>JAAGEH010000076.1:7432957-7582980 GCA_011751065.1 Lasiurus cinereus | reverse complement strand
GTGGCTGACTTTGCACTTCCCTGGAGAACCAAGAGCTAGTGTACCCAGTGGTCATTGTCAGACCATACCGAAACTCTACACATCCATAAGCAAAACATTCAAGTGGCAGATTCAGTGAGCACCAAAGCCCCACTAAAGCAAGTCCTGCTCCATAGAGATGTATCTTGCACAGCAACTCTCCCACTGTAGTCACAGCTGGTCCTCACAGCCAATTGGCTTGGAGGTCAATTCCTCCCAGTGACATCAACAGCAGTCAAGTCCCAATTACAATAAGACTGTGCACACAGCCCACAAAGGGGTGCATCTAGAGCTTCCAGTCAAGGTGACTGAAGAGACTAAGCCACTTGGCCCTGTAGAACACCTACTACACAAGGGCACTCTATCAACTCAAGAATACATAGCAACTCTACTGAATACATAGAAACAAGGGAAGCAACCAAAATGCAAAGAAAAAGAAACACATAAAAAATTAAAGAAATGGAAAAAAGCAAACTGTTGGATATAGAGTTCAAAACCACACAAGAATCTTCTAGAAACCTCCAAAAAATAAAAAATGACTAGTCAGAAATTAAGCACACACTAAAATAAATAATACTATAAAGGGATTCAACAATAAAGTAAAGAATTCTGAGAATCAAATCAACCATTCAAAATATGAAGAAGCAAATAACACCCAACCAAAAGAGCAAAAGGAAAAAAAGAATAAAAATATATGAAGAGAGTGTAAGGCGCCTCTGGGACAACTTCAAGAATATCAACATCCACATTATGAAGAAGAGAGAGAGCAATATATAGAAAACCTATTTGAAGAAATAATGACATAAAACTTTCCCTACATGGGGAAAAAAAATAGACTTACAAATCTAGGAAACACAGAGACTCCTAGACAAGATGAACCCAAAGAGGACCACACCAAGATACATCAAAATTAAAATGCCAAGATCTAAAGACAAAGACAGAATCTTAAAAGCAGCAAGAAAAAAGCAGCTAGCTATTTATAAGGTAATGCCCATATGATTGTCAGCTGATTTCTCAACAGAAAGTATGCAGGCCAGAAAGAAATGGCAAGAAATATTCAAAGTGATGAGTAACCAGACCTACAACCAAGATTATTCTATACAACAAAGATATCATTTAGAATTGAAAGTCAGATAAAAACCATCACTGACAAAAACTATTATGTCTAATAAATGAATTTAGTAATGTCACAGGATTCAAAATTAACATGCAGAAATCAATGGCCTTTTTATACAACAATAATGAACTCACAGAAAGCGAAACTAAAAAAAAAATTCCGTTTACCATTGCACCAAAAAAATAAGATACCTAGGAATAAATTTAACTAAGGATGTAAAAGACCTGTACTTGGGGAACTACAGGACATACAAGGGAGTCAAGACAGTCTCTTCAATAAATGGTGCTGGGAAATATGGTCAGATACATGCAAAGAGATGAAGCTAGATCACCGATTTACATCATACACAAACACAAACACAAAATGGCTAAAGGACTTGAGTGTAAGATAGGAAACCATAAAAATCCTATAAGACTCCATAGGCAGCAAAATAGCATACACATGCCATAGCAATATCTTTACCAACACAGCTTCTAGGGCAATGGAGACTGAGGATAAAATAAACAAATGGGGACTAAATCAAAATAAAAAACTTCTACACAGCAAAAGAAATCATCAACAAAATAACAAGAAAGTCCACTGCATGGGAGGATATATTTGCCAATGCTACTTTAGATAAGGGTTTAAGCTCCAAAATTTACAGAGACTCATACAACTTAACAAAAGGAATATAAATGATCCAATAAAAAAAGGGGACAAAGGACCTAAATAGACACTTTTCGAAAGAGGACATACAGAGGGCCAGAGACATATGAAAACATGCTCAAAGTCACTAATATTCTGAAAGATGCAAATCAAAACAACAAAAAACATCTCACATCTGAAAGGATGGCTATCATCAACAAAGGACAGGTGCTGGTGAGGATGTGGAGAAAAAGGAACCCTCATGCACTGCTGGTGGGAATGCAGACTGGTGCACTCACTGAGGAATTTCCTCAGAAAGTTAAAAATAGAACTCCCATTTGACCCAGTAATACCATTTCTAGGCATATATACCAAGAAACCAGAAACACCAATCAGAAAGGATATATTCAGCTCTGTGGTCTTATCAGCATAATTTACAATAGCTAAGATTTGGAAGTAGCCTAAGTGCCCATCAGCAGATGAGCGGATTAGAAAACTGTGGTACATCTACACAATGGAATACTATGCTTCTATAAAAAAAGAAGAAACTTTTACCATTTACAAGAGCATGGATGGAACTGGAGAGCATTATGCTAAGCAAAATAAGGTAGTCGGAGAAAGGTAAATATCATATGCTCTCACTCATATGTGAGATATAATGATCAATATAATTTGATGAACAAAAATAGATCCAGAGACAAATGGTAGGGGAGAGGGGTAGTTAGAGAATAACCAAAGGACTTGTATGCATGCATATTAGCATAACCAATGGACACAGACACTGGGGCAGTGGGGGCTTGCCTTGGGTGGGAATGGCTGGGGTGTCAATCAGGGAAAAGGAGTCATATGGAAAACTTTAGACAATAAGTAACAATACAAAAAAAAGAGCTTCACAGACAAGAAAAAGCTAAAGGAGTTCATCACTACCAAACCAGTATTATATGAGATGTTGAAGGGTATTCTCAAAGATGAGTAATAAGAAGAAAAAGAAAAATATCAAAAATATGAACAATAAAATGGCAACAAATGCATAACTACCAACAATTGAATCTAAAAATAAAAATAAACAAATAAGAAATCTAACAAACATTATAAACTGGTGAATAAAATAGAGTAGAGGCATGGAAATGGAACAGACTGACTATTCTCAGAGGGAAGGGTGCTGGGGAGCTGGAAGAGATTAAACAAAGATCTTGTATGCACATACGCATTACTTAAGATGAAGCCCTGGGGCGGAGTGGGGACCAGGTGGAAGGGGACAATAGAGGAGAAAAAAGAGGGACATCTGTGATAATCTCAACAATATAGATTTAAAAACATAATAAATTAAATCCCTGGAGCCTAAAAATAGCAAACGGCTTCCTGTGTCATTGAAAAATGTTCATCACCTGCATCATCCAGGCCCCTATCCCAGAGTAAACATCCTCTTGATGTGCTCCAGTCACATTAGTCACTAAAAGGGATCCTTTGCAGATTCCTCTCGCTTCACTGCCCCCTCCATTTTCTTTTGCTGGCAGAAGTCTATTCTTTATTCCAAGAAGTAAATGGGTAGGTGGGAACCTCTCAGTCATTAGCCAAAGGTGGTTTCCATTAGCCAGAGGTCAGTCTCCAAAAGGAGTGACAGGTATAAAGCATTAGCTTGGCATTGGCAGCAGCAGAGGAAAGTGTGTACTCGCCAGGGAGTGAAGATGAGGCAATAACTGTCATCTACGGCCTCTTTCACACATACTGCTCTACCTTCTAATCGTCTATTCATTGTGTTCCCTGCTACACAGGGAATTTTCTGAGGAACGTAGATTACAGCTTTTACTCTGTACTTCATTTGCAAGCACACTGTCTGGTAAACTGATGAATGAATGAATCAATGAATGAATGATTAAATGAATGTCATACAATTCCACAAGGAATTTCCATCATAAATCGGGAGATAGACAAATGTGTACAAAACAATGTGAGTAGTGCAATAGAAACATGAAGGAGTGACTGGAGCAAGGTTTCTGTCAGTCTTATTTTAGTGTCTCCCTAGTCTAACAGAGGGCCCAGCCCTTACTTGGCACTCAATAAATATGTATGATGAGATGAAAGAATTGATGTGGTCTGGATTTCTGAAATCAAGAGTGATTAAATTGGTTAGAATTAATTTCTACTAGCTTGTATAAATTAGAAGGCAGCAACTTGGAAAATGTTCTCAAAGTGAGGTCCCAGCATAAGCATTTGTTTAAAATGCAAATTCTGGAGTCCCACGCCAGACCTAGAGAGTTAGAAACACTGGCGGTGGTACCCATCAGCAAGTCCTGCAAGTCATTTTGATGTGCACTAAAGGTTGTAATGGTTGAGAGCAACTGTCCTAAAGCAATGGTTCTCAAACATGGCTGCACATTAGAATTACCTGGTGTGTGTGTGTGTGTGTGTGTATGATGGACTGAATGTTTGTTTTCCCCAAAATTCATGTTGAAGTCAGAACCTCCAATGTGATGATATTTGGAGGGGGGGTCGCTGGAGATGATTCAGTGTGGATGAGTCTATGTGGGAACCCATCTTCATGTTAGGTATGAGTATCTTTACAAGAAGACAAAGAAACATCCCAGTGACCATTTTTATAACTGGTCATTTGTACTTCTTAATCTCTTTCACCCATTTTCCCAAATCACATAGGTTCTATGGTCAATAATATTGTAATAACTACTTATGGTGTCAGATGGGGACTAGACTTATCACTTTGTAAGTATGGAAATGTCTAATTATTTTGTGCTCCTGAAACTAGTATTATATTGTATGTCAACTGCAATTGAAAAAATATTACATTTTTAAAAAAGAAGAGGGCTGCCCAGCTGGTGTGGCTCAGTTGGTTGAGCATTGTCCCATGCACCAGGAAGTTGTGAGGTTCGAATCCCTGTTAGGGAACATGCCTGTGCTGTGGGCTCAATCCCCAGTAGAGGGTTGCAGGAGGCAGCTGATGGATGTTTCTCTCTCATGGATATCTCTATCTCTTCATCTCCCTCCCTCTCTCTGAAATCAATAAAAAATATTTTTGAAAAAGAAGATGGAGAAATACCCCTGCCTTGCGAGGACAAAGAGGGAAGGCGGTCATTCTAAAAGCCAGGTTGAGGGTTCCACCAGAACTCAAACCATGCTCATCCACTTATCTTTGACTTCCAACCTCCAGAACTGTGAAAACAAAATGTGTATAATTTAAGCCATCCAGTCCATGGAATTTTGTTACAGCAGCCTAGGCAGACTAACACTGTATGTGTGTGTGTGTGTGTGTGTGTGTGTGTGTGTGTACCTACAGACATAGATACACACATCTATACACAGGTATCCTCAAGGAGCTGATTTAATTTGTCCTACACAAACACCTGTGTCTCCTGGTACTCAGAAGGCTTGGGGGTAAGTCTCAGCACAGATTTTTTCTTTCAGAGAGTATTTTTCTCAATGACACAACACACAGAATATCTGCATATTTAAATTGCATAGTATATACATAGTATTAATCTTGACCTTTCAAGTATTAAAATATCAAGTGAAAACACAACCTAAAATAATATTCAATAAGGGGATTTGAATAGAGTTTGAGATACGGTCCAAACACACACACACACACACAAATAGGCTTTAAGATAGTCTCACTTCCTTGGTGAATGAACACATGAGATTACATTTTATGGTTATATTCTCCTGAGCTAACGGAACTTTTGAGAGTTGATTTTCATTTTGTTTGTCTTCTCACTTCGCTTCTTCAGAAAGTGACCAGAGGTATTAGGCTACATTCGCAGTGACAGGGTAAATTATTCTCACTTTCATGAAAGACAATTTAGTTTTCTTTTGCAAATGTTTTAAAATCAGCTTTTTTAAGGTATAATTTACCTAAAATAGTATTCACCCATCTTAAATGAGCAATTTGGTGACATTATCTCATCAGGTGCATAGTTGTATAAATACCACACAATCATGATACAGAATATTGCCATCCCATCAGAATGTTCTTTTTCCTTCTGCAATTAATCCTCATCCCCAACTCCAGACCCAGTCTGCTTTCTATCACAATAGTTTGGATTTTTCTAGAATTTCAATAAATGAAATGCTACAGTCTTTTGTATTTGGCTTTTTTAACTTAGCATACTACTTTTTATGGCATTTGATTTTGTTTCTGGTTCCTGGCTCTCATGGGCAAAGTTTCTATGAACAGTTCTGTACAATTTATGTATTAAATAAATGTATGTATGGACATGGATATGTTTTCATTTATTTAGAAACTTAGGTCATATTATAGGTGTATGTTTAACTTTATATGGCACTGCAAAACTGTAACAAGTGGCTGTACTATTTTGTATTCCCACCGCAAACTTTGAGAGTTTGGGTTATTCTGCAAACTCACTAACACTTGGTATTGTCAGTATTGTTTTAGTCACTATATTGCACCTGTATAGTATCTATTTATGGTTTTCTTTTAAATTCCTCTGGTAACTAATATTTTTTCATGAGACATGCTATTTCATATTAAAGAAGGTAATTATTTAATATTGTAATGTTAATATTTATTTTTATTTATTTAATGAATATGTTCAATTAACTTAATAATGAAATTAATGCAGTGTAAATATTATATTCAGTCTTTTTCAGCAAATGTTAGTTTACATTGTCTTACAGTTTGAAAAGTATATGCTTTACATGTATTTTACAAATTAATTCCTGGAGAATTTCATACATGTATTGCTTTTGGAAATGCTACTTTTTACATACCAATTTCTAATTGGCTATTGCTCGTATATAGAAATACAATTGATTTTTGTGCAGTGACCAGGCAACTCACAACTTTGCTAAATTCATACTAGTTAGCGATTTTATAGTGTTTTTCTTAAGAATTTCAAAATAAATGTATGTATGGTCCAAAAATTAAACAGCTTCTCTTCTTCCGTCCCAGTAGTCACACTTAAATTTCAGGTGAAGACTTTCCTTCTATAGTAAGCAATCATTTAGAACTCTTTACCATCACAGCTCTTGAAAAGTTAACCATATTTGAACTCCTTTGTTTCCAAAATAACATCTTTTCACCCGAAAATATACCAAATAAATACACAATAACAGGTAATATTATATAGACTCACTAATTTTCTTGATGCAACAGTTTACAGTCAAGGAAAATCATCTGAAAACAAATACAAATTATGTGCCCAGATGGATGAACCCAAAATGTCTTGCTTGCATAGATGTACACAAAGTAAGAGAAATGGAAAGGTAACATCTACCACTCTGTTATCTGTATTGGATGTGTTGTATTTCCACTCATTTTTAATAATTTGTTCTTTATTTTGTCTTAACAGTGATCTTCTACCCTATAACACTTTTTATTGGAGAGAGAGAGAGAGAGAGAAATTTATTGTTCCACTTATACATTCATTGGTTGCTTCTTGTAAGTGCCCTGACCAGAAATTGAACCCACAATGTTGTCTTATTGGAAGGATGCTCTATCCAACTGAGCTACCTGGCCAGGGCAATCATTTTTAAGTATCGCTTGATTGCAAGATAATAGCGAGCCTTACAATGTTGCAAGTGCTTGCTGCGGGATTTCTGTTTGCTTCCTACCTGTTTTTACTTCCCTGAGCATCCCCCTAGCACCCTGCTGTTCACGACAGTCCCTCTCAGTAACAGCAAGCTGAATCCAGTTTTTCATTTTTCCAATGCTGGTAGAATCATCCTCAGCACCAATCACACACACACTCAAGCTAAGCAGAGCCACTTCATCTGCCTTTCAGCACCAAAGCCCCTTTTTCCAGCTTCTAGGGTTTAAAATTTTCAACCTCTCCCTGACCCAAGCCGTGTGGCTGGTAGCTGTTTCCTGCAGTTGCTAACACTGTGATACCTTCATGTTCTTATTCTCTCTCTCTTTCCTATCTCTCTCTTTGCTTTGTCTGTTACATAAGTAATAACTTTAGACATAGTTAACAATTCATCAAATCAAATACTTTGTGTTTAAAAAACTGACATGCTTTGGTTTTGATGAACCCTGGCTGATAGAGATATTGGCACTAGGAATAGTCCCATGAAACAGACCATTAACACAGTACATTATTGTTCATTTGGTCATTTAGTGGGCTGGCATGAGCGTAGAGCTACTTATAGATGGGAAATGGATTGTTAGTGATCCATGGCATTCACTGGCATGTGATTAATAAATCATCTCTCATGATTGATTGTAGTGAAATGCCCACTAAATCAGGTCCTTGGGTTGCCAAATGGCTATTGTCCTTCAGCTCAGTGACAAGGACTCTAGGGTGGGCTGGATTATCTCAGTGCATTAGAACAGGTATACAGAGAAAATGGGGAGTCCTGTGAATGTATTCTATGGGTGTTAGACCAAAGAGGACAGAATAGGATTCTGCAAAGGACCAAAAACTATTGCTATTGATGCATTTATGAGTATTTCTGGATCAAATGTGTTAACTGGATGTGGCTCTGATCTATTTTGATTGATTATGTGATTCTGCATGAGCTTGAGGTGCCAGAACTGTCCTGGCAAAATGTAGAAGAGAAGATACGAAAGGCATGAGGAGATAAAGAATGATGGAGTAGATTAATTATCAATGACCTGCACTCCCACCCCACTACCCTTAACCCATACTACATTCACTGAGAGAGCTCAAAGGACGGATTCCCTTCACATGGGTGAGGGGAGAACCACATCCTGGTCGATATCCTTTGTAGGAAGGAAAGTGGGAGATGCTGCCATTATGATGTGCTCTCTGATCTTTTAAATATATTTTTACTGATTTCAGAGAGGAAGGGAGAGAAAGAGAGATAGAAACATCAACAATGGCAAGAAATCATTGATCAGCTGCTTCCTGCACACTCCCTACTGGGGATGGGCCTCACAACCCATGCATGTGCCCTTGACAGGAATCGAACCCGGGACCCTTCAATCTGCAGGCTAATATTCTATCCACCGAGCCAAACCAGCTAGGGCTGTGCTCTCTGATTTTAATGTGAACCTGCAGTTGCAGAGGCCAAATGGTGGTGTTTAACTCAAAGACATTAGGAATGTATTTACCATAAAGGACAGAAGGAATACACTGATATTCAGTGGGTTTTGACTTACAGATCTCTTTAGCTGTGGCAAATTGATTAGTGTCCCTAGGAATGAAGTACATAGATCAGTTACTAAAACGTTACTTGATCTATAAAATAAGAACAATCCCAAGTCTTATAGAAACCAGCCAAGAGTTGACACAATGCCTTATTATATAGCCCTGACCCAGTTTCTATAAATAAGCCTAAAACACCAGGATCATTTGAAAGTTCAGCCCACATGCATATACTATAAATCTTCCTTCAAGCTTTTTCCAAAGGGAATTGTGGGCATTTATTGCTATGACTGTGCTATAGGGAAAAGAAATACTCATATTCTTGGGGAATTATGAGGCACTGGCTTCGAACTGACTCTGATTTCTAGAAACCCTAAATGCTTCTTAATTCACCAGTCATATTGGGGAGTTTATGGGGTCATATAGCAGATGGAGTTAATAGTGATGTGCTGAGAAAGGGATAAGATGGAGATGTAATGGTAGAGTTTTTAGAATACAGATGGGTATTTAGAGCAATGATACAAGATGGCATCGCCGAAAAGTGGTGTAGAGAAAATAAGTCTAAGGATTAAGAAACGGGATTCTTCAAATTTTAGATATTAATGACATGAGAAGGAACTAGCAAAAGGGATCTAGAGCAGTGGTTCTCAACCTTCCTAATGCTGCGTCCCTTTAAGACAGCTCCTCATGTGGTGGTGACCCCCAACCATAAAATTATTTCCGTTGCTACTTCATTACTGTAATTTTGCTACTGTTATGAGCTGTAATGTAAATATCTGATTTGCAGTATGTATTTTCATTGTTACAAATTGAACATAATTAAAGCATAGTGATTAATCACAAAAGCAATATGTAATTATATATTGTGAAATATTTATTTCTAATTACAAATAAATAAAATTTTGTCTTGAATCGTGGTGTAGCATGGGCAACAGTCTTCATATAACAACGTAAACTACATTGCTACATTTTGCTACATCGAGGAGCGGTGTGTTGGTTCCTAAGACCATGGGAAATAGGTGTTTTCCAATAGTCTTAGGCGACCCCTGTGAAAGGGTCATTTGACCCCCAAAGGGGTTGCGACCCACAGGTTGAGAACCACTGACCTAGAGGAAGTAGCCAGAAATGAGTAGTACATATAGCAGGTGAATGTGGTATACTCAAGTCAAGGGGGGCGGGGGGGCGGGGGGAAAGAGAATGAATAACTGTGTCAATTGCTACCAATCGGTAAAAGGACCAATAGATGGCAACTGGACTGTAGCGATGCTGATGACTTAAAGAAATGTAGTTTCAGAGCAGGGGTGGGGCATAAGCCTGATTAGAGTGGGTACAAGGAAAAAGCTAAAAGGATACATTACAAACAGGAAGTGCAGACAACTTTTTAAAGAAGTTTACTTACTATGGAGGGAAAGAGAAATTGGGCAGCAGTTGGAAGATGGAGTGAGGTCAAGGGAACATTGTTAGTTGTTGTTTTTGTAAGACGAAGACATAAAAGCATATTTGATATTGATGGAAATGTTCAAATAACAAGGCAGAAATATGATGATGCAGGAAGAGGAAGGAGAATTGTCAGGCCAAAGACTTTGAGTAGAATAAAGAAATTAAATTTAATGCACAAATGAAGGGGTTCAGACTTAGCTTTGAGCACTGAAAGTATATCCACAATAATAGGAGAGAAGGTAAAAAAAATAGTACATATGAGGGACATATATAAAATTTAAAAAATCTGCAAATAAATAGTGTAATTTTATAAAATTCTTATAAATTTGATTTTATAATTTTTTAAACCTATAAGCCTTTAACACAGTTATTGGTGCTTATAAACATAAAATTGATAAAATGCTGGCAGGATTTATCAAGAAGAGAATGCTTTCATAAGCAAAAGTAGGAATAAAATGGAAGACATAATTAAAAATGCTGTAGATATTTCAAAAATAATTCAAGAATATCATGATCAACTTTATGGCCACGCATTGAAACACAAATTCTAGGATAAATGTAACTTAGTAAAATTGACCAGTGAAGAAACAGAAAATTAATAGTCCTATATTTTTTAAAAATTGAATCAGTGGTTTAAAATCTTCCTATGAAGTAAACTCACACTTAGTGATGAACTATTAAAGTCATTTCCTTTCCTATTAAACATAAGAGTAAGAAGAAAATAAGCTATTACCATTTATATTTATTAATGTTCTCTTTTTTTGTCTGGCCTCTTTCACTTGTAGATGATCTCACATCCTAGAAATCCTCATTTCAAGGCACCATCACAGATTTCCTTATGCTGGTCCTGACTTTGCTGCCCCACTTTAGAAAGCTGTGGTTTCAATGAACCACACTCTACCCCCAGAGCCTTTTGCTGAACGCTCTCTCTCTCTTCACAGGCAAGCTTCAGAGCATATTGTTGCAAAATTGTAGCTCTGAATGTGGTTTCCTTATGGGTCATTCGGGCATTACTTTACTCTGTATCTGTAAACTACAACCCCCTGCGCCAGCAAGCTGATGTTCACTTTTGATCCAAAGAGTTTGTGGACAGATCAGCACTGCTCAAGCTACTGCAAGGAAAGCAGTTCAAAGAGCAAGTTGACTCTTTATCAGCGAAGACAACACAACTAGAAGAGCTTCTAATAAATACATCCTTTTCTCTAGAGCCGTGGTCGGCAAACTGCGGCTCGTGAGCCACATGCGGCTCTTTGGCCCCCTGAGTGTGGCTCTTCCACAAAATACCACAGCCTGGGCGAATCTATTTTGAAGAAGTGGCGTTAGAAGAAGTTTAAGTTTAAAAAAATTGGCTCTCAAAAGAAATTTCAATCGTTGTACTGTGGATATTTGGCTCTGTTGACTAATGAGTTTGCCAACCACTGCTCTCAAGCAATTATGCAACTAACATTTACTTGAATGTTTTTATGTACTTGTCACTATTATTAGCATTTTACGTATATTGTGTCATTAAATCCTTAAACTCCAATGAGATGGATGCTATTAATTATTTTTATTTTATACGGAGGAAACTGAGGCATGGAGATCGCATGGTCACAGAGAAAATGTCAGGACACAGCAGAACATATTCTCTAAAGACACATGTACCCTAGTGTGAGCTCCAGCCCAGTATTTTTACTGATGAAATAGACCTTTGTAAACTCATAAAATAACAGCAACCACCCACAAGGTTGTTGTGTGGCATGAATGATATCATGGGTGCCAAGTGTTCAGCAGAGTGCCTGGTACAAAGTAAGTAATAAGTGGTGGCTGTAATGTTTATTATCATTATCATTATTAATAGCAGTATCAAGCAGTTATACTTTCAACCATTAATACCCTGAGTCAATTCCTTGAAAGCAAATTGCTTCCAAACTGCCTAATCAATATGAGCTTGTGTCACTTGTCAATACTGGGCATTTAAGAAGCACGGGAGATTCATATTAATTAAGATACATTCTGATTTTCCAGCAAAAAGTGTTGATTTATACCCTCTCATTAAGGGTGTTTTCTTACAACGAACATTCTTTAAAAACACACACTGAGAAACGCACCTAATATTTTAGTCCAGTGGCAAATGTGTTCACCACCTGGGTATTATCTGAGAGTTAATTCGACCTCTTGATTAACAATCCCCGTTTTACTGGTTCACTTCAGCCAACTCCCATTTCTTGTAGGGTTTTTTTCAGCACATAATGTGATAAATGTTTCCACTGCCATGTTCCTCCCCGGGTAACTGTGAGGTTGCCAAGGCACACACATATAAAAGTCTCACCAGGAGGGGAAGAGGAGGGTCATATAGCAAGGCTGCCGTGGCATTCTGGAACTCTCTGCAACTAGAGAAACTTGAAGGCTCGCTGTTGAATACAGTTAACCTCATGGCAACTTTTGTATTAACGGCTTTCTTCCCCTCCATAGGATCACAATCAATGAGATGGGCTCTCAGCTTAGGTAAGTTGGGGACCACCAGCTTGGCACGTGTCCTTGCATTTCATGTCACAATATTAGCCTTAAGAGTTGCATCTTCCTCATTCCAGTTCAGAATTTAGTGCAATGGACTTTTCTAATAGGATTGCACAAATTCCTATCTGGAATCTTATTCTGAATTGTAGTTACCTGTCATATGAGTATAAGAAAATATTCAGGGCTTCTAGCACCAGCTGGAGGAGGAAACTGAGGGAGGAATCCTTGTCTACAAAGTTGTCCTTGGCTCTTTCTTAGAACAGAACAGAACTGGGAACACTGTCGAGCCTTGTGGGGAAATAAAGATGAGCCTCTAGATACTGTCACTCATAACCATCCAGTCCTTCTCAAATCCCTACATGGAATATGCTTTTACTCATTTTGGCCTCTTCTTGGAAATAAGAGTCAGAAGGGATCTTAATCTAGATCCACCACATCTTTGCTTTAGGCTTATTGCCCCAGTCATCTGCACTTTGGATCCATTACATCATTGTGTCTCTTCCACAATAATACTTGCTCTTGCACATACAAACACAGAGCCCTCAATATTGTCCAGCAACACGGTGATGTCTCTTTTGTTGACTCACTCTTCCATTCATCATAAATTGTATGCCCACCTCTCTATTCCCCTGAAATCAATAGCTTCCCCCAATTCTTTTTTTTAAATATATTTTATTGATTTTTTACAGAGAGGATGGGAGAGAGATAGAGAGTTAGAAACATGGATGAGAGAGAGACATTGATCAGCCGCAAGCAAGATACATGCTCTTGATCGGAATCAAACCTGGGACCCTTCAGTCCACAGGCCAACGCTCTATCCACTGAGCCAAACCAGTTTCAGCTCTTTTATTGATTTTTTACAGAGAGGATGGGAGAGGGATAGAGAGTTAGAAACATCAATGAGAGAGAAACATTGATCGTCTGCCTCTTGCATACCTCCCACTGGGGATGTACCCACAACCAAGGTATATGCTCTTGACCAGAATCAATGTTGCAGTCCACAGGCCGATGCTCTATCCACTTAGACAAACTGGTCAGGACCCCCCAATTCTTTTCAGTCAGTGAGTAATCCTCCAACCTCACAGAGAAAAGCAAAACCTTCACAAACAGCAAACCTAAAAGGTACATACATCCACACATGTTGTATCCTTTCCCCAGTAATAAGTGGATGATCTCTTTAAGAGGATAATACATCCATCTGTGCTATAAATTCTCTGACAGCCCTGCCTTTTTAAGAAGCTGCTCCTATGGCTTGCACCACCTCATTAATTCATCTTCATCCTTTTCCTCTCTGTGGCCTCTTTACCATCATCATTTAACCATTCTCAAGTTTCTTATCTCTTAGCCCTGGCTCAGTAGAACTCAGATGGTTAGAGTGTCATCCTAATATATTAAGGATGCAGGTTCAATCCCCTGTCAGAGCACATATAAGAATCAACCAATGAACAGATAAATAAGTGGAACAACAAATCCATGTTTTTCTCTCTCAAATTAATTTTTTTAAAAAACTTAAATAATAAAGGTTCTCTTCTCTTAGAAAGAAAAAAATCTTCTTCAACTATATTTCCCCCATAAGCTACCTTTCTCTCTCTGATTTCATTAACATTCACTACTTCTATTTTAGTCTCTTTATATGTTTTATTAGGTTCTCAGGATTTTCTGTTCCACCTTACCACAAATCCCCTAAAACAGTTCTTGCCAAGGTCAACAATGACCTCAATGTCACCAAATTTGGCCTAGCTCTATTTACTTCTCTATGGTATTCAACACTCTCCTTCCTGCTTAAAACTTTCTCTACTCTTGATTTCAGGGCACTCTCACCACCTATTTCCTTCTACCTCAGACATCTCCACTTCTGAGTTTCCCCAACCCCTTCTGCTCTGTTTCACCAGTAACTGATGGAGTTTTCCAGAACTTAGTTCTAGACTCTCTTCTCATGTAAAACTATAAACTCTCCCAACTGCTCTGCACATTTTTGTTTACCATTAATATGCTAATTAAGACAAATTAATTTTTTGCTAACCCTATATAATAAAGAGGGAATATGCTAATTGACCATCACTCTATCACAAAGATGGTTGCACCCTCAGTTGAAGCCAAGTTCCCATAAGGAGCTTTAACGAGCAATCAGCAGGGACCTGAGGCTATGCCCTCCCCTGTCCCTGTAAGGCTTGACAGGGACCTCAGACCACACCCCCTGCCCAGCAGGGCTTTACAGGGGACCTCAATGTACGTTTCCCATCCTGGTGCTAGGCTAAGGGACCTCAGGCTGTCCCCCCCCCCACCCAAGTGCCAGGCTGGGGGACCTCAGGCCATGCCCCCACCAGGTGAGACTTGACAGGGGACTTCAGGCTGCCCCTCCACCCTGGCACCAGGCTGGGGGACCTCAGACCGCAACCCTCACCCCACCACCAGGCCATGGGACCTGAGGCTGTGCCCCTCTGACTGGCTGGGCTTGACAGGGGACATCAGGCCATGCCCTCCACCCAGTGGAGCTTGACAGGGGACCTCAAGGTGCACACCCAGTGGTAGGTCAGGGCATGACAGGGGTCCTCAGGCCACATTTCCTGCCTTGGCACCAGGTCAGGGGACCTCAGGCCATGATCCCCACCCCAGCACCAGGCCAGGGAACCTGTGGCCATGCCCCCCTACCCAGTGGGGCTTGATGGAGGACCTCAAGGTGCACTTCGCATTTTGGTGCTGGGCTAGGGGTCCTCAGGCTGCTCCCCCTTCCCCAGCACCAGGCCAAGAGACCTGAGGCTGAGCTCCCCTGCCTTGCAGGGCTTGACAGGGGACCTCTGGCCATGCTCCCCACCCAGCAGGGCTTGATGGGGAACCTCAAGATGTACCACCAGTGGTGGGTCAGGGGAACTCAGGCTGTTCCCCCCACCCAGTGGGGCTTGACAGGGGACCAGAGACTGTACCCCCCTGCTGGTGGGACTTGACAGGGAACCTGAGATGGTGCCTCCCGCACTCCCCACCTAGCAAGGCTTGACAGGGGATCTCAGGCCATGTCCCCATCTGATGGGGCTTGATGGGGGACCTCAGGCAATGCCCCCCATCCTGGTGCCAGGCCAGGGGACCTGAGGCTATGTCCCCTACCCAGCAGGGCTTGACAAGGGTGGGGCTGGCCAGATCTGGATCTAGTCCAATGGGGGAAGGGACCAGCCAGGTTTGGGTGTCATGCAATTTTGAGGCACATGTGGGTGAGCGGGGACTTGACTCTGGGTCCCATGGTGAGGCCCAGACTCTGACATGAGGAAGGTTTTCATATACATTTTACTAATTTTCTTTTATCTCTGGCACTTCTATTATAGAGAAAGGGCAAATAGCAATATTAAATTATTTCCTCTAATTAATCCCCTTTTAATGTGCATGAATTTCATGCACTGGGCCACTAATGTTCTATAATGTCCATATCTATAGATTTAGCTACATATTCATTCTTGGTCATACATTTCAAAGTCACCTTAAATGTAACTTATCCAAAACTAATCTCAATCTATTCTCCCAAAAGTGGTTCTTTCTGAATGCTCCCCATCAAATAGTAATATCATTTTCACACTTTCTTCTTAACTGTCACATCCAATCAATTATCAGGTTCTCTTTAACTTTTCCTTTGGTCATGTTGCCTAAAGGAACTTCTGGTCCTGGGAGAGAATTATATTGAAATAACACTTCTAGTTATCTTTCTGTCCCTCTCCCAACCCTCCTCAGAGGAGAAGAAATGAGTTGTCTTCTTGATGAGTTTAGGAGGAGCTGGCCAGTCTTTATTTCCCTCTTTGGTTGTTTATGCTATAATAGTAAGTATATTCCAAAACACATAGAAACAAACTTAACAAAAACTAACAAGCAAAAAACCCACAAAACAAGATGTGCACATTATAAAGTTTAAAACATTGTTGAGAGAAATTAAAGATTCAATTAAGCAGAAAAACATCCCATGTTCATGGATTCAAATACTTATTATTGTTAAGACTTTCCTGAAAATTACCTACAGATCCCTCCAAACCTTATCAAAATCCAAGCTGATTTCTTCATAGAAATTGACAGGCTGATTCTAAAATTCATATAAAAATGCAAAAGAGACAGAGTAGTCGAAACATCCCTGAGAAAGAAGAATAAATGTAGAAGATTCAGACTTCTCAATTCAAAATTAATAAGAAAAGCTATATTGGCACAAGAATAAAAAATAAAGCAACAAAATTACTAATTCTAAATAAGAACCTAGAAACAAAACCTTACATTTACAGTCAATTGATTTTCATCAAATAGGCCAAAACAAATCAATTGAGGAAAGAATATTGTTTTCTGATAAATGATTCTGGGACAACTGTATATTTTCATACAAAATAATGAAATTGAACACCTGTCTCATATCATGTATAAAAATTAACTCAATATGAATCAGAGACCTAACTATAATTGATAATTTTAAAATGGATTTAATAAACTATAAAACTCTTAGAAAAAATAAATGTGTAAATCTCTATCACCTTGGGTTAGCAATTATTATTATTATTATTATTATTATTATTATTATTCCAAAAGCACAAGCAGAAAAAAGGAAGATTGGATAAGTTGGGCTTATTCATCATATTCAAAAACTTTCATACTTCAGAGGACACCACCAAGAAGATGAAAAAGACAACTTCTTTTTCATCAAGGAGATGAAAAAGACAACTCACAACTCAAACAGAGAAAATACTTGCAAATTACATCTATATATCTAAAGAGCCAGGGTTTGTAATGACCAAAAGGACTGAATGGATGACCAAACACCAGAAGTCAGCCCTGCAGTCAGTGCTGGGTCGTGACCCAGCATTGACTGCCACTGCTGCAGGTGCCATGACCCAGCACTGACTGCCAAAGGGGCTGTGGATCAGGCCCAGAGAGAGGCCCGGAGAGAGAAGCAGGGTCTGATCCACAGCTTGCTTGGCAGCTGTTGATCATCCCTTGCCTCTCTTTCTCTCAGGGCCTCACCAGCAGCCATGGGGGCTGCTGATCAGCCCCACCTCTGATCCGGCCTGGAGATAGGCCCAGGATGCTGACTGGCATAGAAACTAACCAGTCAGAACCAAATCTGGGTGAACTATGAGGAGGAGCCAATGGCTGCCTAACAGGTGGAGCTTTTGACACTGATTGATATAGAAATCGACTAATTAGAACCTAATCTGGGTGATTTGCGAAGGCAAAAACTAATGTGGGGGCTGAGTGGTAGTTTTAAGGGCAATAGCTGTTTGGTGTAAGTTGTAAAATTTTTAAATGACCAGTTTGGAAGTATCGTGCATATGGCTGGCTATCAATCCAGATATAGGGATTATGTATTTTTGTCTGCCAAGAGCACCTCCTCCTGCTGAAAAAGGGTCCCCCCGCCCTATTTCTGCAATCCTATTCTATATAATCTATCTATATTAATAAAAGGGCAATATGCTAATTAGACCAGGATGACCAACCATCTTCTGGAAGTCTGAGTTCATTCTGGACAAAGTCATGGTGTAGGGACCAAGGCAGAGGCAGTTAGGGGTGATCAGGCCAGCAAGGGAGGGCAGCTAAGGGCAACCAGGCAGGCAGAGGCAGTTAGAGGTGATCAGGCAGGCAGGCAGGTGAGCAGTTAGGAGCCAGCAACCCCAGACTGTGAGAGGGATGTCTGTCTGCCTATTTAGGCCCACTCCCTGTGGGACATTACTCAAGGGATCCCAAATTGGAGGGGTGAAGGCTGGGCTGAGGGAACGCCCCTCTTGTTATGTGTAAGAGAAATGAAAGCTTATGTCCACACAAAAACTTGTACACACATGATATAGAAGCATCTATACTAATAAAAGGGTAATATGCTAATTAGACCGGGAGACCTTCTGGACAAAGCTATGGTGGTGGTATCAAGGCAGAGGCAGTTAGGGGTGATCAGATCAGGAGGGGAGGGCAGTTGGGGATGATCAGGCCAGCAGTGGGGATAGATGGGGACAAGCAGGCTGGCAGGGGTAGGGTAGTTGGGGCAAGCAGGCAGGCAGTGGGGAGAAGTTGGGGGCAATCAGGCTGGCAGGGAGGTAGTTGAGGGCAATCAGGCTGGCAAGAGGGCATAGTTGCAGGTGAGAAGGCTGGGTGGAGTGGTAGTTGGGGGCGAGCAGGCAAGCAGACAGAGTGGTTAGAGGAGATCAGGCAGGCAGGTGAGCAATTAGGACCCAGTGGTCCTGGGTTGCAAGAGGGATGTCCGACTGCTACTTTAGAGATCAGGCCTAAACCGGCAGTCGGACATCCCTTGAGGGGTCCCAAATTGGAAAGTGTGCAGGCCAGACTGAGAGACCCCCACCAGTTACTCATAATAGTTTACCAGTGAAATAAATGGTCAACAACTGATGAATAGATAAACAAAATGTGGTACACTTTTTTAGTGCAATACTATTCAACAATAAGGGAATTAAGTGCTACTACGTGCTACAACACAGATGACTCTCAAAAACATTAGATTCTGTGAAAGAAGCCAGTCACAAAAGACACATATTTTATGACTTCATTCATATTGATTGACCAGAACAGGCAAATCTAAGGAGACACAGTTACATCATGTAAAATTAGGCTAAAAACCACTGAATTTATCACTTTAAACAGGTAGATTTTATGGTATGTGTATTACTTTCCCAGGAAAGCCATCTCTCTCTGACCCTTGGCACCCTTGTCAAATCTTCCTTCATAATCCAACCAGAAAAGAATTTCCACTTTTAAGAAGTCAAATCATGAGATTAAGCCCACCTAAAAACCCAGGATACTATCCCCATCTCTAAGTCTCTAACCTTAATCACATCAGCAAAGTTTCTTTTTTTAAATTTTAATTTAAATTATTTATTGTTTAAAGTATTTCATAAGTTTCCTTTTTCCCCATTGACCTCTCTACTGCTGCCCCCATACCCTAGCACATGCCCTCACTACCACCATCCCTCCCCGACACACACCTCCATCTGTGTCCATTGGTTATGTTCATATGCATGCATTTAAGTCCTTTGATTGATCTCTTACAGCAAAGTTTCTTTCCTCAGGAAGGGTAACATATTCACAGGTTCCAGGGTTAAATTATGGATGTCTTTGAAAGGCCATTGTTTTGCCTACCACATTATGCAAATTATATCTCAATGAATATGTTTTTATTTAAAAAGAGTGGATGGTCCTGGCTGGTGTGCCTCTGTTGGTTGGAGCATTGTCTTCCCATGCACCAAAAGGTTGAAGGTTCAATTCTGCTCAGGGTACATGCCTGGGTTGCAAGTTTGGTCCTGGTTGTGGCGCATGTGGGAGGTGACCTGTCAGTGTTTCTGTCTCACATGGCTGTTGCCCTCTCTCTCCTTTCCTCCCTCTAAAATCAATGAACATGCCCTTGGGTAAGGATTAAAAAATAAATATGTTCATTAAATTAAATTTCAGAAGTGGATGCATTCTGCTCTTCTGCCTCCAGAAGGATGCCCAGCAGGGTCAGAGCCCAGGCTTGGCTTCAGAGGCAGTTTGAAAGCCCATGCCATTGTCTCTATGCCCAGGCCTGCTCAGATATGAGTGACAATCCTGGAGAAGCAGATCTATGGGCTAAAACACTCCTTTAGCGGGTCATTTCACATTCTAGACTTGGACAGAATGCATTAGGAAAAAATTGGTCACACACCTAAGCCTCCCTTGAATGATGTAATTGTCTCATGGGTCAACTTTCTTCGATTTATTCCAGACTCAGAGGACAGAAAAAGAGGATAAATTACTGTCCCCAGAAGCTCAAGCATTAATTTTGTCTTCTGGATAATGCTCATAAACATCAATTTTACTCCATCTTTACTGTCACCACCCTACTTTAAGCCTCCATCATGGCTCAACAAGATTATTAAAATGACTGCTTTGCATATTTTTTCTTCTTCTAATCTATTCTCCTAGATGCAGCCAAAGTGACCTTATTAAAATGCAAATCTTGCCATGTGACTGCTGATTAAGCCTTCACTTTGCCTCTCATTACTGTGAGGATAAAAATGTTGAATGTCCCACATACTCTGGCTTCCAGCCACAGTGCCAGTCTCCCCGTGAGCCAGTCTTCCCTTGATCACAGACCTCAGAGCCCCCATGTGCTTTTAGTTCTAGGTGGTCCATCCCCTTGTCTCTCAGTCTTTACCTGGATGATGCCAGCATAGCCCACAATCTCAGATTAAACCTCCCTTCCCAAAGCTGCACTCAGAAACCTTAACATAATGCACTTTTCTTTAGCACCCTGTCCTTTTCCTTGGAGGCACTTATCACAACTTTAAAATTAACTAGTAGTATCCATCATGTCCAATCCCAACTGGTACATTAACACACCAGTACCAGTGTAAAGAGAGCATTCCCACTCTCTCAGGCAGCCCTGTTTCCACCAGAACGACATGAAAGAGAAATTCACCCTAAGAAACATGGCATAACGCAAATGACTTCTTGTTCTAACAATTTTATATTCTTTGCCAGGTGGTAGGATTAATAAGTAGACTCATGAAAAAATTCCGTATCATAATAGTTCATATTTCAATGGCATTTCATATTTGTGTTTTCTGCTATTTTCATAATATAATGATAAACAATCCTTTTCTTTTTCTAATGAGTGGAATCACAGGGTTGGAAGAGATTATGACTAATCTTTAATAATACACATCCTATATAATAAAAGTCTAATATGCTAAGTGTCCAGTTGTCTGGTCGGCTGTTCAACCAATCAAATCATAGTATGCTAATGATATGCTAAAGCCACTCAACTGCTCACTATGACATGCACTGACCACCAGGGCAGACACTCCAACCAGTAGGTTAGCTTGCTGTTGTGGTCCGGCTGATCAGGACTGAGCGAGACATGCTGGAAATTCCCTGGAGCCCTCCCACATCCCTCCCTAGCCCCAATCATGGGGTCCTTTGGCCTGGCCTATGCCCTCTCACAATTTGTGACCCCTTGAGGGATGCTGCAGAGCCAGTTTTGGCCCAATCCTGCAGGCCAGACCAAAGGACCCCATTGGTGCACAAATTCATGCACCTGGTCTCTAGTTTCTAATAATTTTAAGTAATTTATGTGCTAGTTTATAAAAAAGCAGGATAGACAGTAAAAAATTCTTTAAATTTTAAGTCTTGACTATGCCATCTGCTAGGTCTGTGACTTCAGGTAAATTATTTAACATCTCTTAGCCTGCATTTCTTTACCTGTAAATAAAAAGAGATAACAATACCTAATTCAAAAGGCTGGAAAAAGTAAATTATGATATTTTTGAAGCAAACAGATTAGATTTGCAGACTTCATGGGAATTTTATGTATATATAAAATATAAGCACATTATATACAAAAATATTTTATAAATATTATATATAAAATATAAAAGTAATATATTGAAATATACATATTTTAGTTAGGTAAGACTCACAGGATATGATGTTGCTTATTTTGTCAAACATCACTGTGGGGTAAAATTATAGAACATCATTATTTTCTCAAAAGAAAATACATTTTAACAATAAAAAGGTAACTGTTTACATTTAAATTGAATATCTCTATGGAAGGATGAAAACTTGATCTCAGACTAGATTTGTGGACTAGATTTGGAGACCTATGTTGTAGGACATATTTCATAAATATGACTTGGATCTAAATTTGTTTTAGACTTTGATTTCAGACAATTGTCTACATCATTCAGTTCTTTACTATGACTCCTTGCATATCCAAGTCAATATATGCCACATAAAAGTAATATTTCATATATATTTAAGTAAACTCATGCCTATTTTTTAATAGTAGAAAAGTATTATTCCTAATAGGATTTTTTGAATTTAATAAATATTAAATATTTTGAGTTTTCCATTGTTTGGGAAAATTCCAGATAAGATATTTCAGTCTATTTGTCTTTAAAGTAGGTTTGAAATATTTTTAAAATACTTTTTGAAAAAATGGCATTAAGAACCTAGGTAGTAAAGCTACAGAGCTATCTGTAGAAAATTTGAAAAAGAAGACAAAGCTGTTATGGAACACAGTTTGTAAAACATTTTGGAAAGCAAGTTGGTAACACCATCAGGAAAATATTTCAATATTTATACATTCCAATTTCATAACAATCCATATAAAAGTTTTTTTTGTTTTTCTTTTTATACTCACCTGAGAACATGTTTATTGACTTTAAAGTGAGAGGGAGTAAGGTAGGGAGAGAGAGAGAAACATCAATAGGTTGCTTTCTGTACATGCCTCCATAACCTAGGTGTATACCCTGACTGCGAATTGAAACCACTACCTTTTGATATACAGGATGACACTCTAACCAACTGAGCCACTCAGCCAAGGCCATAATAAAAGTTTTTTATGAACAAAGTTGTTCATATTAATTTTAATGATCAAAACTTGGAAAAATCTTAATCTGAGCATAAAGAAAACCAGCATACACACTACATACCACACACACACACACACACACACACACAACACACATATGATAGAATATTATGAATTACTAAAGTGTTCATAATGAGTTTTTAGTTATATTATAGTATAGACATTTTCTCATTTACAGTAGTCCCCACTTATCTGTGAGGCATACATTACAGAACCCCCAGTGGATGCCTGCAACCATAGATGATACTGAACCATATAAGTAATATTGTTTCTATATATAAATACCTTTGATAAAGTTATACATTAGAAGCAGTGATTAACAATAATTATAATAATTAAAATAATATGCTGTAATAAATTTAATATGCTGCAATAATATTTATATGAATATGTCCTCTCTCTCTCTCTCTCTCTCTCTCTCTCTCTCTCTTTCTCTCTCTCTCTCTCTCTCTTTCTTTCTCTCTCTCTCTCTCCAGTAATTTTTTTTATTTTTTAGTCCAAGCCTATTTCTGAGTCTGGGAAGCCACCCTTTCTTGTGGTAAATGGCTCAGTGTCACTCATTTCAGGGGATCTCTTGCTGAACTCTGCCTAGAGGCTCAATGCTTTCTGCTGTAATACACTGTCATCCATTGGAACATGTTTCCTATTCATACCTTCCATCCATAAAATTAATGCCTTTTAAAAAAAAATCTTATCATGCACTATGTGTATAACTTTTAAACTTTGAAGTGTGACTGAAAAACTAGCATGAATTTCTTTTTTCATCTTTTTCATTGATTGAGAAAAGAAAGGGGTGGGGAGAGAGGAGCACTGATTTGTTATTTACACATTCATTCGTTGACTCTTGTATGTATCGTTATGGGGATCAAACCTGAAACTCTGATGTATTGGAATGACACTCTAACCAACTGACCTACCCAACCAGGACTGCTTCTTATTTACAATTTTATGAGTAGAAAATCTGCTTACCATGGGTCTTAGCAATCTCAGCATACAATTATTTTCTTTCCTCATTAAGTCAAGAACTTTCACCTTGTCATGTAAAGGAGCATTTCCCAGTTTCTCTTGGGCATGTCTAAATTACCAGCAGCACTATTATTTTGCTTTGGGGCCATTAGTAAAATAAGGGTTCCTTGAACACAAGCACTGCTCTGCCACGAAAGTCAACCTGGTAACCATGATGGCTAACTCGCTGGCTAATGAACAGGTACTATACAGAGCTTAGTTTCAGTGGACCAAAGCATGATTCATGTCCTGGGCAGGATGGAACAGGATGGGTGAAATTTCATCACACCACTCAGAATGGCATACCATTTAACACATAGAAATTGCTGTTTTCTGGAAATTTCCATTTGATATTTTCAGACCAAAGTTGACCATGGGTAACTGAAATTGCAGAAAGCAAAATGATGTTTAAGTGAGGGCTACTGTATTATGTTTGGGTTAGAAATTATCAAACTATGGTAGCTCATGGGTCAAACATATTCTACCATCTGTTTTTGTATGGCACATGAACTAAGAAATAATTTTACTCTTGTTAATGATTGAAAAAAAATCAAAAGAAAAGTAATATTTTGTGAATAAAAATATATACAAAATTCAAATTCCAGTGCCTATAAAGTTTTATTGGAACACAGCCAAGCTCATATAGTTATGTATTATCTATGGTTTATTTGGCACTACAACAGTGGAGTTGAATAGTTGTCACAGAAGTTATACGGCTCACAGAGCCCAAAAGATTTATGATGTGACCCTTTACAATAAAAAATTTGCTAAGCCCTGTTCTGGGAAACAGTGCTATTTGAGGTTGGTCTGATTCCAAAGGTCCCTCCTCTATGCCATGCTATCCCCATGTGCATACGGGGTGGAGGTGAGAGGCAGCCCAGCAAAATGTTAACAGTGGAAAATCATCTCAGAGAGAACAGCATCTGGCCCATGATAGACACTCAATATTTTCTGAGTGAGCAAATGCGTAGATGAATATGAATGCATACGCACGGAATCTGTTCTTAAAATGTCCTCTATCAGTCTGTCCCTTGCCATTATCAACAAAGAAAAAGCCAATGATTGCTTGAAGGGGCTTTTGGAGTTTTTGTTGTAGGAGGATGCTCTGACCTAAGGATTTCTGGAGTCATGGACTAAGGGGGAAAGAATCTTCTCCCCTTGAAGTCTGTTTTCTGAGAGGGGTTTTCTGACCCTTTGAGTTCCACAAGCCAGCATGGCCATTGGAATTAACCATGCTCAGAGCAGGGACCATGAAATAGGAACTTCTGCTATATTAACTTGTCTCTAGAATGTACCACTAGCCACAGGTAGCTATTAAAATTTATATAAAATTATTTAAAATTAAATAAGATTAATATTTTAGTTTCTCACCCTAGCTACATTTCAAGTGTTCAATAACAGCAAACAGCTAGTGACTTCTGTTTTGGAGGCTCAAAATAGATCATTCCGATCATCATACAAAGTGCTATTAGGACACTTCTTTTACACAATTGATGCTATGACAGGGGATTGGAGTTTTTTGCCCTATATCATCTGTGTGATTTCTCAAGCTAAACTTCTGGTGCCATTGCATTTTCTATGACAACACATCTTTAAATATAGAAATCATTGGGAGAGATTTGCCTTCCAAAATTCTGGTTTCTAAATTTTAAGACTCTATGAGTGGTTCTCTTATTTTATACTTAAAATCCAAAAATTAGATGTGGCTCTTCATATCACATGAGAAACCCCAAGGCTGGTTTTTCATAGAGTTTAATTCTTAATATGCAATTACGATATAGTAAGGTTTGTGGATACACAATGGCAATCATTTATTTCCCTTCTCTACTTCTTAGTATATATTTAAAGCTATGTGGGCCTAATAATCAAGTAATTGTTGAGTGTGTCCTGGCTGGCTACTTTCTTATAACACTGTTGTCTATATCCAGGGCCTTTTGTCCAGGCCTTTGAAAGTACTCATGAGAGCATCTCCTACTCCTGGATGGAGGACAGGGATTAATTCTGCTCACAGATGGGAAGACCAAGGAAAAAGGAATTGTAAGGTCGCTGTGTGACATTGACCATTCTAATGACTGAATCCAGTAAAGTGGTAATAACTGGCCCCAGGCTTTATAGTGATGATCTGAACCTTTAAGAACATTTTAGATCCAAAATTTCTTTACAGGCATTTTTATTTTATTTTTGGAACCATTTTATGCATCTGTAGAAAAGAGCAACTCTTTTTCCTTTCTATTTTTTTCTTCTTTTAGTAATTGTAAAGGTAACGAATGTTTTTGTTTTTTTTTAAATATTAGCAAATATAAAGTGTGAAGGAGGAGGAAAATATCCAGAAATGAGTTGCTAGTTAATTCTAACTCTTTTTATTTTTTCCATTCAAGAAATAATGTAGTAAATGCTTACTACATGCCACACACCATTTTATGTGAAGACAGCTTTCCACTCTAACTCTTGGTGCTTACAGTTTTCCTTCTATGTAAATCTGGGAGACTGTATAATATATGGAGAAAGCATGATCTTCAGCATCAGACCAACCTGTGTGTCCCAATCCTGGCACTAGCCCTTCCTGTGTGAAGTTGGGTAAGTCACTTAAGTTCTTTGAGTGCCCTTTCCTTATATGTAAAATCAGTATGTTAATAGCAGCTCAGCAGGATTCAAATAATTTCTGCTCTGTTGGGCAAATTCTAAACTCTTTGAGACAGGAGCCCAGGTCTTTGCTCTGCACCAATCTGGAGCAACACAAATGAGCAAATTTTTTTTTTAATCATAAAAAGAAGGTTGGAACAGGTAATTGAGAAATATGAGCCACTGGGATAGTAACCAAGTTTTTCCAATATTCGGGGAGGGAAGGCAGATTTTCCCCTCCCCCCCCCCCCCCTTTCCCCCCCCCCCCCAGCCAAGCCTGCAAAAATTTCCAAGTATGTCACCAATTGCAAAGCACTCCATGTTAACACACCATTCAGAGCGCTGGTTGTTAAGTGCTTAAATGAAGTTGTAGACGCCACACAGAAGAGGATGTATGCAGAGCAAGTAGGACTGTGTAATCTTAAATTAGAGGGGGTAAATGGGAGCCTTTGAGAGATGATTAGGTTTATCCATAGTATTTAGAGGGCTCTCCTGCCAGCTCACATACTGCTGCCACAATGGGAATGAAGGAATCCTGGAACCTTCCATACAGCCTTGCCAATTATATCTTTTTTTTTAGTAGGAAGCTGATTATTCAGCTTGGAAATTAACCCAGATTCCTTGCTTCCCTTTCTGCTCACTTCCCTCCACTGTGTTCTGATCAGTTCACTTATTAGAAGCTCTGCCAGGGGGTAGAAAGGAACATGTTCAGGAAGCACTGAGTCAATGTTTCATTGTTTTCTGGTAACACAGATAAGTTATTTGGAAGACTCTACTCCAAGACTGTCCTTTACTCCTGATTATGCAAATGGCAAATCAACCAAAGCTCTGATCAAATTATCTTTTCTACATTCATACTATATATTTTTTTTCTTTTTAAAATATATTTTTATTTATTTCAGATAATGGAGAGGGAGAGAGAAATAGAAACATCAATGATGAGAGAGAATCACTGATGGGTTGTCTCTGCACTTCCCCCACTGGGGATTGGGCCTGAAACCAGGGTATGTGCCCTGACCAGGAATTGAATTGTGACCTCCTGGTTCATACATAGATCAACACCCAACCTCTGAGCCACAGCAAGGGGGCCAATACTACATTCTTTAGAGCTGGACATTCACAAGCTACCATCTCCTTTTCCCCTGATTACTATGGACAAATTAAAATCTGGGTATACCAAGACTCTCCTAGAAGGTTTTTGTTTTTTTAAAATTCTCACCTGAGGATATGTTTTAGACAGAGGATGGTGAAGAGATGGATAGGGAAAGAAGGATGAATCTGTCACATCCTGTTACCACCCAGATGAAAGATCAAGCTCAAAACCTTCTGGTATATGAGATGATGCTCCAAGCAAGTGAGCCACTCAGCCAGGGCTCCCAGGGTTTTTATATTTATTTTTAATTTCGCATGCTGACCCAAACTAAGTTAGAAAAAAAGTGAATTTTGCCTTTGAACTGGTAAGAACAATTTATAACATATTGAATAACTTAGAGAGTTTCTATTATATAATAAAGTCAACAATTGATGTAGTTTAGCTTCCTGCCTTATAACCTGATTTTATGAAAAGTATAGTCATTCAGAAAATGTTTAAGAACATTATTTTCTAACCACCTTGCCACCATGCAATATTTATTGTTACTGCAGAGATGTCTTCCCCCTTAGCCTCAGCTTGAGATAATTTTAGGCCATAAAGCCCATCATACTATGCTCTGGAGCATATCTTGGAAATAACTTGCCTTCAGGTAGAAAGTCTGTATTTATGTCCAGTTTGTCTTTCAAAAGACTTCTTTCAAAAAAGATTAGCATCCTCAACATCCACAAACCAACATCCTCCTCCCACCAAAGTATTTTTAAAATAGTCATTATATTTATTCCATGTGAGCTGTCAAATAGAAGAGATATGCCTGTGGAGTCTGCTTCTAGTTCACATGTCACTTCTGGTATTAACTTGTTCAGTTTTGAAGATTATTGCTTTTTATATTGCCTGTGAGCCCCTGGAAGCTAAAAGTGAGATCCAGGTATCAAGATCAAAGCAAGTTATCTATTTAAAATTTTCTTTTAAAGATTCAAGTATGCAGATCCAACTATGGCTATTAAAATTATTTTATTATAGTCTTAAAATTATAAGAGAATGTACATGGATTTAGAGAATGGCAAAAATTGGCGTGTGACCTTCATCAAATTAACTAGGTCCAGTATTTTTATTATTATTTTGCTAAATGGATTTAGAAACATACTTCATAGGATGATTGTAGCCTAACACAGGTCTTAGTATAAAACTTCTAACCTGGAGTATGAGAGACATTCAAATACACTCTTCATAACAAACTTGAAAAATTGATTGAATATCCTCTTGTTGTGTTATAGGAGAAACAATTTTATTTGAAAGAGAACTGCCTCTGGCAGATATAGATTTTTTCTGAAGTGTCCAATGAAGGAGAGTTGTTCTGCTTGTTAGGCTTGGTTTTTGGTTTAGTTGTGCTTGTACACCACACATTATGCAAGGCATTGTGTATTTCTTTCCCACTGGACTATCACAGTTAGTCTGACTCCATTCATTGGCCCGAGGAACTACTGATAATTCCATATCAGTAGTAACCAATTCTTGTCAAAAATGTATGGGGAACATTAGGAGAGAAGACACATGCTAATGGACTGCCATGTGAGGTAATAATTTCTCTCCCACCTCTGGACTGCTCAGAGCTATGGCAACTACCTTGCAACTAGCAAGAAAATGAGACAAAATCCAGGGATCGCAGAGGTCACTCATTGACATCATGAAGGGTTTGATGAAACAACAATCCCTGGAGTAAGGGCACAGGCCTGAGCTCAATCCCCATTAGGGCGTATGCTGGAGGCAGCTGATCAATGAATCTCTCATCATTGATATTCCTCCCTCTCTCTCTCTCTCTCTCTCTCTCTCTCTCTCTCTCTCTCTCTCTCTTTCTCCTTCTTCTTCTTCTTCTTTTTCTTCTTCTCCCTTCCTCTCTGAAATCAACATATATATATATAAAAGATGGAGAGGGAAGAAAGGAAGAGGGAGGGAGAAAAAGGGAGAGATGATTCTGGAATAATTGGTAATGACAAAGATCAAACAAAATTTGCTGCCAAAAGACCACAAACAGAAGAAGGAGAGGAAGGTCTGAGGATCTCAAGAGGACCTTTCAGAAAAACAACAAAATGACAACAGGAATAATTGCATAAAATGCACCAGAAATCTCAAGTGGCTGTAACAATGTCTGACGTGCCAGACAGGATGTAAAAACGCAAGTATAAGCATAGCTTAGACAAACAAGAGAAGTAATTCAGTCTACCAGAGGAGATGGAATTCTTTCTTTCAAGGTGAATAAAATACAAAAGAAAAAAAAAGAGAGAAGGGGAAAGAAATGGAGGGAGGGATTGAGAAAGGGAAGAAGGGAGGAAGGAAAGAATAAAAGTTAACATCGTACAAAAAAAAAAAGGTTAACATTTTTATAGTTATATGGACTACTGAGACCTATCTACTGTACTCTGAAGAAAGTGCCAAAAATAAAGGCAAAGTTAAACACACTGAAGCATGCTTTTCTCTACTATAAAGATTTGTATGGGAGTTAACAAGAAACATAGCTTATTTTATTGTTTGTTTTGGAAGAAAGAACCACCATTCTTATCAGGATTTTGATCTGTTAAAGTAACTCTGCATTGCAAGAACTTGGAAAGTGGTGTGCAGAATGATAGTCAAGGCAACATAAGCTTCAAAACTGCTAAAAGAGTACAGAAGGGTAACCAGGGAGAGACCGGGAGTTCACATCTCTGAGAACTTGATAATGTGTTGAAAGACCAGTTTCTAAGACTATGATGAAAAAAATATTTAGAGTAGCACAAAAGGTTGTCAGAATGACGCAAGTGATGACCACCTCTCCATGCCCAGGTTTGATCCACCTAAAATTAGAACTGACTGTCTGAGATGGGGTAGTGAAAAAGATCATCTCACATTAAGGATATCTATTGTATCGTGCCATTTCTGTGAACAACTGGTGCATGACCTTGTGCAACTTATATATATCACCTGTCTATGACTCAGCTTTCTTATCTGTATGAGGCAGGAATTATATTCAAAAAGCAATTCTATAGGGGCTTCTGGGGAGAACTGGACCAACAACCACTGCAAGAAAGAACATGAAGCAGCCAATAGGGTAAGTTCCAGTGGAAAAAAGTCAACTGCTGTACAGATGGACAACTTTGATATAAAAATCTCCTTGCTACATGGTAATCCCTTTGCAAAAGTGACCAGTGATGAATTTCAGAAATATATAAATTATTATGAGATAAGCACTATGGCCATTACTTTGCATGCCCATGAATTTTAGGGGTTTGCCAATTTTAATTATCCTCTAACCTTTGGAATAGTTTTCCTTCAATGTTAGGTTTCAACAATGACATAGTGACTGAAGATCCAATTTCTTCTTAGAGTAATAATAGCATCAACCCTAGTTTTAGCTGTCTCCACACAAACTATGATATTGGCCTTGAGTATGGGAAGAGACTTGAGATGGAGCTCATCAGCCTTAATCAATTACATTGTTGGAAAGCAGCACTAGTAAGAACACTTTCCTGAACAGACACTGTTTTTGTTTTCCCAGTATCCCTTCACTGGAGAATTACACATCCCTCATTTTATGAGATTCTAGAGTGGCTGCAATGGCAGGAACTTGCTCCATATACTGCAGATAGATATTTTTCTTCTGGGAATTTAACCTTGATCAGAAACCCAGTCACATAAGCAAGTTGAAGGCGTAATCCATTAGATGTACTCTGGAAGGAATAGCTACTCATTGATTCTTTGTTTTTCTCCAGCTCTTCCTCACCTGTGAGCTACTCTGTACCTAAGCTTACCAGGGTCGATTTCAGTTGCTTACAACCAAGAAATCCTTATGTCAGAATGCAACAGGGAAATGTCAGGATGATTTTGTATCCCATAGTCATTTGATTGAGGAAAGGAAAGAGTGGCTCAAAACTAGAAGAAGAGAAGCTATCTGGCTTAAGTAATATTACTAATGAGAAAACGGAATTTGAAAGAGCAGAAACTGATCTGAGATCATACAATTAGTAACTGATGGACCTGGATTCAAAACACCTGGTGTTTATGTCTAACACTGTTCTTCAAACACCAATCATTTTCATCAGTAATCCATAAACAAATTAGTAATTATCTAATAATTGAATAAAAAAATGAAGGTACCTAAATGTGATTACTTCATTTTTAAATATTTTAATAGGAAATATATTCACACAGCTTTAAAACATATTTTTAAAAATATGCAGCCTGGCCTGCAGTGTATTACCAAAGAATCGCTGTGCACTTCAACTATTTGAGACAAAATAAATCAGAGTAGGGTTTTTTTTTAAAGAGTCCTGAAAAACATTTTTATAGCAGTTTTACTGGTAATAGACAAAGAATGTAATAGGCAGTTCTAACTATGGTTTTAAAGACTCACACACTCCAAGTTTTCCCCTGGAATAATTTTTGTCTCGTGAGGATCCTTCCTTTCCATCAGCCATTGCTGTAATTATTTAAGCCAGTGAATCTCCAAGGAGGCAGACTCTAACCGATTTTCACCCACCTGGTTACCAGACTGCTGCCGATCCGGCCATCCAACCTGAACGTGGCATATGCTCCCAGTAAACAGCTGTTCTCAAACCAGGCCACTGTGCTCTCTGTAAGCACATCCTTAGGGCAAAGTGGGGGCCTGCAATTCTAGAAAAAAAAAAACTGACCTGATTCACTCTATAAGCTCAATTATCTGACTTCCCAACTGGGGAAAATCCAGAGCTCCTCCTACTTCTCAATGTTCACCTCTAACACCAGCAACCAGGGGAAGCTGGTTAAGGCTAGAGATCAGCTGTATGACCTTAAGCAAATCTACAGCCTCTTTTTCCTTCTTTCTGATATAAAAAACAAGGTGGGTTTTTTTGTGTGGTTTGTTTGTTTGTTTGTTTTGTTTTCCCCAGCCAGCATGGCTCAGTGGTTGAATATTGACCTATAAACCAGGAGGTCACAGTTTTATTTCCGGTCAGGGCATATGCTCAGGTTGTAGGCTGGATCCCCAGTAAGGGGTAGCCAGGAGGCAGCCATTCAATGATTCTCTCTTATCATTGATGTTTCTATTTACCTCTCCCACTCCCTTTCTCTCTGAAATCAATAAAACTATAATTAAGGGGAAAAATGAGGTTTTTGGTATAAATCCTCTTCCTCAGACCCTTTCTCTACCTCCACCCATCTGTCCATTCTTCAGATGTGTTAGTCTCTTGCACTCGACCCTTCACCCTACACTTTTTCTCTCTGAGAGCACACCCATCTATCAGCTCCAAGAAGATCCATATCACAGACCTTACCTCTCTCTCTGCTGGCACAATGTGTAGGGAGTCTAGAATGTTGGCTTTTAGTTGCTGACCTGAAGGAAAATGTAGCCACCTTGCCACAACTTAACCATACCACAGCCAAGTAAGAAAAGACCTACTCTTGGTGATTGGAGGGGGCCTGTAGAAAGAGGGGGGTAGTGTTCTTATTCCCTGTTTGGATGGCTGCCTAGGCAGCTGACTTATTGGTCTATATTATGCTTTCTTAAATACAAGGAATGGTGAGAGTGGTTATATTGGAGAAAGTAGGTGGCAGAGGAGCTTCTGGAACCCTACTTTATGGTGTGGCAAGGATGCTGAGTTTCCTCTGGGGCGTCTAGCTAGGCTGTAGCTATTCTTGGAGGTATTAACTGGAGCTAAAGCTTTTCCAAGGGGGCCCAGGATCAAGAAGCTACAATGTATAATGTATAAGGTGGGGGCTAGCTGGGTAAGGCAGACCCAGAGCTGGAACTTCTAATTCAGGTATAAGATGGTGCGGAGAACCCTACAAAGAACTTAATATACATGTGACATTCTATAGAATCAGCATTTGGACACTTGTGACACAGATAACATAGCAGGCCAGTTTGTGTTGGCCAGAGAAGCAAAGACAATCTACAGAAAGAACCACACCTGGGCAATTGAGTCAAGAGACATCTGCCATTCCTCTCTTATTTCCCCCAACTATCTATCAACAGCAGAGGTCAAAGACCTTGAAAAGAGAGTTAAAAAAAAAACAAATCAAGGCCCCAATCCCCACTCCAAATACAACTACATTGCCAGTCACAAGAGTGGGAGAGGAGTGAGAGAAAACTACCACTCTTCTCCTTCAGTTCCCTTAAATCCTGAAGCAAGCTGTTGATCAAAAGGGAAAGATCTGAGGTAGAGTTGAGATTGAAGTTTTAAAATGGATCATCTTTTAATACCTAAAAGTGACTGGTAAGTTACAAATTTGGCTAAGATGTGGCACAGGGATATGCTACCAGAAAAGGAAGGAGGAGTTGAGATAGGACAGCTGGGGAAAATGTTTACACAAAAATAATCCCTGTCTCCTATTTGAGCTGACCTAGTGGAAACTGTTCAATAAACTGCAGTTGTCAAATCATGGCTCTTCCACTTGCAGCTGTTGACCTTTGGCAAGTTACTCAACTTAACTTTGCCTTATCTACAAAATGGTGATTCATAAGGTAAGACAAATCAGACACTTAGAATAATCTATGAGCCTATAATAAATGTTCAATTCATACCAGCTACCATCATTATAATTCACACATTTCATATTCATCTTATAATCAATGTACCTGGGAATAAGTAGTAATGGCATTATTAAAAGACAGGAACTCAATTCATTCAAAGGTATGGAGTGTGAAAAAGAAGAGGTCAGGAAGAAAAAGAACTTAACAGTATATGACTTACCTATATGTTCAAATTCAAATTTTTAAAAATCTATCCTGGCCAAAAAGAGAAGACCAATTATGCATTGGAGATTGCAATCTCCAAAATAATTTTAAAATCTCATTTAGCTTTGACATTCTGTGACTACTGAACTAGTCTATCTTGACTTCTCTATTTTAGTCCATGTGCCAGCATCCAACCTGGACTTGACCACTCAGTCAGCTTTGACCACTTCTCTCTTATTCCTTCTTTATCCTATCCTACCTCCATTCAACAGCTCCTCAGTCTCTTCTCCAACATAACTTCTAAATGCTCCTTGTCTTTGACTATTTTCAACTATGTATTTATAAACTATTACCATACACCAAGGGTCTTACAACAATAGGGTCTATTTTTCTTGCTCACTGATTTGAGGGTTTTGGGTCAGGAATAAGTGACATCCCTTATCTCTCATCCTTTTGGACCAGCAGCTATTTGGGAGAAAGTTCTTTTAAATTTTTAATTTTGTTTTTTTGGACTAATGTTTAATAACATTATATATGTAGAGATGTTTCTCTCTATATATATTTCTCTATTATAAATTTCTTTACATATAAATTTTAGGTATACAGCCTTATAATATGTATTCTGTGTCATGTGCCCAATACCCAAAGCCTAGATCACCATGTATTTGGGGGCAAGTTCTTTTATGGAAAAGGGCAGAAAATCAAGAAGGTAAACAGAAACTCACAATGTCTCATGAGGTCTTAGCCTAAAACTGGCACTCTGTGACTTCTGCCCACATTCCATTAGCCCAAACAAACCACACGGCCAATCCCAACATCAACAAGGTTGAGAAATACACTTCATTTACTCTCGTGGAAGGTATTGTACAATCATGGTATGCATGTATAATTCTAACATGGATAATTGTGAATAATGAGTAAATCAACAAATAAAAGCCCATCACAATTATTCATATCCTCTCACACCCAAGTTACACTTCTCCCCTCTCGAAGACAACACAAGCATGTAGACAGTGCAACCCAACCACAGCCTGGAGCCAATCCACACTTAAGTGACCTACAGCCACACTTAAGTGATCCACACGTAAGTGACACAGAGCTCCCTGGCTAAGTCAGCCTAAGCCAGCACACCTACATGTGCAGAAATAAGTGTTTGTAGTCATAAGACATTGAGTTTTAAGGTGCTTTATTAGGTAGCATGTACCTAATAAACTAGCTGTTTCATACAATGCATTTTCTTATATCTTTTTCCTATATCCTTGACATGACTTCTACATTTTCTCCATCTTATTGTACTTTTTATTTTATTTTTAAACTTTTAAATTAAGTGTATTTGGTGACATTGGTTAATAAAATTATATCGGTTTCAATTCTATGATACATTTTCTGTATATTGCATTGTGTATTTATTCCCCAAACTTAGATCCTAAGAAGATATTTCAGTTTGTCCCAAATCTTCTTTCAGTACATGTATCTTTATCTCATCTCCAGGAATATTTGTAGAGGTTATTCCAGTAACTTTAAATAGAGTTGCTTTGTGCATTTTTAAAAACTTTTTATGCATTCATTTTCAACAAAGATTTCTGAACACCTATTATATGAACAATGACAGTAGCTATGGAGATGATGATGAAAACAGACTTTGTAGTCTTAATGCTCTAATATCCAAAATATCAATCTTAGATGTTTACTTAAATTTTAAGCTAGGGTAAAGGGCTAAGGGCAAGGATTATTTTACTGTTTCTTGATCCCCTTATAGTACCAAGCAACAGAAAAATTTTAGAGTAAGTGTTCAATAAACAGTTGACTGCTTTGTTGTTAAATGTCTACTGTACCTCAACTGCTTTTGTGCGACATTTGGCAAATGAGTTTTACTTCATTGTTCCCAACCAAACATTTGCTGAGTGGCTATTATGTGCCAGGCATTGTGAAAGCCCGAGGTGGTCCTGGCTGTCAAGGAGAGCATAGTCTGGGTGAGATAGGCATGTAAACACATAACAATCATAGCAATTAATATACCTCAGAGGACTATGGGAACAATAAAGGGTGATCAACTTTATAATAAGTGGATCTTCAAAGTGTAGTTCTTCAAGCAGAAAGAAATGGTAAAGGCTACTCTAGGTCACAATAACATCATGTATAAAAGTACAGAGGCATGAAAAAGCAGTTGGGTTTGGAGATTATCAAAGCATGAAGTATGGATAGAATTTAGTTGGGTGGGAGCTCAGTGATGAGAGATAAAGCCACAGCTGAACTGAGAAGAGCTTTGTATGCCAAAGCAGTGAACTGAGATATTATTCTATAGAGATCAAAGAATAAGTGGAATGTTTTAAGGATGGAAGAATTGTGATTAGATGCTTTTATTTATTTGGGGGTGACCACCTGTTGACAATGTGGAGATTTGGATAAATAAGGATAACCTGATTATGAAAAGACCTGTTAGGAAACAGTTCGAGGCCTAAAATGATAAAGACCCAGCTAGGCTAGAGCGTATATTGGAGAGATGTTTCTGCAACACAGTTGACAATTCAGAGTCAGTAAAGTCAGTAGATGAGAAATTTAGAGACAAGGGAGGTAAACCAAGTCTGCACTATGTTTAAGTTAGGAGACCAAAGGGCATATCTATCTAATCTGCTCATCCTGTTTAATAAAAGAGTAACATGAAAATTAACCATCAGTCTGCTACACCCACAAGCCATGCCCACCAATCAATCAGGAGGAAGTATGTAAATTAATCCAACCAAGATGGCTGCAGCCAGGGAGAAAGCAGGAGGGAGGCTTGGGTTTCCCCAACAATGGAGGAAGCTAAGCTTTTCACACACCCTGGCTGGCCCAGGCTTCCACCCAAGGCTACAAGGTTTCAATTATAGAAGATAAATAAATCCCAACAAAAATGGCTGCAGCCATGGAGTGAGCAGAAGGCTTGGATCCACTCAAAACTACAAAGTTTCAATTATAGAAGATAAATAAATTCCAGATACCAAGGCCTCTGCTTGGGTTGCCAGGGGTGAGGAGGGGGTGTGCATGGCTCGTCTGCAAACCACAAACACCACAGGCCTCTCGCCCAGGCCTCCCCACATCCCAAGGGAACCCCCAACTTGATCTGGGACATTCTTTAGGGAAAACCATCTGGCCCCCACCTGTGCACCAGGCCTCTATCCTATCTAATAAAAGAGTAATATGCAAATTGACCATTGATTCAATACACAAGATGGCTTCCCCCATGTAGTCAAAGATCCTGCCCCCTTGTGGACACAAAATGGCCACCACAAGATGCCAGCAGAGGAGGGCCGTTGGAAGGGACCAGGTCTGCAAGGGAGAGCAGTTAGGGGTGATGAGGCTGGCAGAGGAGGAAAGTAGGGGGCAACTGGGCCTACAGGAAAAGGCAGTTAGGGGGGACCTAAACCTGCAGTGGAGAGAAGTTGAGGGGTGCCAGGCCTGCAGGAGAGGGCATTTAAGGGGTAATTAGGCTGGCAGTCAAAGTGGTTAGGGACAATCAGGAAGGCAGGCAGGTGAGCAGTTGGAAGCCAGAAGTTCTAGATTGTGAGAGGGATGTCCGACTGCCTGTTTAGACCTAAACAGGGTATAGGCTGGACTGAGGGATTTTGTGCACTGGGCCTCTAGTCTATAATAATAAAAGCATACTATGCTAATTAGACCAGACAGCCAAATGACCTTCCAGATGATCTTCTGAATGAAGCCAGGACTGCGAGGGCCAAGAGCCTTTCATGAATTTCATGCATCAGGCCTCTAGTCCTACATAATAAAAGGGTAATACCAAATTGATCCTAATGGCAGAATGACCAGGAACAACTGGTCACTATGATGTGCACTGATCACCAGAGGGTAGGTGGTCAATGCAGGACCTGTCCCCTGGTGGTCAGTGTGCTTTAACAGGGAGAGCACCACTCAGCCAGAAGATGGCTCATGACTGGCCAGTGTAGCAGCAGTGGTGGGAACCTTTCCTGCCTCCACAGCAGTGCTAAAGATGTCCAGCTAATAGCTTAGGTAAGGAGAAGGCCTAAGCTGGTAGGTGGACATCTCCCAAGGACTCTCAGGCTGCCAGAGGGATGTCTGACTGCTAACTTAGGCCTGATACCCCAGGAAGCAGGCCTAAACTGGCAGGTGGACATCCCCCAAGGAGTCCTGGACTGTGAGAGAGAGCAGGCCAGGGTGAGGGAACCCCCGCTGAGTGCACAAATTTTTGTGCACTAGGCCTCTAGTGTTATATAAAAACTAGAAAGTACTTTCATATCTTCTCATTAGAAACAAAACCAGGCACACAGCTCAATATTTGTGCAGAGTATAGATGACCTGAACAACTTTTACTCCAAAGACATGAAACATAGACTGGAAAACTTGAGAACAACTATTTTCAAACAACTCAAGTACTACCAGCTTTAAGTCATCTTTAATTGTTTGAATGCCTTTGATGATGCATTATTCCTGCTTGAATAAATGCATTTTACTTAGTATTTTGTGGCTGTGGCAAATACTGCTAGATATTCTCCAGTATCCCTTCTTCTCCACTTTCTGTTAATAATTGAACCCACTCCACCCTTCAATGTTCCTCCTCATTTTTTTTATCTTTCAATTATAGTTGACATACAATATTATATTATTTTCAGGTGTAAATCCCAGAGAAAAGCAGTCAGTTACCTATAAGAAAGCTCCCAAAAGATTGTCAGCTGATTTTTCAACAGAAACTTTACAGGCCAGAAGTGATCGGCAAGAAATATTGAAAAGGATGGAATGCTACAACCAAGATTACTCTACCCAGCAAAGCTATCATTTAGAATCAAAGAACTTACAAAGAGCTTCCCAGACAAAATAGCTGTCATTTCTGAGTCACTTCCTTAAAGATACTTGGACTCTTTTCTATCTCTTCTTCCATGGGCTGCAGCACAAATGTGATAGTGATCCAGCTTTGGAAACACTGCGCACAGCACTGGGGAATGGTAAGGCAGCAGAAAGGAAGAAACATCATCCTTTAATGACCTAAAGGAGTCAGTCTATGGTGCCAGGTGGACCAATGAAAATGTAAAGTGAGAAATACATTTCTATATAAGCTCCTACATTTGTTTTTGTTTTGCTGTTGTTCTTGTTATAATAGCTTAATCTCTATTCCAGAGTTTTTACTTTGTTTTTCCTTAAAAAAAATTATTTCAATTGTGAAAATTGCCTTTAGAACCTAATGGGTCAAACAGATTTCTAATGACAAAAGTCTAATGTGTCAGGCTGAACCTTCTGAATATTCATTGTCACACCAAGAGTATTACCACGGGCTTTTCCATTAATCCTGATTTGGTAATGGTATTTTGAGTTCAAAGGGAGAATACTTGTCAACATGGTTGGTTTTAATTACGATTATACTGCTGTTTGTAGTGAAGTAGCAGTTTTCCATTTCTTTTACTAACCCTGCCAGTGGATGCTGGTTGAATAAACTAGATCGTTTAATTTGCCTTATCTCTATTAGACTTACCAATAAATTAGATAAATGGGGATCTCAAAAGAGAATGTCTAAAAGAAATGGTTCATCATATTTTAACATTGAAATAACAGTATAAATTTGTATACCAAATTCCATTAAATTTTTTTGACTAAAATGAAGTATTGGAAATAGAGTTTATTATATTGCCACTCTTTCAGCAATTGGGGTAAAATATGATTTAAGATGCCAATTTTGCATAGTTTCAATAATAAGATATCTGGCATCAGTATTTTTATTAGTAGTATAATGAATATCTATTAGATAGTTTAGTTGTCCAAAAAAAAGGCAATTGAAAAGACAGGTATCAAACGAATTAGAGAATAAGGTGATGGGTGAGTATAGCACAATACAGACAGAACATATCAAAGTTATCATCTATGCCACTTATACAACTTAACTCCATCGCACATGACTGTCTTTGATCAACTGACTTGGAAAATAACCGCACTGCTGATCTTTCCGTCACTATCAATAATTCTTGACTTAGAGAAGCTAAATCAGCTTCTTCCCCTCGCCTTCCCAGTGACCAGTGACAGCTGTTGTAGTGGAAAGAACTCTTGGCTAGGAATCAGGAAACTTCATTGCCAGTGCTGGCTTTCCCACTTACTAAGTGTGAATCTGGGCAGGTCATTTAACCTTCCTACAGGGCGATTATAAAGCTCAGGATAAGATCATCTATGAGAAATATTTTAGAGAATAGAAAGCTTTACACAAATATACAACAGTGTGCGCTTATGTGTGTGTGTATTATGCAGGAAAAATTAATATTATCTTCTTTAATAAAAGGCTAATATGCAAATCGACCAAACAGCAGAATGACCAGTCACTATGATGCACACTGACCACCAGGGGGTAGATAGTCAACACAGGAGCTGCCCCCTGGTGGTCAGTGTGCTCCCACAGGGGAAGCACCACTCAGCCAGAAGCCAGGCTGACAGTTGATGAGCACAGCAGCCATGACGGGAGCCTCTCCCACCTCTGTAGCAGCAAAAGGATGTCCATGGGGAGCAAGCCTAAGCCAGCAGTCATGCATCCCTAGGATCTCCAAGATTATGAGAGAGAACAGGTAGGGCTGAAGGACTCACCCCCCACTCCCGAAGGGCATGATTCTAGTGCACCGGGCCTCTAATTCATAATATAAAGCCACCTATTCATGCATGTGTTCACATATACATATGAACACACATACACACAATCTGCTAAATTAAAAACTTAAACTATTTACAGTTTATGTCCTTGCTGCTTCTAAAATGAGTCAAGGCAGTCATAGATTAACACACAATGGGAGGTTGCAATGAGAAGCTTTGAAACCAATAAAAGTCCACGTAGTTGACATATAAATATTTTTTGGTGGAGCCCTCCTGCTGTTCATTGATGGCTGAATGCAAAACAGACAAGAAGCTGTTTGTAGTAAAAATAATGAGTTACTAATAATCTATTCACATGTGTGAACTAACCCCCTCTAAATCAGAGTTAGAATCTTGACAATGACGTACATACAACTATAGGGTTTCACCCCTACTCCATCCCCAGTCTTCCCAGCCCTGGGTGTGAAGTTAACAGGTCTCAACTCTGCCAGAGTTTTTAGGAAGTAACATCTGGGCAGTGTCAAGTTCCCACAATGGAATATAAGGTACACATAGGCTTGCACCTTAACATCAGGACTGTTATTGTATCATTCTTTTGAATTTTTTTCTTAGTAATCACCTTTAATCATAAGATGAAGGAACAAGATGACAATTATGAGAATAACAAATCTTTCTTTTACCTAGTCCCATATTACCTAATAGTTACTGAGGCCCCAATAATTTTCTCTACTAAAATAATTTTAAGTGAGCCAGGTTCCATCTACGTACTTGTAAATAAATTAGGTGTTCATTTTATCATGAAGTGAAGGGTAATATAAACACCTTCGATCATCAGCTCAGAGAATACCATTGTATTTTGAAACCATCCATTATAGCACTTTGATCTTTATTTTAAAACAACCCAAAGCAAAGCATTACATTAAATGGTCTCAGTACTCAACATGAACAATAATTATATTAGATTGTATTTTTATTGCAAAGATTCATGTTGAGGGTCATCTATCTCAAACTGAAATTTGCAGAGTAATCACTACATTAACATTGAAACTAGCAAAGAATGGCATTTAAGATTCTCCCTCCACCCCCACCTTTAAAAAAATTATAACATGTAAAATAGGTTAGAAATCTCTACACAGATGACATGGAAACAGAGTTCAAACTAACCATTGGATACCATTGCTGTACGTTGTTCTGCTGCTGTAGTTGGTCTCATCACTTAACCAAAGCATTACTCTAGGGGCATCTTCAGGTATTTAAAAAAAATGCTCACAACTGAGACATAGTCTTCCAGAAGCTGGAATTTCTTCTCGAGACTAATATTTCTATTTTCTGGTGTTCATAAAAAAACAGTTCCTAGAGAAAAATTCTGCAGCAATGTATTCAAAGTTTGATTCTTCCCGTCCAAAAGAGATCTTCCAAAAGCAGAGACTTATTTAGGATCACAGTTTACTTGCCAATTAGGCTGCAGAGAGCACACCCCATTTTACAAATAGAGGCCTGAGTGTCATCCCAGCCTCTCTCAAGCAGAGAGGATGAGAGGAAGCAATGACAGTCACATATTCCACTCATTTCTTGAATGTGCATTTGTGAGCTCACATGTCAATGGCAAACTCCTTAAGCAGGTGCAGAGTACACAAGTAAGAATACATTGGGAACACTGGTCCCTTTGCCTCGAATTTAGCCAGTCTCACAGAGCAACTGTAAAATGTATACAAATAAAGTTAGTCTAGTTCACCCTACACTCACCTGATCCCTCTTGTCCTCTTGGAATGGTAAATACCTGCCCCCAGAAGATGGCTAGAACAGAGGCAGGAGAGAGCAATAGAGACAGAGAGAAGCCCCAAACCCCCTAGTCTTTATATGCTAACCCTTCTCTCTCTCTGATCAAAGATCCTCTTCACTCTGATTGGCTTTTGGTTCTCTCAGTGACCTTGCCTTTGAAATGTTTTCCATTCAGCAACACTCAGAGTAATGTCTCCAACTTCCCCAAAGCATTTATGCACGTCCTGGGCATGTATGTGTATTCCAGTGACCTAAAGTGACAGGCAGTGGGAGGTGGCTTCTTGTAACTTTTCTTGGAGACTTGTCTCTCACCTGATTGGCTTGTCTTGGCTTTTCCAAAAGGTTAAGGAAGGTTATCCATTCTCTTCACCTGAAAGTTATAAGCCACAATGTGGTTCTATTTTCTAAGAATGGTCTCCATGACTGGCATATCACTGCCAGAAGGCAAACTCAACTTCCATATTTGACCTCCTACCTTACCTTCTAAATCAAGTGCCTCCAAAAAATAATGAGCCCATTATAGCCTTTCTGTCATTTTCCTACCCAGATTAACAATAGGTTTTTTTTCATTCTTAATCTTATTTTTTTTTCCTGTTTTCTTTTTTATAAAGAAAACTTTATAAAGTTTTTTTGGACACAGTTGAAGCTATGGGTTGTTTATCTGGGAAAAGAAAAATTTCTTTATCCCTAGTTTCTCAAACATTATCATAGAATGAACATATGTGACTTCCAAGGAGGAACAACTAGAAGAATTTTATTTGTCATTACATCTTCATTTCTTGACTGGCACAAATTAGCCATCAGCTCAAACTTTCATAATAGGACAAGGACATTGTTTCCAAGTTCCTTTTGGGGGATCACATTTTATTGTAGCCATTGTTGAGGGAAAACAAAAGAGAAGCTAAAGAATCATTCAGCTAGGTGTAGACTTTGCTATTATAATGGTTTTTGCTGAGATGGCAGATAGCTAATACACCACTGCTGAATTTCACCATGACCATTTCTGATAACCAGAACGTGACAGCATGATTGTCTAAATGCAATTGCATTGCATAGCCTTACGAAGACTGCAAAAACATATTTTAAAAATCATGCTTAATTACATTTAACTTTTTTTTTTACCAAATAGATGAATATCGGTGTTTGCTGAAGTCTTTATTTCTGTGAAATCTAATTAATAATGAAATTTAAATTTTCAATAAATAATTTGTAAAATACTAAACATCTTGAAAACTTGAAACAAACTAACAAAACCCTCCTTCCCAATTTCTCTGGGTGAAGATGTACTGAATGTCCTCTCAGAATTCTCAGTTATTTTTGATGCAGAACATTTCCACTGGTTGCCCTTGAGTAGACATGGCATATTATCACGTTACCTTTGGAATTTGTTTAAACTGTGACCTACATTCTCAGCAAGGCAAGTAGATATGAACACCTTCTCCACTGACTTTTTTTAAAATGGCATCTCCCTTGAGTAACTGGTCACCTTGCAAGGTCCCAGTCCATTGAGCTGAGTACACGTGCTACATATTCCATGAATTGTAGCCTTTTTTTCTCAATTTAGAAGTACCGAGAACTTTATTAATATCTTCCCACATATTTGAGTTGTGAAGTTTATTATATTTCCTAGAGAATTACACTTCTCAATATTTCTTGTATTTTCTTCCTATCCTATACTCTAATTATACATATGTGTGTTTGTGCAAGTGCATGCTCATACAATTATAGTTTTTATATTAAGTCCCACCTAAATCATAATTCAGATTTGGATAAAAGAAAAAAATGTCAGAGGTGCAAAAGATGCAAACTTTCAGTTATAAAATAAATAAGTCACGGGAATGTAACATACAGCGTGGTGACTACAGTTAATAATACTACATTGTGTATTTGAAAATTGCTAAGAGAACCGATCTTAAAAGACCTCGTTACAAGGAAAAAGTTTGTAACTGCATATGGGAACAAATGTTAAACTATTATGGTGACTTATTATGGTGATCATTTCACAATATGTACAGATATTGAATCATTATATTGTACGCCTGAAAACAATAATAATGTTATATGTCAATTATGCCTCAATAAAAAATTGTTTCCCAATCCACAAAAGGAAAAAATGATTAAGCTCTTAATATTTATTATTGGAGATCCAAGATGGCTGCCAATAGGTTGGCAGGCTGCAAGACAGTGTGTGAGTGAGAGAACTAAAGGAGAGTGTATGGACGTGTGGGGGAGTGTCTGTATTTGTGAGTGAGGGAAAGCTATATTCCCAGGAACTTTTTGGGACTAGCAGACCAGGCTTCCCTAGCCGGGCAGCATCTCTGCTGAAATTTCTCCCAGAGCAACTGGCTCTGCCATAGAGACTGTGCCATCTTGAAGGGGAAAGTGGCTGTGATCTGAAGTCCAGCCTTATCTTCAACCGGGGAGACCTCATATACCTCCTGGGACCCTACAACCATAATTCCAGGGACCAACTGCCTCAGCTGTGAACCCAGGAACACTGGGACTCCAGCTTCCCAAACCACAGGCACCTAAAAAGTCTGTCCAGGGGAAAACAAAGTGGCATGAACCTAGCACCTTTTCAGAGAGCCAAAGGAAAAGCTGAATCAAATAACATTCCCCCGTAAATGACAAATTAAACACATCTGGTGAGGCAATCCGTGGATAGAAAGGTCAGATATCACCTAGAGAAAGTCAACACAGGAGAGAGAGAGCTAAATAACCAGACACCCAGAGAGGAACCATCATGGGGAGACAAAGAAACAGCTCCCATATGAAAGAAACCAAGGAATCACCAGAAAAGGAAATAGATGAAATTGAGGCAAGCAATACATCAAAGAAAGAATTCAGATCAGTGGTTATAAGGTCAATGATAAGGATGGAAGACAAATTCAATAATATGTGGAAAAACCAAGAGGAAATGGAGAAGAATCGAGAAGAAATGAAAAATGACATCTCTGCAAAAAAGAACTCAATAGAAAGCATCAACAGTAGACTAGAAGAAGCAGGGGACCACATCAGTGAGCTAGAAAATAAGGAAAGGAAAAATACCCAAGCTGATCAGCATCTAGAAAAAAAACTTAAAACACAGGAGGAGAGCCTAAAGAAATTTTGGCACAACACAAAATGAAACAATATCTGCATAATACAGGTGCCAGAAAGAGAGGAAACTGAGTAAGGAATAGAAAACCTGTTTGAAGAAATAATGACAGTAATACTGGAAGTGCTAGCCATAGCAATAAGATAACAAGAAGAAATAAAAGGCATCCAAATTGGAAAAGAAGAAGTAAAACTCTCCTTATTTGCAGTCGACATGATACTATACATAGAAAACCTCAAAGACTCCATCAAAAAACTACTAGACCTAATAAATGAATTTGGCAATGTAGCAGGATACAAAGTTAACACCCATTAAGTTATGGCTTTTTTATATACCAACTAGTGGCCCGGTGCACAGAATTCATGCACTGGGGGGGGCCTCCCTCAGCCCAGCCTATACCTCTCCATTCAGGAACCCTTTGGGGGATATTCAACTGCTGGTTTAAGCCTGATCCCAGAGACCAGGCCAGGTGGGAAGAGCCTCCCTCTGCTCTGCCATTGATCTCAGAGCTCAGGCCCGGTGGGCAGGGCCTCCCTGTGAATGGGATGAATGACGGGACAGAATGCGACCCATTCTATCCATCATAGGCCTTGCCATTCATCCCCACTCACAGAGAGGCCCTGCCCACCCTTCTGGGCTCTGTGATCAATGGCAGAGCAGAGGGAGACTCTTCCCACCTAGCCTGGGCTCTGCCATTCATATTGGCCCACAGGGAGGCCCTTTCCACCTGGCTTGGACTCCACCATTAATCACTGCCCACAGGGAGGCCCTTTCCAGCCTGGGCTCTGCCATTAATCCCCTTCTAGGGCTCTGGAATCAATGGAGAGCAGAGAGGGGCTGGGCCTCTGGGTGGGTCCCACTGCCACCCACATGTATACCCTGCCCACCCTGCGAGGGCTTTGTGATCAATGCTGTACAGAGGAAGGTCCTACCAACCTGGCTGGAGCTCTGCGATGGGCCCTCCCAACCTTGGCAGCTTGCCTCAGCTCTCATAGCCACAGCTTTGCCTGGTCTAATTAGCATATTACCCTTTTATTAGTATAGATAATGAACTCACAGAAAGAGAAAAAAAAATCTAATTTACCATTGCACCAAAAAAAATCAGATATCTAGGAATAAACTTAACTAAGGATATAAAAGATCTATACTTGGAAAACTACAGGACATTGAGAAAAAAGATAGAGGAAGACAAATTGAAGAACATACCATGTTCATGGGTTAGTAGAATCAACATCATTAAAATGTCCATACTACCCAAAGCAATCTACAGATTCAATGTAATCCCCATTAAAATACCAATGGCATATTTCAAAGATCTAGAACAAACTCTCCAAAAATCCATCTGAAATAAAAAAAAGACCCTGAATAGGCATAGCTGAGAAAGAAGAACAAAGTTGGACAGATCACATTACCAGATATCAAGCTATATTACCAAGCTACTATTCTCAAAACTGCCTGGTACTGGCACAAGAACAGACATATAGACCATTGGAACAGAACAGAGAATCCAGAAATTGACCCAAGACATTATGTTCAATTAATATTTGACAAAGGAGGCAAGAGCATACAATGGAGTCAAAACAGTCTCTTCAATAAATGGTGCTGGGAAATTTAGACAGATACATGCAAAAAAAATTAAACTAGATCACCAAAGTACACCATATACAAAAACAAACTCAAAATGACTAAAGGACTTGAATGTAAGATGGAAAATCATAAAAATCCTACAAGACTCCATAGGCAGCAAAATTGCATATATGTCATAGCAATATCTTTACTGACACAGCTTCTAGGGCAATGGAGACTAAGAAGAAAATAAACAAGTGGGACTACATCAAAATAAAAAACTTTGGTAGAGCAAAAGAAATCATCAACAAAATAACAAGAAAGCCCACTGCATAGGGAAACATATTTTCCAATGATTTTTCTGATAAGGGTTTAATCTCCAAAGTATACAGAGAACTCATACAACTTAACAAAAGGAAAATAACTGATCCAATAAAAAAAATGGGCAAAGGATCTAACTAGACACTTTTTGAAAGATGACATACAAAAGACCCAGAGATGCTGAGAGCGGTTTGGCTCAGTGGATAGAGCGTTGACTTGCAGACTGAAAGGTCCCAGGTTCAATTCCGGTCGGGGGCATGTACCTTGCTTGTGGGCACATCTCCATTGTGGGATGTGCAGGAGGCAGCTGATCGATGTCTCTCTCTCTCATCGATGTTTCTGACTTTCTATCTCTCTCCCTTCCTCTTTGTAAAAAATCAATAAAATATATATTTTTTAAAAAAGGCCCAGAGACATATGAAAACATGCTCAAAGTCATAATCATCCAAGAGATACAAATCAAAACAACAATGAGATACCATCTCACACTTGAAAGAATGACTATCATCAACAAATAATAAATTCTGGGGAATATGTGGAAAAATGGAACTCTTGTGCACTGCTAGTGGGAATGCAGACTGGTATAGCCACTGTGGAGAACAGTATGGAGTTCCCTCAAAAAGTTAAAAGTGGAACTCCCATTTGACCCATTAATCCCACTTCTAGGCATATATACCAAGAAACCAGAAACACCATTCAGAAAGGTATATGCGCCCTTATGTTCATAGCAGCACAATTTACAGTAGCTAAGATTTGGAAACAGCCTAAGTGCCCATCAGCAGATAAGAGGATTAGAAAACTGTGGTACATCTACACAATGGAATACTATACTGCTATAAAAAAGAAGGAACCTTTCCCATGTGCAACAGTATGGATAGAACTGGAGAGCACTATGCTAAGCGAAATAAGCCAGTTGGAGAAAGATAAATATCACACGATCTCACTCATATGTGGGATATAATGATCAACATAATTTGATGAATAAAAATATATCCAGAGACAAATGGTAGGGGTGGAGGTTAAAGAGCAACCAAAGGACTTGTATGCATGCATATTAGCATAACCAATGGATGCAAACACTGGGGCAGTGGAGGCTTGCCAAGGGTGAGAATGCCTGGGATGGGAGGTGGGGGGTCAAGTGGGGGAAAAGAAGACATATGTAAAATTTTAAATAAAAAAAGAAAAAGAAAAAAATATATATATATATGTATATTCATTATTGCTCTCTGTAAATACAAATCAGGGATGTTGTCTTTCACAATAATATTTTTCACATGGTCTGTCTAAAAAAATCTTCTGAAATCTGTGTTTCTTTGTCTTCACCCCCTCGCTCCAAATGCCTGCATGTGTCTGCAGAAGTGTGTTTAGCTAACAGTTTTCAAATGTTCTGTCGACTCCCAAAATATCTTCATTATAATCAATAATGAATTTGAATGAGTTTATAAATGGCAGGTTTCCAGATATCTTTGATGGGGATATAAAGAATTGGAGTGGGAATGTTGTAAGCAATTTCAAAGAAAATAAGCAAAAAGAAAAATGAAAAAAATACATAGCTTTTGTACCAACTAATGAGCAAATAACAGTAATAACAAATAACAGTATTTTCATACATGATTTTTAATCTTTACAGAGTGGGCATTTTTATTAGCCCCATGCTTATAAATAAGGAAGCTGAAGCCCCCAGTAGTTATATGATTTGCCCAGAATCAGAGAGCAGCAAAGTGGCAGAGCCAGGATCCAAAACAGGTCTAAGGAACCACCTGTGCATGACATTTTACTAAATTCTGTCAGAAGACTCCAGGGAAGGCTACATGAGAGCTCCAAACCTCTAAGTAACTGTTCCAAGTAACTTGAAATTTATAGAGGAAAGGAGGTTGGACCAGAAGATATATTAGTTTTTGAAGAAACTAAAATTGCCCTTCTTTCCATCATTTTAAAATCCAAAGAAGGTACAGGAGTAAGATAAAGAGAATATGGAATTAGAAGTTATAAAACATTGGGTCAAATTCTGTCTCTGTCAGTTATTATACTGGCTCTTACATTGGATAAAATTTTGGAGCCAAGTACTCCCATCCAAAAATTGAATGTAGCAATATCTTCTTAAGAGGGCTACTGTGAGGATTAAAGGAAATGACTTATAATGTAAGTCTCAAGATGAGTACCCCACTCATAATATGATTTCAATCAATGGCTCTTCCTAATCCTTTCACCCATTGTCGTAGCTTATTTTCAACCTTTAAATAGATGCAAATAAAAACACTTTTCAAGTTTAACAACATATTCTTAAATGGGCACTGGATGACAGCTACACCATCATGGCTAAAAACATGAATTCTAAATCCTAACTGCTGGTTCAAATCCTGGCTCTATTATTTAAAAGTTGTATAATCCTAGCACATTGGTTCAACACTTCTGTGCCTACATTTTCTTACCTGTAAAATAGGATAATAATGGCACTTACCTTGTGAGATTTTGTAAAATTCAAATTTGAATACAAGTAAATTGCTTAGTTTTTGCCCACTTAGTGACTGACACTTACTAAGTGTTCTGGAAATGCTAGCTACTATTATTAACTAAGCAAATAATAGAGCCAGACAGTAATTCTCAACCAGGAATGATCTTGCCCTCTCAGGGGACATTTTGCAAAGTCTGGAGGCATTTTTGGTTATTAAAATTTGGCAAAGGGATGGCATCTAGAGGAAGGATAACAGAAATGCTGCTAAACATTCTAATATATACAAGACAATCCGAAACACAGAATTATCTACTCAAAACATCAATAGTGCCAAGATTAAGAAATACTGAGCTGAGAAAAGCCACTCCTGGTCAACAGAGATTCTAAATAATTTCCCCAAAGGGTATAAGAGGCCACTAACACAATATTGCTGGAAAACCAAATATCCTATTTAATGTCAAGTAAGATAATGTGGAAAAAGTCAAAGTGGTTATTGGATATATGGGGTCATAATAACTGAGTAAGTCTTAGAATAATTTTAAAATTCTCATTTAAAAGTAATATTTATTTATCATTAGAATCACTGTTCTAAAATTCAACAGATAAGAATTCTGAGAGTAGATGATGCAAGGATGCAAAAGGGCTTCAGAGAATGCAGGTCCCATAAAAATTATGCTTGCAAATTTATGTGGATTCCTTTCCTCAAAGAACCTAGCAAGACAAAGTTGTCTGCCTATAATCAATACTGGGTAGGAAAAAAAAAAGTGGCATAAATTTTCATGTTCCTCTGTATTTTCACTCTTCTGATCCTTGCCTGGATACTTTGTGGGTGATAGGATTGTTTAAAGAAAGCTACATGGGAAGGGCTCAAAGCATCTCTTTCCTCGAAGTCTCAATGTCTTGGATGAATGTAGCAAGATCTCTAGCTGGGAGGATTTCTTATCAATCCTCTCTTTGAGCTTCTCTACATCTCCCCTATCTTGAATAGAAGAGGGTATGTTTGCAATTTAAACTAGAACTTAAAAGCCCAGGGAACAGCTTTTTCTAATGTAAAAAATAAGCATCAAAGTCTGAGGAGGAAAATAGGGAGCTCTCCATGAGGAACACACTCTTGGTCCTGACCTTCATTATTTGGGACTAGATGGTTGGTACTCAGGGAACTGGGAAGTTAGAATGAGGCCCCCTTTCCTTCTGCAACACTTGATAGAGAAGTATTGCTCCAACTCAGAACATTGGTCCAATAAACTTCAGACGCATGAAATTTTCATGATTGCTAGGGAGATCCACTTTAGAGGTTCATTTGTGTTTAGGATGAACTCCGTGTTGCCTGCTATGTGTCAAGAAAATACTCTGTGTTTTTCAGACAGCAGTGAGCTGAATAATGTTGCCCAGATATATCTAGTCCTAATCCCTGTAAGTTGTAAATGTTACTTTATTTGGAAAAAGAATCTTTGCAGATTTGATTAAATTAAGGATCTTGAGATTGAAAAGTTATCTTGGATTATCTGAATGGCATTAAATATATTCATGAGTGTTCTTAAAAGAGGGAGACAGAAGAAAATCTGACACACACAAAAGAACATGTGACCTTGCTGGCAGAGATTGGAGAAAAGGGATGCAGCCACAAGCTAAGGAATGCTGGCAGCTACCAGAACTTGGAAGGTAAAGGAATGGATTTTATCCTAAAACCTCCAAAGTAAGCACAGCCCTTGATTTTTGTCCAGAACTGTGAGAGAATACATTTGTATTGTTTAAACCACCAGTTTGTGATCATTTGTTTCAGCAGCCACGAAAATCTAATACATTGGTCATGACTGTGGACTCTTCTCATAGGCCCCCACTAGTCTAATCTAAGAGGAAAAGAGAAAGTGAAGGAAAAGGAAGAAGATGCAGAAGACAAGCAAGGGATAAAAGAAGACTGCAGAAGAGGAGGAAGAGAAGAAAGGAGAATAAGGGGAAAGTAGAGGAAAATAATTCAGTGAATTCACTGAATTACTTTTCATGTAGGTCACACGCTAACCATATTGGGGAGAAGTAAACAAAGCCTTTAAATTTGACTTCTATCTACAGCAGGGATGAGGAGCCTTTTCTCTGCCAAGCACCATTTCAATATCTATAACATCATTCAAGGGCCATACAAAATTATCAACTTAAAAATTAGCCTGTTATATTTAGTCAAACATTTAATTAACTACTCCTAATGTCTTGGCAAGGCCAGACCAACGGATTTCTCAGGCCTTTTATAGCATCCAGGCCAGATATTCCCTATCTATATCTTCCATGATTCATCCAGTGATTATAATATAGATCACTGAATTTTTCTTATCAAGGTTACCAATGATCTTCTGGTTAACAAAAAAAAAAAAACCACACACAACAACACAGAAATCACTTAGTCATAAAGCTCTTTGACCTGATGTGCCACTACTAAATATCCTCCAAGACACTATTGGCCTCTGTCCTCTACAAAATCTCCCTTAACCCTTTCTGAATTTCCTGTGACACTCACAGGAACTATGTCTGTTATTTCTACCCCTTCACAAAAAAGCCAGAAGTGCTGCTAAACATCCTCAAATACATTAAGAAAAACTCCTACAACAAAGAATTATGTTTTTAATACCCCTTCCAGCAATTTGCACAGGACTGGTCTATAATAGAGTCCTGTGGTGACTGACTACCTGCTTTTCTAAGTGCAGTAATACAGATGGTCCAATCACCTTCATTTTCTACCTACTTATCATATTGTATAATGATTGATATTGAGAATTATGTTCCTGAGGCTTGCTAGGTCTAAATCATTTTAAAGATAGACTGATGTAATTCATTGTCTTACTGGTTAAGAAAATCTACTCATATAATTTAAAAAATTTCCAAGTAAAAGAGTTGAGGCCAGAAAGCATTTCTCATTCATGTTAATTTAATCCCAAAATGAAATAAGGTACAATCCCTGAAGTCTCAAATATTCACAATATCTAAGGATTTACTTTATTACCAGAAGAGTTACAGGGTTTTCCTAAAATACACTGAAGGTATCTGCTTTCTGGTGTTTATTTCCCAATATATGGCAAGTCTTAGTATACAACTAAATGGATTTTGAATTGATTATATGCTCCTGGCTTAAAATTTCCCAAAGGAAGGTCTACATTTTTTGGACATGTTTATATGTTTCTTATTGCTAATTGGCACCTAGTGTAGCTGAAATTCAAGCTCAGTTTAGCAGATTATCCTCCAGTAAGTAATCAGATAACTGCCCACGTGCAAACCATTATAAACACACCTGGCTAAAAAATCTAGTCAACAACGTACGACTGTGGTTGAATCCCTCATGGCTTCATATTTTAGTGTTTAGTTTTTATTTTTAAGTATAAGAAGTCCAAAGGCACATTGTGGCATTTCTATCATGTAAAAGCAGTGATTATAAACCACAGCATATGATTAAGAAACACAAACACACAGAGAATACAAATAAATTAAATGAAACAAATAAGCTAATTAACACTTCCAAAACAGAAAACCAAGACTTAAAATATTGTACACCTTCATGAAATAACAGCTGCTCTTATTAAAAACCATATGTTCCATTAGTATGGTATTTTGTAATTTATTGCTTTTCCCACCTTGGAAAACTTGTTACTGCTTTGTGGGCCATATTAACATTTTATTGGCCTTTTATAAGTAACAGCTTTTAAAACTGGACATTTAGCTATCCATTAAGTCAGTTGCCTGAGGAAAGCTTTATTTATTTTTTTCTGGCTTCTTTAGATTGCTCCAAAAGAATGATCCAACAAAAAAAGTCATAAAAGAAACTATATAATAAAAGCCTAAGCAACTGTTATGGCAAAATGATCAGAATGACCAGTCGCTATGATGTGCACTGACCACCAGGGGGCAGACACTCAATGCAGGAACTACCCCCTAGTGGTCAGTGCGCTTCCACAGGGGAAGTGCTGCTCATTCAGAAGCCACAGTAGCAGCGCTAAGGAGCAGCGAGCAGGCAGACGATAAGGAGTGAGGGTCCTGGACTGTGTGAGGGTGCAGGCCAGGTTGAAGGATCTCCCTCTACTAGTGCATGAATTTCCTGCACCAGGCCTCTAGTTAATTCATAATGATGAAATTGACAAAATGTAGATGCACTCCCCAAAATAGTGTGTTATCTATGTGGCTAAAGCATGATGCAGCCACATCACTCAAATACACAGATTTCTATTTTGATGACCTTAATTAGTCCAGAGTAATGACGAGGATCAAAAGGCCCCCACACCATGAAGAGTTTAGAAGGTCTGAAGTGAAGAAAAAGATCCTTGACGAGGCTAACATTCCCAGGTTCCTTTTATTCCTCTTTCCAAAGAGAATGTTATAGCTCATAGTCATTTTCGGGTTTGGTAATGATAAAATGTTTAATATTCTTCTAGCACTTTCTGAAACCCTGCAACTTCACTAGTGTCCTGAGAGAACTCTGCCCCTGAAGGGGAAAATAGTTTTTTTTCACCCAAGGCCTTTTTCCTTGTATTAATATTAATATCCCATGAGAATATTAGCTCTGGAGGAAAGAATTTGGTGGCAAAATTCCATATTTACTCATGAAATCCGTCCCCAACTTCCACTCACACATTTTAATAGGATGGTCAAAAAAAAAAAAAAAAGCTTCCCAACCCAACTGTTCTTTCTTCACGTTTTCCCCTCAGCTTCTCCTGACAGCCACTCCAGTTTCTTTTCTTTTCTTTTTTTTTTTTCCTCTGAACCATAAGTCACTTTTACTAGCAGAGGCTCTTCTTCAAGGAGAGTATACTTTGTATTTATTAAGGTAGAAAAGGTCAAAAAGAAAAACTTACTTGGCACTGGCTAGGGTGTAAAGTCTTCTAGGTTCTAACTCTTCCTGGATGCTCCCCTCCTGGCCAAGAGGTTAAAGGCCAGGTCCATCAAAACCTGGGCATCATCCAGACTCAGGAAAAGTGTAGCAGCATCGTGGGGTTGACAGCAGTTGCCTCGCCTTCCTTTCCTGTTTAAAGGACTTGCTGAAAGGAAAGAAAGTCCTTCATGCCAATGATTCTTGAAAATGGTTTGTAAAGGGTTCTTTGCACATGGGCCAAATGACAAAGCAAATCACGTGAACGTGAATCCATTCTCTGCAGGCAACTGTGGGCTCCATACTCACTAATGTCATCTTCACTTAGTCTCTCTGTGCTTCAGTTTCCTCATTTGAAATACATTCTTGAATGAAAATGATCAATAATACCAACCTCAGAGGTTTGTTGTGAGGATGGAGTGAGTTAAAATACTCAAAGTACTTCAGAATAGTGTTGGCAAATAGTACACAGTCTGCCTTAGGTCTGAAGTATTTACATCTCTTTCCCAAACACATATGATGACTTGAAGATAACATTTGAAGAGAAGATATAAAATATTTGTAGCAACATAGTGTCTATCTATCTATCTATCTATCTATCTATCTATCATCTATCAATCTATTTATCTATCCACCTATCCATCTATCTATCCATATAAGGAAGTTGGAGTCAGTGAATATTTGGTGAATTAATACAATCTAACAGAATAATTAGGTTTATTCTAGAGTATACTTAGCGCTGTCACTGATTGTTGCATATTTTTTTGCTGTTTAATAAATGAAGAATCTCAGAGTTCATGAAGACTTTTATGAAGTGGATCAGACCGAGATGGTAGAGAAAAGTAAAAGCATTTATGGAGAACCACCAGATGCCGTGTTTTGAGTTTAACACTTTCCACATGCCATTATAAGCAAGTCTCCTGACAGCTCTTTTAAAGCAGACACAATAACTTCCATTGTGCAGATGTGCTATTGAGCTCAGTAATGTTAAGTAAATTCCAGGAAGCTAGAAACCAATGGTGGAGGTAGAATTCTAAGCCTACACCATTTTTTTTAAAGCAAAACATAACACAGAAAGAATACAAAGGTAGGCTATACAACTTAAGTGGTTTTACAAAAGGGTCATTATTGAATAGAGTATTGACAAATGAGATTTATAATTCAAAGATGGTATGGTATTTTTTAGAATTAGTTTTGAGGTAGAAATTTAGACTACCTACTATCCACTTTTAATCCAGGGAAGTAGGCTATTGTACATTTCAATAATAGACTCACAGGTGATCAGAGATGGAAAGCCACCCAGACGACCATATAGTCCAACTGCCTCAGTTAACAGCTAGGCACCAGAGGTGAAGTAGCAGGTTCAAGGTCATACAGGCAGTTAAAAACAGAAGCAGCTGGGATTCCTTTGGACCCAACACCTTCCCTTTCAGCATGCAGGAGAGCCAACTGGGATACCTCAGTTTTAAATGAATTTAGATGCAAGTGAATTTGAGTTCATTTTAAATACCCTAATGCATCCTATCTTAGCATCTAACCCTAAGAATTGTAAGGTGATTTTTAAGATTTCTTAAAATACAATAAATAATAAGAATATTCTTTAGGGGAAAGCAGGTAGAATTTATATTCAGGAGCCTCTATTTTCAAAACCTGACCAAAATTCTGATACAGACCCTGCCAAGTGAGAACAGAAATTAAGTATTATCTGTATGGGAGAACAGCCCTTTTAAAGAGAAAGTGCTGCTTTTCTTCATGCAGAGAGGAATTCAAGGAACTTTAACTGTTTTTGCTAGATTATACTCATTCAACAAATATTTACAGAAGACCAAACAGCAATAACAGCAGGAACCCTACTTTGCATCTTTCATAGCACTCATGAGTGCTGGGGTTTGGAGAGTCATTGATTGATTGGCGGTACCTCTTCCTAGTTTAGTATATTAGATGACTTCAGGACAGGAGTCCCTGAGGTTATGTCCGCTACTATTGATGTCCTCCTGGGAAGGCTGAAGATGGCTCTTGACTATTCCAGTGTTTGTTTTAACTGAATGATGGAGCTTCGTGTGCACTTGCTTTGTTATAATATCACTAGAGGCTTAATGCATGACATTTGTGCATGGGGGAGGAGGTGTCCCTCAGCCCAGCCTGCACCCTCTCCAATCTGGGACCCCTTGGAGGATGTCTGACTGCTGGTTTGGGCCTGATCTCTTCGGGGGCCTAAACCAGCAGTCAGACATCCCTCTCACAATCCAGGACTGCTGGCTTCTAACCACTCACCCGCCTGCCTGTCTGCCCCTAACCACTCTGCCTGCCAGCCTGATAGCTCCCTAACTGCTCCCCTGTCAGCCTGATTGATGCCTCACTGTTCTCCTGTCATCATGATCATCCCTAACTGCCTGCCCCTGCCAGCCCAATCACCCCTAACTATCTTCCCTTCGGGGCTGAGGGGACTGGGGACTCTGGCTGGATGAGGTAGGGCTGAGGGGAATGGGTGCCATCATCTTGTGGCTGTGGGCACTGCCATCTTGTGAGGGTGTGGCAGTCAATTAGCATATCCCCTCTTTATTGGCTGTGGGAGCCACCATCTTTGTGAGGGCATGATGGTCAATTAGCATATTCCCTCTTTATCAGATAGGATGAGTAAGGTTAAGTGTAAAAGCTTAGAGTTTCTTTCATTGTGCACGCACTAGAAGTTTAGCATCAGCAGCACCAAGCATGATGATACCCACACTAAAAATACTGGACCATCTAGCTACATCATAGTTCACAACTGTATCACAGGGCCCAGGAAGGTTGGCTAATGTGAGTTATAAAAGGCAGTTATAATGAATAGCACATTACCCACTGCCTCAGCACACTGCATTATTACTAACAGCAAAATAGTCCAAAGAGCCACACCTTGAGAAGTTCAAACTTTTCGACTTTAAACTTCAAAATACGCCAAACGTCACTTTGGTAGGAAGGGTTTGAGGTTGCAAATAACAACATGGAAAGGACATACTAAAAGGTGAAGACAAAGAAGGATGGAAGTACATACACAGTTCTAAGTGGTTTTTATAGCAGTCACTTAGCCTAATAAATTGCTACTGACAGGATATTGGCATATGAGCTAAGCAAGTTTCTCAAGCCAAACATCCTGAAATAAAGGGATGCTAGTGGAATGAATAGGCAAGGAAACCACAATCCACCACAAATTAGCAGGGTATTGGCAGTCCCATAAGGCTCAGCAAAGATTTACCTGCCATAGTATAAAGGAGGCAAAGCACAACTTTCTGAAGGTGATCATGGAAAATCAACAATGATGAAGCAATTGTTACTTCATCATATGGGTCTCTCCATTTTCCTTAAAATCCCATACTGCAAAACCAGCTTGGGATTTGAGAGACCATCATTACAATTTCAGGCGTTTTGTTCCCATTAACCATCTAGCACAAACTCTCAGAGAACTATGTGGGCATGACAGGAATCTATAAAAATCAACAAATCTGATGGCCCACACACACTCAGGCCTCAACGGCATACTTACACAAACACAGGGAGATAGTGCAGGCACTGATGCCGCAGGTACTTTACTGAACTCCATTGTGGGAAAATCAGCACATTTCATGCTCAATAAATTAGCCATTAATATTGTTGACATAGGGGTTATGTGATCTGTGTGATTTTCTTGTCATTCGTGGCACTGACGGCATGGTTTAAACACTAAAGCAGGAATTCCAAGAATAACACTGTTATTTGAATTTTCACAAATATGATCAGGCAATCGTTCTGTCTAGTGATAAAAGACATCGCAAGTTTGGCTATCAAGATTAGTTAATAAGACAACTAATGATATTTGTCCTGCTCACTAGAGTAGGACAAATGGCTGAGTGTAGGTGTGGTTAGTTCGGTTAGCAAATGCATTTTGAACACTTAAAATATTCCAGCCACTATGCTGAGCAAAACTCAGTGCCTTTCTTCACAGAATTTACTGTCTAGTAAAGTATCTTCCAATTTGGGAATATGGTATTCACATTTAGCGAATCTATACATAATGCATCAAGTAAAGATGCTTTCTCGATACAATTGGCTGCAATCACCAATTTTCTAGATAGTGTTCAAAGTTTCTGATTCTGGATCCAATAGGATTTTAAAAATTAAGATTTTCAATTTACGATGACATCAAAATAATTTTGAAAACTAAATCTCAATTCCTGTTACACACATTTTTCTATATTTTGGAATGTTGGCTAATAATTAGAAAAATGCACTGTGAATATTAAAGTGGTGATGATTTATTCTGATCTGATTTTCCAAATCCTTCCTGGATTCCATACATTACCAAACGGCTCTTCACACAAGGTATGGGTAAGTTGGAAATTAGCTCCCACGATGTTACCAGCAAAAGGTAAGTAATGAATCTGTTGGTAAAGGACAGTGTTGGTTTTGTAAAAGTAACCAAACATTTGGTATAAAGTTGAAATCAGTGAGCCTGGGTCTCAGGCAGGGCTTGCCACTTTGATGAGCATCAGTTGCTACATACGGAAGGTTGGTAGGTTTCAAATGTGTTGTCTGCTCTTGTGGACGGACAGGATTCGTTTCACGTTCATGCTTTCCACATGTCTCAACCACCTGGGTTACAGACCCCAGAAAAACGCTAACTGAATCTCTTTCCCATGCCTATTGTGTTTCCAGTTCACTTGTTATCACTCCAAGAGAAGCCATAAATACTGTGTTAAAGGGAAATGAAACGTAGCCTGCACATCTACTTGCATGAATACCGCATGGGAAAGTTTTCTTCAGCTGCTCGCTGGTACCAGTGTCTGCAACTGCGAATCCCACTGAGAAAGGCAGAGAGTCCCAAAGGGCAGCAGTTAGGGTAGAGAACATCTGACCTCAATCATGGGCGTCAGGATAAGCAATGCATAACACATGGTCACTGATCTAGGGGTTACTGCAGTGGATGGCAGCTGTTCAGTGAGACATCTGGATCTCTGTGGCTCCAGAACTGGATTGTTCTCACATGAGATCTGTCTCTGAGAAGCTCAGCCCATCTTTGGTAATGGTTCTGAGCATTTGAAGACAATCTTCATGTAGTGCCCAACAAGTGATACATTTTCACATATTCACGAGACCCTTTTCTGGAAAGTAAAGAGTTCCCCAAAGTAAAACAAGAGAAGAATTAGTCATTTCGGGCTCATATGACTATTTTCAAACTGATCCTTCACCTTTAGTGCTTATACTTGAAAGAGATTAAGATTATGTAAGAGTCTTGGCTGTCTTCCCATATCCTATATAATAAAGAGCTAATATGCTAATTAGACCAAACAGCCTTCCGGATGTAGCCAGGGTTGCCAGGGCTGAGCCCCTTGTAGAAATTTCGTGCATCAGGGACTCTAGTTATTTGATATTATCGAAATGTACATAACTTTCATCTACTTTTTAAAAGCTCAATTTCAATCCCTTTCTCAGAAGAGCAGTAAGTAGCAAGCTGTTGAGGACTAATGAAACTTTAGCATATGCCATTCTAGTTGTATCAATTTCTAATGGTGTATTATATAGTTATTATTATTTATAACTAGGAATTTTGAAGTATATACATATTTAAAAATATATATGTCCATCTAACCAACTTAATCATGCACCAAATAAAGAAGTTATATTTTAGTTCTTAAAATTTACAAGGTCGAGTTGGTACTATATACAGCGACCTTTTAGTCAATTAAGCAAGACATAACAGGCTTACATTAATTGATTGATGAACAAATGGATAGACAATTGAATTTTTTTAAAAATATATTGACAGAAAGGAAAGGATAGAAACATCAATGATGAGAGAGAATCATTGATTGGCTGCCTCCTGCATGCCTTCTTCTGGGGATTGAGCCTTCAATCTGGGCATGTTCCCTTGACTGGAATTGAATTTGAAACCCTTCAGTCAGAAGGCCTAAGCTCTATCCACTGGGCAATATTGGCTAGGATTGAATTAATGGTGATAATGCTTTCTTGGGTGGATGGCCACTACTGTTAAGTAACTTATGAATGTAAGTATATTGTTGGTAGAGTCCCTTTTCAGTGGTGGGAAATTTTTCCAAACCAGATAACAGCATGTGTAATAAAACCCATTTGTATATTCATGTAGGCTATGTGTTTTTTTTTAATTATCTATATAACCACTTGGTATAAGTTCCAAACCATAAAATAACTGAAGACATTTTAAACACAGTTCGAGAGGCTATGCTGTTTGCTAGATTCCTTTGATGTTATAACTTATGTAAGACCTGTACTTTTATTGCTGGAATTGGTTGGGGGGAAAAGGTATCCTTAGCAAAGACTTTGAATGGGACCTATCACATGATAGTTGCTCAATAAATAAGTACTCTTTCAGAAAAAAAAAACACTTTCTTTAAATGTATAAAACATTGTGTAATATTTAAATCAAGTGTTCAGAAATAGAGAGTTCTTGAAAAGATTTAGATAAGATACTTTGGAGAATTCTGTATAGATTTTGATTTAGTCCATTCCTAAGCAAATAAGAGTAAAGGGAAGAAATTTGATTTGAAACAAATCTTTCAAATGATTAATTATATAAAAGTGGGGCCGTGGGTACAAAAAGTAAGATAAAAGGCCAAGACAATGAACACTCCAGTCTTTCCAGAACAAAGAGATGGGATGATACAGTAAATCCCCAATCTCAGATGCAGACAGTGAGAAAAAGGTGGGCGAGATTTAAATGTTCAGCAGTCATCAAATCAAAATATTTCTTTAGATGACAAAGTCAGAGTCTGGAAAGATTACTCTGGTGGATGATTGTGAGTGGCTGGTTCAGACTGGAAAAAACAAAATTGCATGTGAAATGGTAACACAGACCTGAGGCCCTAAATCAGCTTGCCCTCAATTACCTGGGAGGGAGGAAAAGCAGGATAAGAACTCAGCCCTAAAGAAGTTCACTTGGAACCGGAGAGAAGGTATACCTACAGGTCCTGACTTAGTTGGATGCTGAGATGATAATCCTGGTGGAGAGTTCCGGCTAATAGCCAGGCAGAGCAGGTGGGAAGTGACCTCTGGAAGGGCATCAAGCATCTTCTGAAGCCGCTGTAAGCTCTTTACCTGAGTCACCCTTGAGACTGGAGCCATGCCATTGGGAACCAAGTTTTAAAAGGGTATATTACTTGTACATCACCTGGAAACGTAACCATGTGCTTGGTTTTGTTTTGTGATAGACCAACACTCAGAGAAGACTATAATCAAGTCAAGGCATCACCCTTGAACATTGGTCAAAACCACTTAGAGAGCCCAGTTGCATGGACCTGAGAACCAGGTGACCACGGTTCAATTCCCCATCAGGGCATAGGCCCAGGTTGCGGGCATGATCCCCAGTGTGGGGTGTGCAGGAGGATTCTCCCCCTGATATCATCACAACATATATTGCTGGCCCCACCCCAGGGTTTCTGAATCACCAGGGCTGAAGATGGCCAGAGAACGTGTAAGTTGACCAGCTCCTGGTTGCTGCTGCTGCTGGTGGTGGTTTGGGGCACACTTATGAGAACCAGTGCTTTAAAGAACACCAGGACAGAAAGTAGGTGTCTTCCTCACAGAAAACAAGGATTTGTTCTCAGTGGAATCTAATCAGTAGGGTCACATGCAGTTAAAATGAAAAACCGAGCATTTGGAACAGTCAAACTAACCTCACGAAAGACTTCTCCAATGGAAAAAAAATGGGAAAGTCTTTCTCCGGGACGGGACACGTTGCCTTTATTGGCTGTGGTCTTGGTCAGAGCACAGAGCGAACCTTGGCCAGAAGGCGAGGTCTCTCCAGCTTGCAGCTGTTGGGAGGAGGCTGCTCTGCCAGCGACTCGGGGCAGGAAGTGCCTTGTTAGAACGGATGCATCTATTTTATTCAGCTCAAAAAAAGAGAGGGGAGCGAGGAGGCACACATCGCTAGGTTCCTCCAAACTTCTTTTAACTGCCGGACCTCCCCCACAGCCACCATGGTAGACGGCTCCGCTGCCTCGGCTGCTCGGCTGCTGGAAACAGTTTGATAGGAAGTTTGCAACATGCTAAGCCATCAATCAAGCCCGTATCTGCACTGGCAGCGGGCTTACCGGTCACCTACGTGCAATGAAAACCCAAAACGATAAACAAGTAGAGAGGGGGCTCTCAGACTGACAACTGCCTGTAAGGGGGCCACATGGCACCCGGATCCTGGCTGTCAGCAGCAGCCCAGAAAGAACACACACGGTTTCATCAGAGATGCGACTTCGCAGCGCGCAGCAAGTTCAATGCGAAGCCTCCCAGCGCGGCTTTCCAGGCCTTGGCGCCCCATAAAGGAGGGAGCGCTACCTCAGGCTTCTCTTTCAAGTGAACAGTGTAAGATGTGTGTTGAGGAAGGCAGCCCAGCTTCCTCTGTGTCTGTAGCATTTCACAGAGCTCCAGGTAAGTGCTCAGCAACAAGGAGCCAACAAAATCTAAACTGGCATTACCACTAGCCTGGGGGTAGCCCAGAATGAGCGTTATGGTGTGTGATCTGATAATAGCTACCTTCCAGACCTGGGGGGAGGGGGGAAAGCTTGTAAAAAGGATAAGTTAGAAACTTAGATTTTAAATCCTATGTGCACGACACACATTTTCAGAATAAGGTAGAGAGATGATTCAATAGGTCCTGCTGGTATGTGAAGGACATGTCAATACTGCTCTAAGACACAGCTTTGAGTCAGCATGCAGGGGTGAAGAGAAACAATCTTGCTTTACCAAAAGACGCCTTTCTCCCCTGGGTAACAGACCAGCGCACACTAGGAGAAGAATGTGTTTCATGTACACATCTCATAACCCTCTGTGGTTGCCATTACCCAGATGTCTCAAATGCATGCACAGGACAAGCAAGTATGACTGGTCCATAGGGTGGCCCAAACAAGGGGACACCAAGTTGCTCCCAAAGATCCTTGAGCCAATGACCGTGGATCCCAGAGAAAGAAATGAGAGAGAGATACTTGGAGGGAGGACGTATTTCCAGTGGAAATACTGTATTTCAAGGACAAGTAGAATTGTTGTACCATATCAACGTGCAAGCTTTCACATTGTTGGCCAAGTGTTTTAGGCTTTTTTTTTTTTAAATATAGTTTATTGATTTTTTTACAGAGAGGAAAAGAGAGGGATAGAGAGTTAGAAACATCCATGAGAGAGAAACATCGATCAGCCACCTCCTGCATGGCCCCCACTGGGGACGTGCCCGCCACCAAGATACATGCCCTTGACTGGAATCGAATCTGGGACCCTTCAGTCCACAGGCCGACGCTCTATCCACTGAGCCAAACCGGTTTTGGCTGTTTTAGGCTTTCAAAAGCCATTTGGCCCTCTCTGATTTGGCTCGGTCAGTAGAGTGCCAGCCTGTGGACCAAAGGGTTCCAGGTTCAATTCCATTCAAGGGCACATACCTTGGTTCAGGCTCCTCCCCGGCCTGGGCCTGGTCAGGGCTCATGCAGGAGGCAGCCAATCGATGTGGTTCTCTCACATCAATGTTTCTCTCTATCTTTCCCTCTCTCTTTCACTCTCCCTAAAAATCAATGGAAAAATATCCTCAGGTGAGGATTCCAAAAATAAACAAACAAACAAACAAATAAAAGCCATTTGAACTGTTGGTAGCTTCAATGATTCAAAAATACACCTGACTCTAAATTGGAAAAAAAAAAGAAGAAGAAGAAAAAGATAACTTAATGGGAAAAATTAGACTTTTCCTTTTATAAAAAAACAAATGATTTTCAGAAAATACCAAATGAGAATTAAAAAGAGACTGTCAATTAGTGACTAACTAATGAGAATATATTATCTTCCTTCCCTCAGAATAAGGTACTTTCTGACTTTTAAATTATAACATCTAATCTGTTGGTAGTTTAACATCCACTAATTTCGTTTTTAAAATATTACTTCCAGCTAGTTTTCTGATCTTTTATTTCCAGTGAAGTATACAGCTGAGATGACACAGAGCATCAATATTTAAGACTAAATTGTAACTTTCGTTTTTATTGAAATACTGTCAGTCAAAACGCTTTACTAAAGAATGGAAAATGAGAGGATGTCGAGTTGTGGGAATCTGCTGAGAGATGACAGAAGAGAGTATGGCATGGAAGCCCTGCATCTGCCAGCTTGGGAAATACAGGGAACAGCAACCGTGCAATGTCAACTTTTTAAAACACAACACATTGTTAGTATTGCTATTCTAGTGTGATCAATGTTGTGTGGCTTTAACTACTAGAGGCCCTGTGCACGAAATTCATGCACAGGGGGGTATCCCTCAGCCCAGCCTGCACCCTGTCCAATCTGGGACCGCTTGAGGGATGTCTGACTGCCCATTTAGGCCCAACTCTGGTAGGATTACGCCTAAATGGGCAGTTGGACATCCCTTTCATAATCCACGAATGCTGGCTCCCAACTGCTCACCTGCTTGCCTTCCTGATTGCCCCTAACCACTTCTGCCTGCCAGCCTGATCACCCCCTAACCACTCCCCTACCAGGCTGGCTGATGCCTAACTGCTCCCCTGCCAACCTGTTTGCCTCTAACTGCTCTCCTCTGCAGGCTTGGTCTCCCCCAGCTGCTCTCCCCTGCAGGGCTGGGTCCCCCCTCCTAACTGCCCATCCCTGCAGGCCCAGTCACCCCCAACTTCCTTCCTCTGCTGGCCTGGTCACCCCTAACTTCCCTTCCCTGCAGGCTTCATTGCCCCCAACTGCTCTCTTTTGCAGGCCTCATCCCTCCCAACTGCCTTCTTCTGCTGGCCATCTTGTGGTGGCCATCTTGTGTCCACATGGGGGCAGGATCTTTGACTACATGGGGGCAGTCATTTTGTGTGTTGGAGTGATGGTTAATCTGCATATTACTCTTTTATTAGATAGGATAGAGGCCTGGTGCATGGGTGGGGGCCAGCTAGTATGCCCTGAAGGGTGTCCCAGATCAGGGTGGGGGTTCCCTTGAGTCACAACGCAGCCTGGCTGAGGGGCCTGTGGTGGTTTACAGGCTGGCCATCCCTTCCAGCAACCCAAGCGGAGGCTCTTGTATCTGGAATTTATCTTCTACAATTGAAACTTTGTAGCCTAGAGAGGAGCCAAGCCTGCTAGCAATATGGTAGCAGCCACTTCTGTTGGGATTTATTTATCTTCTATAATTGAAACTTTGTAGCCCTGAGTGGACAAATGGGCCAACCAGATGTGCGGAAAGCTTGGATTCCTCCATCACCAGGGAAACCCAAGCCTCCCTCCTGCTTGCTCCCTGGCCACAGTCATCTTGGTTGGGGTTAATTTGCATACTTTCTCCTGATTGGCTAGTGGACGTGGTTTGTGGGTGTAGGAAAGTCATGGTTAATTTGCATATTATTCTTTTATTAGATAGGATAGAGGCTTTTTCCCCATATCCTCACTTACATGCTCAAGGGCATAAGATTCCACATTTTGAAAGGTTGCAGTCATCATATTATATAATTTAAACTATTCTCCTGAAAGGGAATGAACAAGATACTATGTTTAGAAATGCAGTGTATTCATAGAGAGAGCAAGGCAGCAAGCTGTCATAGGTGTCACATGGTTTTGTGCCATATCAGCATTAAGTTGTGTTATGGAAGAAGAGATACTCAGCTACAGAAGCATTCTTAGAGTTTCATGACAGCAAAGACATGTGACATTCAAATCCTTTTCTAATTGGCTGGTCCTGAAAGATTTGCAGATGCTACAAACCCGAGCTAGCCTATCCCTTTCTTTCTTTCTTTCTTTTTTAAAATAGATTTTATTGATTTTTTACAGAGAGAAAGGGAGAGGGATAGAGAGTTAGAAACATCCATGAGAAACATCGATCAGCTGTCTCCTGCACGCCCCCCACTGGGGATGTGCCCGCAACCAAGGCACATGCCCTTGACCGGAATCGAACCCAGGACCTTTCAGTCTGCAGGCCGTCACTAACCACCAAGCCAAACCGGTCTCAGCCCTTTCTTGTGGGTTGTAGAGTAACTAGACTCCAGAGGTCAACAGTAGGGCTAACCTGGTAAAACAATGACTGACCTGGGTTGGGTTTTGATCTAGGAGGTGAGCATGGGCATGGACAGAGCTGGAGAGACTAAGATGGGGCAGACTAAGATAAGGTTAGAATTTGAAGGACGGCTGGTTTCACCTGAGCAGCACAAGATTTGTTTACTCTGTTACTAATCAGAGTCAAAGGAGACTTCTCTGAAATTTGTTTGGGGGCTTGGGATCTAATGTTCTGCTTCTAGACGTAGGCATTTTTCCTGGCCTTTAAATTTGATGTGTCGTGCTTTGTACAGAAGTGAAACTAAATGGAATCTTTCATGGCTTAAATTTCTTTTCTCAAATAAGGATAAGCTGATATGTTTTTCTTGCTAAATATTTGAGAATGTAAAAGTTGAAAGATGTAACTATTTTTATATTGAACTTTAGTGCGTGAAATGTCTTTATATACAAACTTTCCCAAATTTACTTTCCAGCTTAAGGTTCATGGTTTAGTTTTGATCCAAGAAAACCAGATGCTTTCCTGAGGACAGCTTCCTCATTTTAAGCCCATGAAAATCACAAATTTTGTTTTGTTTTGAATGGAGAGAAAATACTGGGATAGTTTGAGGAGGAGTGTCAGAATCTTGGAAAAGGAGTCACCTACTCAATGACCATTCATATTCTTGGCTACCATATTATGTGCAACTGGGATTATAGTACAAATTGTGATGGAAACAATTTGAGATATTTGCCCCTTCCTAAAAAACAGGTTCGCTTGCTAATTAAATATACCATCTAATTATATATGTAAGAATTTGGTCCCACATACAACAGTATTTGTTTGTTAAATATAAGATTCAATACATTTTAGAGAAAATATAACAATACTGTGCCTCTAAATATACTTTACATATCACTGACCAGAGCTTCAAAATAAGAAATGCATTTATCATAGTTCAAAGCCAAAAAATGAGGAAAAATAGCCTTAATTGTTTTCTTAGCTAAGTAGCTAGGCATTCTTTATCCATGTAACCTTTAAGTCTATATGACTTATGCACACTATTTTGTCAAGCTATAGATTTTATCACTTTATTAGTAAAAATATGTAAACTCTAACAATAAGAAAAATCATTGGTTCTGGGAACCTGGATGCATAAGATGTTATATAACCAACTGTTTTCCAATCTTTAAATCAGACATGACTAATCAAGGAAATAGTAATGACCTTAGCCAATGGAAAACACATCAAGCCAGGTTTCTCCCAGCTGTTTCTGGCCTCTGTGGCTTTAGTAAGCTCAATGGAAGCTTAGTGTGTTTAGGGAGAAAGATGGGCTGAAGACTCAAAACTATTAAATCAAAAAAGAAGTCAATCCTCAAGTGAAGTCTTGGACCAGGCTCATTGGAAGAATAAGGTTTGTCCCTTTCAATGTCCCAGTGCTATAAAGCAACATAGCCAAGCAGCCACAACTCTATGGGGGCTGATATCACACTCTCTCCTTGCCAAAGGGAAGGGGTGAGCAAAGGAGCTACAGTTGCTGGCTTTGACATGTACTAATGAAGCTATTAGTGTTTTCTTAACATTTCTTTTGATTCCCAACTCCAGCTTAGGGTGACTGCAAGAGATAGGAAAAATCTTCAGAGGAGACAGGTCCTTGGATTTAATTCCAAGGAATTTTGACAAAACTGTTGCTCACAAAAGTTGACTTTGCCTTTGAAGTTCTTGTGTGTTCAATATTTAAAGTCACATACCTCCATTCATTCAACAGTAGCCTAGGGCCTTTAATAATATGACATAGTGGCTTTATATACTTATTTCAGATTGAAAAAGGTCTTTCATAAGATCTCTCTCCACTCCATTTTAAAACCATCAGCTAATGTTTTCAAGGATTTGCCAAGTAAATACTCCAAGTTACTTTAAACTTCCAGGTCTAACTGTCCTGATGTAATTTTTTTTAATGACCACAGATGTGCCAATAATGGTTTACATCAGTTCATATTAAACAGATTGGACCGCACAAAGTTTTTACTAATATATTCAGGGTAAAGCTATTTAACCTTAATGCAGAGGATTTAAATAAAACCTGTTAATTTTCTTTCCAGATCAAAGGAGATAAACTTCAGATCCATGGAGTTAAGATATTATGGTGTTGGTCAAAACAGCAATGAAAATATTGACATAAGTTCTTAATACCCCCAATATTACTATAGAGTTGCTATGGGTTATATGAAGCATCAGGACTGCAAGAGGCTCCTTCATAACGGGCAGTTCCCACTAAAACCTCACAGTGCTCATGGACACATTAACGGTTTGATGTCCTGAGGTTAAACAAAACCAAACCAAACCTATTTGATATCCAATCCAGAATTTCTCCAGCTAGCCTGAACACATCACCCCCTTTTCTTATAATGCCCAATGCCATACAAACTTGGGGACAGGAACACCTGCTTTTATGTTTCTGTTTTCCTTCCTAGCACAACAACTGGCCTGTAAGAGGAACTCAGCAAACAGTTTAGAAAATGATTAAATGATAAAATGTGTGCCTATACCCTTGGAGGCTCTGAAGATTATATTATGTAATTTAAGGATATGAAAAAGCTTCATCTTCTGCAGTAGCATTTACATTTATGTCTTCTGCACATTCCAATATGGTCCTTTAGGAGAACATATCTTGAGTGGAAACAGAGCAACTTTATGAAATACATAGTAGAGGCCTGGTACAGTCCCTAGGCCTGGCCTGCGATCAGGGCTATCTTTCTCAACTGCCTGCAGCGGCCTTGTGCACACACACACACACCCACCCACCGCGCCACCACCCATCCCCAGTTCCCCATTAGCTATCCGATGATAGGTGCCTGATGGCTGGGGGAAGGGACTGAGAGGTCGGCTCTGCTGTAGATGGCCATCAGGTGATAGGAGCCTGCCAACCAGGGAAAGGAACCAAGAGGTGGTCAGTGTGCCTCACAGTGAGTGGTCCAGCGGTCGTTCTGGTCATTCTGCTGTTAGGGTCAATTTGCATATTACCTTTTCATTATATAAGATAGAAGCCTGGTGCATGGGTGGGGACTGGCTGGCCTGCCCAAAAGGGGGCCCCAGATCAGGATGGGAGTCCCCACTGGGAGTGGGGCTGGCCAGGGCTAGAGGCCACCAGTGGTTTGCAGGCTGGCCACACCTCCAATCAGGGTGGAGATACCTGCTGGGGAACAGGGCCAGCCTGGGTGAGGGGTGGTGTGCTGTTTGCAGGCCAGCCATGCCCTCAGCTTTGTCAGGATGGAACATCAGTAATGACATCCAGAAGACATCTGGGTATCTGGTCTAATTAGCTTATTACCCTTTATTAGCACAGACGGGAAATCTAACAAACACAGACGTGATGCACATTAGGAAGGTATTGCTTTATTGTTCTTGTCTCTGGGCAGGATTCTCCCACCATGACCCAATGTTCACCAGTAGAAAGCTTCCTCCACTGGTAGATCAGCATGTAAAGAAGATAAGCTCTTAAAAACACTTTGATGTGGGAAAAGCCGAGAAGCTGAAGGTAGATAGTATCAAGTTATGAGAACTCCTGCAGAGAAAATTTCATGGACATAGGCATTTGGTACTGTGATTTTGGTCAGAGTAAACCAAGGATGGCCCAGAATATAACTGAAGTGATCGCAGTGGGATATTTGGCCACAAAAAGACAAATAAATAAATTGTGCATTGAATTCTTTACAGGGCTCTGCAATTCAGATAGCATTGTAAATTCTTTATTGCTATTTAATAGGGATAATTGGAAATAATGTTAATGTACTGCATGGAGCAACAGACTGCTGAGTTGATGAATTTAACAATCCTGAGCATTTATAAAGTGAACTACTATTATTTTTGCATATCTCCGTGACATGTTATAACACATGATAATTTATTAGGGAGAAAGCATTTTTTAAAATATCAGTTGTATATAAATGCTCCCTGTTATCTGAAGTGCTGGCAACTTCTGCCTCCAGGGGAACTAATTTTCCTCCTTTTTAGCTAGTCATTGTTGCAAGTCCTCAGTTATAAACTCAAATTTTGGTTGGAAAAATGAGTCTGGCGGCACCTGAAAAAGAAAATGCAAAGTGAAAAATATCACTTTTTCTGCTGATATAAGTTCCTAATAAGTTAGTTGTAAATATTCGTGAGCTGATAGTGTTTGGAGTGGTTTAACATATATCATTCACGAGGACCAACTGTATTGTCATAATACTTGGTTTTGGCAATGCTGAAGAGTACAGACTTCAGCTGTGTCTGCTAGAGAATGTGGGCCAAACTCCAGCAAAGGTAGATATGCTATTGTTTCTAAAACACTCATGGAAAGCAACTAATTACATTTTGCTGTTTTTACTTTCGTATTCCTGCTTTTTCGATTGTGAACTTATTCCATCCATTGGTAAACCTGTGGCATCTTCCTTGGTTGAAGTTGAATCGGGAGCAAAAGTTCTTTTGGTAAATGCTGGCAAGGTAAAAGAAAAGAGAGAAATCAACCTAAGTGAATATAATCCCTGGACCAAAAAAAAATGTAAATAATCTTATTTCATCTAGTTTTCAGTCAATTTTACATGGCCTAACAGACCCTCACTGTAGGGATAAATTTAGCCAGTTTACTATATTTTTAAAAAACATCCATGTGATTTGATTTGGGGGAGAGGTATATGAAATATCTGATAGTGGAAGATGTGTGTGTGGCCAGTAAATAATGATGTAAAGTATACAGAATTTCGGAGAGAGAAATTTTAAGGGCCTCCTTTATGCAGAATATTCTTTGTTTCATGAAAGGAAATTGATACTGGATTTAGAATGTAAAGTATTCTGTTGTGTGTTTTTACTACCTCTTAACATCTGTGAGCTCCAGCCACCTATATCCAACTATGTGAAATCTTCCTGCCTGATTGCTCATCTCAGATGCCTGCCCATTCTCTTCCCTTCTCCACCTTCAAAAATGAAACACTCAATCACGTAGTTTCTCAGACCTTGGTTCCTTACTTCCTTTGTCCTGCCTCCTGTACCATCCAATTTAAGACTGAATTCTGATGGTTACGCCTCCAAGTTCTTCTACTTTACACCATTTCTATTATCATCACACTAGCCCAAGCTACCATTTCCTCTTGTCCTGTTTTCATCTTGCCCCTTCCTCCATACCACAACCAGAGCTACCTTTTTAAAAAAATCCTTACCTAAGGGTACGTTTCTATTGATTTGGGGGAGACAGAGGAAGAAAGAGAAAAAGAGAAAGGAGAGAGAGAGAGGAAAGAGAGAGAGAGAGAGAGAGAGAGAGAGAGAGAGAGAGAAGAGAGAGAGATCAATAGGTTATCTCCCATTCATGCTCCAACCAGGGATTGAATCCATGACAATTTAGTGTATGGGATGATCCTCCACCCAACTGGGACATAAACCAAAATTATTATTTAAAATGTAAATCAGAGTAGGTCATTCTCCTGTATAACCTCTCATCACACACACACACACCACCACCACGAATGGCCTCCCAGTGAACTTGGAATAAAATAAAAACGCCCGACTTTAGCTCCTTAGAGATCTCATTTATCTCTCTCTCTCTCTCTCTCTCTCTCTCTCTCTCTCTCTCTCTCTCTCTCTCTCTCTGACTCTCACTTGCTCATTCCATGTTTCATCTCTGTAGAAGACCATGTCCCTTTCCTCTCTGCACTTTTATTGCTCCCTCTTAAAGGAAAACTTTCCACTCAGTTTTAACTCAGTGGCTTCTTCTTACCATGTGGGTTTCAGCTCAGTTGTAACCTCCTGAGAAAACCACCTCCTGATCACTCATTTAGGAGAGCAGCCTGTTCCAGATGCCTTCCAGCATTTCACCTTTAAACCACAATCACCATTTCAAATTGTTTACTTCTTTACTACCTGTTCCTCCATGAGATAATGCGACCTCTCCTGTCTTGTTCACTACTGTATCCCCCAGAGACAGAGAGCCTCCTGCACAGCCTCGTAGCAAATGTTGCTTGAATAACTGAATGTACTGAAGGGATTTTTAAGAGATAGCCGGTTAGGGATTTTCCAGTTGCTTTCTAGAAAGCATCTAGAATGTACCTTGTCAAATGACAATAATCAGAAAATATTTGGCACATAAGTGGTTAGTGAAAAGATAGATACACACACACTCACACACACACATAATACTTATCATGTAAAATGAACCTATAAAAATGGAGAAACAGAAAGGCCAGTAGTGCTTTCATGAAATAAAAAAAAAAAATCCTTTCAAAAACAAAAAACATTTTTTCTACCTCATCAGTACTGCAATATTTTTACAGCCATAAATCCTTGGCATTTTATGTGCAAAGCGAAGAACCACAGAGGAAGTGTCTATTCAGAGTTAGGCGGGTGGATCCTGACACTCAGCATAGAAGTGAAAAGTGTGTGCTATTCTGGTTGCGGAGAAATTGTTTCACCCGAGGGACTTAAACTCCCACTACAGGCATGTTCTAAGGTAAATCGAGAATACTTAACTTTTCTTTCTCCTTTATAGCAATGTAAGCCGAGGTAAGGAAGTAAAATAGGGTTCTTTTTAGCAACTTTCACTGATTTGCTTTTCTAAGACTATCAAGTTAAATTAATATGCATGATTCATTTCCAACACCTATAATAATCCTCAGATAACATTTTTTTCCTATGAAAAATCAGTCCTTTCCTTTTGGAATCATGCACTTATTTAAATAAATATTATTTAAAACCGTTTTTAGAATTGCAAGAAAATTTGCAATCCCCATATATTTTTAAAACTTAGTTTAGAGATATCAACTTCACAAATATCAAGCATTTCGTCTCAAAGGACTGGAGACTCCAGAAGTTATCACATGACTCCAGCCTCACTCACATCTGGTCTGGTCCCGGCCTCAGGACTGCAGGCCAGTCCTGGAGTGTGTCCCTTTAGCCTAAAAGGAGCTATACATGGAGACTAGTGGTCAGTCGCTACTTATAAAAAGTAAAAATGACAGTTTCAAAAGCTGGCATTATGAGCCTCTCTTACTTACTAAGCCCCCACTGTCTACACCTGAAGGTAATGGAATCCAAGTCTTCTAAAAGAGTGTCCTGAATCTCGGCCATAACTTCCAGCCAGCCAGGATAAATTTGGTCGTAATCATGGCTCTAAAGAATGGATTTCTGTGTTCCCATTTCCAATGGCAATATAAACTTACAATTTATACATTTCTCCCCTTCTTCCTGGCAGAAGGAATCTACCTTTTCTTGAATTGACCTGAACTATACAAAGCTGACATAAATTACTACTGAAAACAAACTTTCATTAATGCTGGATCATTGCAGAGACCACAAATTATGCAGTATTTTCCCATTTCCTTTGTTTTTTCCACGGTCAGTGATTCCTTGCGGTAGTTTGGTCACAGTTTGACAGGGCACCTCAGTCAGCAGAATGAATGCCTTAGCATCTACAGCAGAGACAGAAGGGCCTCGTCCAATACAAATCCCAACTCGAGAAGGAAGGAGCCTGTTCTGTGGGCTCATAAACTCACATCCATCTCAGCCCCTACTGTTATTTACTCCTAATGTCCCCACACTGGTCTCAACATCTCTAAACTCCAACCTCTAGTCTTCACGGTTCATTCAGAAGGTAATCAAACACTTGCTAGTATAAGACTCCTTTTTAGCCTAAGCGCACATAACACATATCACAGAGTACCGAAGGGCTACATACAAAGACTGCAGTCTCTTGCCCCATCCCTCCCAATCCCACAGTCCTGTTCCCCAGGGTCAACCACAATCAACTCCTTTAGCTTTATTTTCTGAATTTACTTCAATTTTTGTAAATAAAAGAAGTTTATATTGCTATTTTTTTAATTTATCATTTTTAGACTTATCCACACCCATCCACTTCTCTTCATTCCATCCTCCCTATATAGTTACATCTGAACTTCAAGTTATGTCAATAGTGAGTATTTATATTATACTATGACTATGTAAATATGGCTCACACAACCCAATAGGTATACTATGTAAATGTTTCTTTTCTTGCTCATTCTTTTCCCTCCGGAATTATTAACTGACCCATGTTTTTATTTTTGTTTTTTATTTGCTCTCTCTATGAACACCTGTAATTATTTCTAATAACTCAATTAGATTTGCCATATTTCTATGAGTAGTTTTTTTCTACAGTGCTCAAGTGAAGCAAATAGTGTATCAATTCTTTTATTTCCTAAAGATTTTCCTAATGGATTTTTTTTTCTTTTCTTCCTTTGGTATGAGAGAACTGAAGAACATGAGTATCCAGATTAAAAGAGCTCACCCAGCAAGTAGCTTGTAAAGGGAATAAGACAAGACCCACAAGGAGGCTTATCTTCATGAAACCTGGTGGGTTTAAAGGTCCTAAAAGTTCCCAGGGCCACAGGGGGAATTAGTGGTGATGGAAAAGATCACTTCCAAGGAGTAAGAATCAAAACAGTAAAGACAAAGTTTTCAACAGCAACACTGGATTTTGGAAGATAATTGTGCCATGACTTCAGAAGGAGTGGTTTTCAACATAAACTTTTATAGCCAGCCAAAGTTTCTCCAGAATGAAGGGGAAGAGGGCCATTTTCAGAAACACAAAAACAAAACATTCACCTCCTTTTTTGAAATGAGCAGAAAAAGGCCCATGGGCATCAATATAGGAAGAGGGTGAGGGGAGTCTCAGGATGACAGCCACAAGGCCCAGGTTCTTGTGAGGGGGGCTTTTTAACCAACCCACCTTTGGCCTTCTGTTTTCCTTGTTCTCTCTTCCCAGCACTCTCGCTAATCAGTATCCAACCTCTTAAACTGAATTTCTAAATATCTTATCTTTTCCTTCATATTGTGCCATATTTTTTTCCCCTTCCACTCTGTGATTTTCTCAACTTCATTTTTCACCTTTCTAATTTAACATGTTTTAAATTTCTGAGACCTTTTATCCTATGTTCCTTTTTCCTTTGCATCTTGTTTTTAGTGGATTTAATATTTCCTCTCATATCTGAGGGCATTAATACCTTTAAAGACACCTTCATTCCCTGGGTTATGAATTTACAGTAGATGCTGTATTTCTCTTTGTTGGTGTTGACATCTCTCCTTTGTAATTTTAGAAGTTTAAATGGAGGTTAAAGAACAATTTCTATGAATAAGATGAAATAGTTTGTGCTACAAAAATGAAGTATTCAGGGTGATCCTAATATAATTCTAAGATACCACATTATGAAAAAACATAGGAACCTTAAGGTTCATTAGAAAATCAAATAAGAATAAATGTGATTTCTATGAATAAGTTTAATTCAATAACATAAAATGCCAATGAATAAATTTTCTAAAGTATCCTTCAAAATATTTAGCTAGATATGTGAGAAAAATCATAAAATAAATTTGTCAAAAATAAAACATAAGGCTATCTATAATAATAAAAGGGTAACATGCAAATTAGACCAGATGTCTTCTGGACATCATTCAGATGTCCTTCCTGACAAAGCCAGGGCAGAGGGAAGCTAGCCGGGTCCCGGGTGCAGGCAGCTGGGGGAAGGAAGGCCTACTCTTGCATGAATTTTTGTGCATCGGGTCTCTAGTATTTTAATAAAATACTTACATCATTTATCAATTAATTAAATTAATAAAAAGTTTACTACATTTTTCAAAAGATTTTTATTGCCTTTTAAAGAGAGAGGAAAGAAGAGGGAGAGGGAGAGAAGGAGAGGAATAGGGAGAGAGGGAGAGGGAGAGAGGGAGAGGGAGACAGGGAGACAGGGAGACAGGGAGATAGGGAGAGGGAGAGAGGAAGAGAGGGAGAGAGAGATGTGAGAGAAACATCTATTAGCTGCCTCTTGCACACCCCCAACTGGGGATCATGCTGGAAACCCAGGCATGTGTCCTGAATGAGAACTGAACTGGTGACTTTTTGGTGCACAGGATGATGCCCAATAAACTGAACCACAATGAACAGGACAACAGGTTTACTTTTGAAGGCAAATTTTCAGTCAGATTTTACAGCATAGGCAATAATATGAATTTTCAACACTAATTATGTCCTCAGTGATATTTTCTTCCTACTTTACTTACCTGTATTTTCATGTAAGTGAGATAATTTATATGGAAATGAATGGCTGTCTATGAGGAGTATAATATATTTTAGAGAAATGACCACAGCTGGTTATGAAATGCTACTGAGTAGAAAGCTAAAAATAGTTTCTCTCACTGCCTGTCATAATATTAAACAAAGTGCTAAAAGTCGTGATGCTTTCCTCCCCCTAATGTCCTCTGACCAGTTCCTTCTTGATGCCTTTCTGGGCGCCTTATGAAGGTCACAATGGCAGAATTAAACAGCCGTGGAACAATGACCCTGACTCTGGTCATGGTGCTGTCTATCTCCAGGCCAGGCATGTGAATGCCTTAATGGATGGACTAGAATGTTTTATGGTGCTTTGTCCACCCTCCTCTTCCATGTTCATGTACATCACATAGCCCTGAGGAAATTTTCCCGTTTCTTAATATGAAAACTAAGAAATTTGGCCTATGTATATCAGATCCTGAGGTATTATAACCAACTTGAGATAACAACCCATATTAAAGAGTGGCTGCCAGATTAGAATAGCAGAGGGTTTGTGCAGATATATAAAGTCATTTGGTAAATGGTTAAGACAGGGAAGAGAAAAATGCTTAGCTCTTGGAATAAAATAATCGTGATATAATAAAAACCAAAACATTATCAGAAACTAATAAATATTTATTCAATGAATCTATAAATATAAATCAGCAAAAATGAGAATTATCACCTTTGGATTTGACCTACTTCCTTGTGGATTATTTTGGTATTTTATTTTATAGTAACCTAGATTTTTTAAATAAGAGGGTTTACAAGATTCCATGTACAAACTCTATGCCTATGGTAAATTGAAGAGGTAAATGATTATTTCAATAAGAATCCATTAAGTAACATGTGAGTCCTAGTGGTTTGGATAAAAGTAGATTAAAAAAAACAATTTCCATACTCATTTATTTAATATTAATTAATATTTACTATGTGCCCAGTACTATTCAGGATGATGAAAAAAGAGTGATGAACAGAACACACATTGTACCTATCATCATGTGTTCAATCTTCAGTGAGCAGAGGAATAAATAAAAAAAAAGTCACTCAAACAACAAATAACTTCATAATTATTCTGAGAAGGGTTTTAAAGAAAAATTGAAATGCGCTGTGGGCACTCCTAACAGAAACCATACTTAAAACGGCAACTTCCGAAGGCTTCTTTACAAGTATTACCTATAAGCTGAAACTTGAAGAAGGGGAGAAGTGGGTGCTGGGAGATGGTATCCTGAGTCAAGAGACCCTACACCTTGTTGGTGTGGATGATGTACTATCACTATTTACAGTTTTTTCATAGTATGAAATCTAGCCTGTAATCACATTAATAACCTTCTTCTTTGCAAAAGATTATCTATTTCTGAATAGTTCTTGCAAAGATTTTCCACTTGTTGATAATTTAATTGTATTGTAATACCCTCTATTTTCCTTGATCCATTCATTCATCCACAGTTACCAATGATCTCCATACATACAAAATTTGCTTAATTAAGATTATTACTTTGGATTATTTTTTTTAAGTTTTTATGGTAAGAGTAAGGTCTACAAAAGAGGGATCCCATATATATTTGTAGTAAATTGGGTAATAGCTATACTAGAGGGGCATTATTCGTATGATTCGTAATGAAAGTTTTTTTCAAACACATAACATGAATATTACTATAATGTATTGGCCTTACATTTTAATCTTACCATGAGTTGCATTTTCTTAAATTAAATTTAAAAGCAGTACAGGACTTCATTACTTACATGCCGAGTGTGAAAACCTTGGAGCAGACAGGAAGCGACTATGGTCTTGCCAAGAAGATGGGTGATCTAGCCCATGAGCATGGGCACTTTCGACGAAGGTTCGGTCATCCTAGAAAAGACAGCACAGCATTTCAGTTTACTGGTTACAAAATACAAGAATAGAAATTCATTCAAATGTTCTAAATGTGAAACTGAACCTCAATATACAAGCTACGTTATACATCCTATCTAATAAAAGAATAATATGCAAATTGACCATCACTCCAAAACTCAAGATGGCTGCCCCCATGTGGTCAAAAATGGCTGCCCCCATGTGGACACAAGATGGCCACCACAAGATGGCCTGCAGGGAAGGATAGTTGTGGGAAGTTAGAGGTGACCAGGCCAGCAGAGGAGGGCAATTGTGGTGGTGGTGGGGGGGGGGAGGGCACCCAGGCCTGCCGGGGAGGGCATTTGTGGGCAATCAGGCAAGCAGGGAGGGCAGTTATGGGTGACCCAGCCGGCAGAGGAAGGCAGTTGGTGAAGACCAGGTCAGCAGGGGAGGGCAGTTGGGGGGAACCAAAACTGCAGGGGAGGCCATTGGAGAGGCCAGGCCAGGAGGGGAGAGCAATTGCTAGAGAGCAGACCTACAAGGGAGGACAGGTGGGGAGGACCCAGGCCTGTAGGGGGGGCATTTGGGGGGATCAGGCTTGCGGGGGTGGGCGGTGGGGGGGGACCCAGGTCTGCAGGGGAGGGCAGTTAGGAGTGACCAGGCCAGAAAGGGAGGGCAATTAGGGGTGACCGGGCTAGCAGAGGAGGGCAGTTGAGGGTGACAAGGACTGCAGGGGAGGACAGTTAGGCGTGACCAGACTACAGGGGAGTCCAGTTAGGGGTGACCAGGCCAGCAGAGGAAGGCAGTTAAGGGCAATCGAGCTGGCTGGGAAGCAGTTAGGGGTGATCAGGCTGGCAGATAGAAATGGTTAGGGGCAATCAGGCAGAGGCAGGTGAGTGATTGGGAGCCAGTAGTCCTGGATTGTGAGAGGGACACCAACTGCCCACATTCCTTAAGAAGTCCCAGATTAAAGAGGGTGCAGGCTGGGCTGAGGGACACCCCTTTCCCAATGCATGAATTTCATGTACCAGGCCTCTAGGATAATTATAACCATTGTAAAAAATAAAACCTGTGCATATACAAAAAAGAGAGAGAGAGAGAGAGAGAAGGAAATGACCAGAGCCATTCACAGCATGACATATTTCTTTCCAGTCTTTTTCGCCTGTGGGTAGGATTTGTAAACATTGTTATAAAACTGTGATCATTTATTTACCTTCATGCTGTAAACATTTCTGAAGTCATTCTATTATCCTAACCTTTAACATGTAAGTTACTCAGATATTGTCTAGTGGATACTCTATACTTAGCTAGTACAACCTGTTTTACTGGGCATTTAGGTGGTTTCCAAATTTTTCCTCCTATAAATAACATGGTGAGAAACATCTTTAAATATATGACCTTTTCCATATTTGTGATATTCCTTATGACAAATTCTTAGGTGGAAATCTGGGTCAATAAAAACAATTTGATGCTTTAAATACATTGAGCTAGACTCCTTTCCATAATGACTATATTAAACCTCTTACTCATTCAATGAATATTTAATACATAAACAAAAATGAACACAGAAGAAGTCCCTCTCTCATGGAGTATATAAATGTATCCTTTCCCTCATACCTTCAGTAAAAATGGGAATGATAACTCAAATAATTTTACTAATTAGATTTAAAATAGATGCTTTCATACTATTCTCTGATAGTAAAGTTGCAACTTTTTTCTCTAGAATGTTTTTTAATTATTTACACAATTCATTATTTTCTTTTTTGCACTCATTCATTCATTCATTCAACAATAATGAACACCTACTATGTGCTGGTCAAATAATGAACAAAATGAGGTATGTGATCATGCAATTTCCAGCTTGCAGAAGAAAAAGGCATTAAACAAATTAAGAAAATAACAATAAAATGAAAAACTGTGTTATAAGAAGAATAGGAAATAATAATAAATAAATTTAGATTTAAAAGCTCCTCTGGGCAATGATATTTAAAGCAATATTTGAATGCTGAGTATAAATCAATAAATCAGCCAGGTGAAAACTTATGGGAGGGTGGTAGGAGAGTTGGAGGTAAGGGGAGCAGAAGATAGAGGTCAGGGAATGATGTTCCAGACACGTGTGAAGATGCTGAGGTGAGAGTTTGTTGTGCGTCTGAAGCACTGAAGGAAGGCCCCATGGCTTAGGAACACTGAAACTGAAGAAAATGGTTACAATGAGATGAAGAGGTGGGGTTTGGATTTGGGAGGGTTTTCTTACATAAATCAGAAAGTCAGTCCAGGGTTTTCAGGAAAGGAATGACATGCCTTAATTTATATTTCACAAAGATTACTCTGGTCTCTTTATGAAGAACAAATTGGAGTGGCACATGTTTTGGCTTGAGAAAACCAATTAACTGAGGATAACTGTGGGGTCAAGGGAGAGGAAGGGATCAAGGATGTTGCCAAAATTTCTAGATGAGACAACTGTGGATTATAAGTTCCTCAAAACAGAGCCACCACAAACAGCAGTGCCTCATGGAACATGGCAAACCGATGAATTCGTTATTATTATCTATACCAAGTACCAAGTTTATATTTTACGCTTTTGTCACATATGTATTACGAAAATGAAAGGCCACAAAGAACATGTTCATATACATTTGTAAAAGGCCCATTAACACGGAGGTAAAACGATGGACATAATCCTCAGATGGTTCAAGTACATTAGCCTTCATGTACCAAAAGGGAGTTCAGGTCTATTTAAGATTCAGGCCCTTAGGTTTTCAACCAAATGATTTGTAGTTTTGACTAGTTAAAGGGATTTCATAAGAGACTGGAAGTCATTCACTACGGGATTTTTGGAAAGGAAAGGACATATATTGTGTCCCACATGTATTTCAACAGCTACTGTAGAATGAGCTGACAGTGGGCGGCTAGAGACCGGGCAATGGACCTGGCTCTTACAGCCGGATGTGAAGTCCTAAAGGCCAGGGAGGATCTGGAAGATGCACAAACGGAAATGAGAGTTATTTCTCAACCAGTGCTAGAAATCTCCAGTCAGTCATGATGTTTAAATGAGGCATGACAGAGAAAAGCGTAAAAAATGGTTTCCTGGTAAAAGATGCTTTAATGACTGTGAGCCAATAAGAGACAGGAAAACTTAAGGAAACACAGACACCTGGACTGAAAAAGACAGTGAGAGGAATGAAGTGGAGATACAGGTTGGGGCTGAATGAAACAGATGGTGCAAAGACAGTCTCGCAGTGTGCCTACCAGAGGAAGGATGAGGCACTCAAAGATATTCAATTCCTGCTCATTCTTCCCTAAAGGCATGGACTTAGATTTCTAAAGCAAAATCAACTGGATTCAAAGCACAGGTTATATCTTGTCTGATCACAGAAATAGAATACTTTCTATTTTAAATTATAAAACCAGTTTTGTGGCATATGACAGTTAAAATAGGACACTGATATTTCATATTTAGAACACTTGGAAAATACAGAAAAAAAATGAAGAGAATAAATAATCCAGCAAGTTAAAAATAAACCTAGTAGCCTAATTATAAGGGTAACTTTTTCCAGTTCTCATTTATAAATACCTTCATAATTGAGATCACCGTTTGTTGAAAAATTTTTTCTCTACTTTTTCATGTAATATTATATATGGGAATTTTCTCTGTCATCGTTATCAAAATTGTTTATTTTACAAATCTATTGGAAATTTAAAGTTAATTTCAGCTTCCTTCTATTATAAATAACCATTTGATAAACATATTGGTACATAAAGCTGTGTCCACATTTTAAATGTATTAACTTAGCATAGATTTCTAGGAGTAGAATTACTGGGTGACATATTTTTAAGCTGTTTATTTGTATCTATTTAGTGTAAATTATCAAATTTATTGGTAGAGATGTACCTATGTATTTCCTAAGTATTCTTTTAATGTCTATAGAAATTCTAGTAATATCGTTTCATCTCTAACATTGAAAACTTTATCTTCTCTCTTTTTTCTCTAACCAATCTGGTTAATCATCATTTTTAAATTGTATTGCTTTTGTCAAAAATCCTAGGTTTTATTTTATTTCTTTCCCTGTTTTTATAATTTCATTGATCTCTGCTCTTTATTATTTTCTTCTTTTTATTTAATTTATGTTTGTCTTCCTTTTCTAACTTCTTAAGGTGGAAACTTGGATTACCTATTTGAGACTTTTCTTCTTTTATAATATTCACATTTAATGTGATAAATTTTCCTCTGAGTACTGTTTATCAGACATTCACAAATTTTAGTAAACATTTAATTTTCATATAGTTAAAATTTTTTTCTAATTTTTTTTAGTTCTACCATGGGTTATTTAGAAATATGTTATTTAATTTCTAAATATTTTAAGATTTTCCAGATATCTTTCTGTTATTGATTTCTAGTTTCATTCCATTGCGGTTAGACAACAGACTTTGTATAATTCCAATCATCTTCAATTTATTGAGACTTGTTTTATCGCCCAGAACATAGTCTGTTTTGGAGAATGCCTGATGTGCACTTGAGTATGTGTAGTCAGCTGTTGCTGGGTGGAGTATTCTATAAATGTCAGTTAGTTCTGTTGGCTGATAGTGTTGTTCAAGTCTTCTATAATCCTTACTGATTTTCTGCCTACTGTTTTATCAATTAGTGAAAGAAGAATATTGAAATCTCCAGCTATAATTATGAATTTGTTTATTTTTCCTTTGAGTTCTATCAGTTTTTACTTCATATATTTTGGCACTCTGTTAATAAGCACTCAAAATTTAGGACTGTTGTCCCTTCCCTTTAAAATTGTTGACTTATTCAACCACTTACATTTTTTTTTTCACATTTAGAAAATGAGGAAGCTTCCCTCTGACATATTAGTATCTTTAAGTTCCAACATTTTATGTCTTTAAAAGACTGTCAGAATCCTCCATATTACCATGAAATACAATTAAAGAAATAAAACCTAAAAGAACACCCTAAAAGAAAAATATTTCATAATCCTTTCAATAATCAATATACTAGAAGATGAAAAAAATACCTTCATGTCCTCCAATTATATATTGATGTTTAATTTGTGGAACTTCTATATAAGTAAATTTTATAAGATGACCATAAGGTGATTATTTTGTAATTCCTACCTACTCTTTAATCAAATACTTAAATACAAAAAGAAAGTATTTGCTAAAAAGGAAGATGTTTTTGCAATTTTAGTAATCTTAGCTTTTGCTTTTTTACCAATTCTTATATCCTTAGCACAAGGTCTTATTTTTATTGCTGTCTTAAGCCTCAACAAGTTAGTTAGCCAGAATTCCCTGTAAAAATTCCACTGGGTGCAGGGACTTGCATTTTCTAATATTTTCCCTGGGTTTCTTCCACTTCTATTTCATAACCCACATTGTAATTGGCTTCTTAAAAGTGGTTCCAACCTGACTGAAATGTCTTTGCTAAACTGATCTGTAATGATTAATATTTAATGACGCCCACCAAGTATTTTTCTCTCAGGAATATTATAAGTTCAAAGTTTACAAGACAAATGATACATTTAATTTTTTTTTTAATTTTAATTTATCCAACCCTTCCCCTGGAGAGAAGGAAAAAAAAAACACTTATGTGTTTCTGAGCCTGTGGCAGGAATGTTTTCCAGAACTCGTCTCCACACTAACAATGCACTATCCCTCCACCTCGCCCCCATTCTTTATTCCCCATCCTCCAAGGGTGCTTAAAAATGCTTAACCTCTTCCTCAGTCGGTTTGATTCCTGAGCGGACAGGTTATGTAAAGCCTGTCCACATCTCAGTCTGCACGGCTCCTATTTTAGCTGTTAACCTCCATGAGGGTGACGCTGTTTTGTCTCTATCTACTCATTCACCCATCCCAATAGTCCACACATTAGCAAAGAGCTATTTGCATGAAGGAACTAAAAGAAAACGATCACATAGGATCATTTCTTGTCCAAAGTACAGAAATGCAAGTTTGCCATGCTGGAAGTTGGGACATAGAGACTGCTACTCTCATATTCTGCATGTAAAAAAGTGAGGGTGCTGGGCCAGACCATGTCTTAAGTCCTCTCGGCACTAACACTTTATGATTCCAGCCTCTCTGAACAGAACCCCTAAACAGTCAGCACTTCTAACCATGCACATGATCTTTACCACAGGAAATCCCACTGCACAGCACAGTAATGTCAACTCAAAGACACACGCATTCACAGGTGAACAGACTTATGACTACACTGTCCTAGATCAGACCATCTGATAAATTTACCTTTGTCCAACTGATACTTTATTGCGTAAAAGTTAATATTCCCAGCCACTCACTAATGAAAAGGATCTATTCAAGTGTTGTTGCTGCTGTTGTTTTTTAACCTACTTCAGATTTGGCTCTGCATTACTTTAGTCCATCTTCAGAGGCCAAATCTAATCTACTCACAGTGGATGCAAATTTGCCGTAAACAATGACACTCAAAAGAATGTGCCACTGACTTAGCTAACAAAGGCAAAGATGCAAAGATGTTTTAACCATGGTACCTCATTGGACTTAGTATTCACTCTCTTAAAGTAATTATTTTAAAGAAAATAATGATTGTTTGCATGAACGTTATTAAAGCACATTTAGTAAAAACCACCAAGACATTTGCTTGGTATTCATTGTGCTTTTAGTATCTAGAATTTTTAATTTGAGATTATTTAAAATGGTATCTTTATAGATGAACTTCTTCACATTCTTTCCATTGCTCTTGAGTAAATCACAGGGATGGGTGAAAACTTGTTAAGGGAACTAGGTTTGGTGGAGTGGGGCTCAAGCAGATTAAAACATTAATGTGCTCATCTAAGTACCCATATTAATTCCTAAATAAACACTTTTGATCCATCGCTATTTTCAGATTTTACAATAAAGAAAAATCCCAATCCTTTTGGCAACCTTTTGTCTAACTTCGAAAAGAGCAAAATAAAATCAACTAGTTAAATATGATAGCTGGAAAGTTAATGCTGATCACTTCAAAAGAAGAAAAATCTCTTCGGACTGCAGCATGATTTATTTGATTGCCCGCCAGGTTTCATATGTGTGAAATTAAATTTCTATTAGAATTCTAGAAAAGCTGAAGCTAGAAAAAAAAATGTTTATTCACAATTTAACATGTATGTGTTTGCTGTGCATTCTGGAGTCAAAGATGAGGGCAGACACTGTCTGCCTACAATCTAGTAGAACAACATTTCCAAAATTTCAGTATTCAACTATAGTTATACTTACTATTTTCTTTTATGTTAACTTACAGATTAATTAGCTTTGTACCTTAAATCTCTAGATAAGAGGGGCGTAAAGAATGGCAAACTGGTTAAGACTGAGGGAAGCATAGAGCTATATTTGCATAGCAGTTTATATATCATTTCTTGGTGAAGCATGGTGAGAGATGGTTACAAATGAGATCATCGGGGCCTGATGTGGTTAACTCTCCCTCAAATTCTCCCCATATTAGCACTATTATTAGCAAGCAATTTTCATAAAATTACCTGAAAAATACACTACTGATATATTTTAATAGTCATTAAATAAAAATCCCCTACGATCTTGATTTACATCAGGAGTTAACGCATAGCATGCTTCAGAAGCTACTATTGTAAAATATTTAAAGTATGTACAGAAATAGCTGACCTAAGAGCAATTAATTGCTATAAGCACAGAAAAAAAACAAATCAGGAGCGATTCAAGGAAGGAGAAACAGGCTCCCGGGAGCAAAACTGTACTGAATGCCATACGCACACTTACGCCGAACCAATCTGACGAAGGGCTTCAGCCAGCTCTGTTTTCATAAACTGTGCTGAAAGACAGCATCAACACTTCCTTACCCACCTCATCCTATCCTATAAAACATCTGCTTCCTCCAAAAGAAGCCACATACTGACCCTTCCACTAAAAACTGAAAAACACGAATTTCCTTTCAGGAGGAGGAAGGATGGGAACAATACATGCCTTCTGTGATTTTACTACAAAACCCACTGCTAATTAAAACCATATATTTCGTATGTGTCGAGAGCAAAAAATGAAGGTAGCAAATGGGGATTTCTTGAGGAAAACCATGCTCCTCTGTGAATTCAGATTAGCCATGCTATACTATTGGCTGACTTTCGAACATTCTGTTCTATCTGAAACAGCTGGGACAGCAAGGAAGAAAACTGTCCGACAGAAACCCAATTAGGCCTGATGAAAGAGAGGCCATGAAATGCCTCTGCTGTCTCTACAGAGACAAAGAAAAAAAAATGTCAGCTTCAGCTTTGAATTAAATTCTAAATAGAAACTTTTAGAACAGACTTGGTCCAGTTACTTGGTCAACTTAGCACAATATGACATGATGCTCTCAGCAACTGTGCAAGTCGCTCCTGTTGAAAATCTCGATGGGTTTCTAGAAATCGGATAGTTTTTGTTCTGGTGATTGCCATGAGAGCAAATTGCAGGAGATGGCTCTAGCCTGGCTTGTAAAAGAACCTGAGTTACTTCCTGCTACCCTTCCCTCCATTAGCAGTGTGGTCATAGTGGACGTCTCGTCGCCTTCCTACATTAACAACATGAGAAGCCAGTTGCCAACATGGTTCTCCTATTCCAACAGTTATTTGACTGTCAATGGTAATACAGTCAGGGCTGTACAACTGTAATGCTAATAGCCACTCTCTTCCAAAGAGAAGGGGATCAAATACTTTCCTGGACTTTGTCATCACAAACCATGTTTTCAAAAGACTATGTGCATCTTTCTTTTTTTCTCTGAATTCCCATTTCAGTCTATTGCGGTCTCTATAACAGCATTTATCCCTTTCTCCTTTGCACAACAGTTGTGTGTGAGGAGGCTTTGGATTCCTAAGGATTAGCAATGATTGTTCTTATCATACCATTCTCTTTAGCCTTTGCAGAGTTCCTGTATACAGTAGAAAGGCAATAAATGTTTGTTGAATATTGTATTTTGAAAAACAACAGTAACAACAAACATGAATATTCTTCATTTAGAATGGAAGCTTCAAGAAGGCAGGATCTTTGTCTATTTTGTTTAATGACAGGAGGCCCAAGCATCTAGTAAGTTCCTGGCACACAGCTAACAGTGAATATTTGTTGAAGGAATGGATAAATATTGTGATTTTCCAAAGAACACGAGCAGTATTTATTTGATTGGTAAATAAAGGAAAGGAAATGTTTTATATAGGTGCAAAGGAAGAAAGACCAGATTGGTAATTTTTCCCTTCCTCAAGACAAAGAGTCGGCAAGTGTTTTCTATCGAGGGCCAGAGAATAAATATATTGGACTTTTTGAGCCACACAGTTTCTGTTGCAACTACTTAACTCTACTGTTGAGTGTGAAAGACAGTATGCAAGTAAATAAGTGTGGCTGTATTTCAGTAAAACTATTTACAAAAGCAGTCAGGAGGCAACATTTGGCCCCGAGGCGGTAGTTTGCTGGCTCCTGCCCAAATCTGTTAGGATAAGGACAAATAGATAACTATTCTCTCCAAGACGACCATGCCTTCTGCATCTTTATACATCCTGCATCATCACCTACAACAGGTAGCACAGTGCTTTGTGATGTGGTCGCTGCACACTATATGTTTTTTGAATTGCATTAAATCTTCCAGTAACTGACTTCCTAGATCCAGTTTTCGGTAGAACCAACAAATTCAGTCCCTGCAATGCGCCTTTTCTCTGAACTCTGTCCTAGCAAAACATGTAGGAAGTTAATAGCTGCTGAAATAATAACATATGGGCACGTTCTCTCTTGATAGAAAGAATCCCAATGCCTCTTATAAATGAAGTTGTTTCTTCGGGATGTCTGTGACTAACCTGAGGCAGCTCTTCTGATTAGCCATGAAGCCCAGAAATGATTAACAACTTTCTCATTGCTCATAGGAGTTCATGCTTCTTTTGAAACTGCCTCCCCTCCCAGTCTTTTTTAAAAAAATTGTTTTCTTAAGAAGCATGTAAGCAAATAATCACAGGTATCTGTAACTTGGCAAAACTGTTCTCCAATATTTCCATCTCTAATGATTACAAAAGATGTGATATTTACATGAGTTTTATTAAAGTGCTGCACTATTTCAAGTATGTGTTACATATGGTGACAGTATATATATTCATCACTGACATGAATCAATATTTTACAACGTTTAGATAGTACTAATGTGGAACACCATCATCATATAATACACTTTCTGGCCCTTTCCTATTCTTGCACTACCTATCTGCAAAACTTATTTCTCATTTTGCTAAGTTTTGGCCTCATTTACAAATCAGGCTTGATTTCCACTCCAGCTGCAAATGTAAGCCAGATATATTGAGGTTTTAATTCCGATTCAACCATTTAATTGTTCTAAAACCCTACTCTCTTCAATGGTAAGAGGTGGGTTGGGGGAGGTGGTACCAACCCAATAGGGTCCCTATATGCATTATATGAGAGAATGCATAAAGGTGTGCGACACCTACAAAAAAAGCAATTTCATGTGATTGGCTCAATAATGAGTAGTTATTATTATTCGCTATTGTCCAAACCCCGTATTTCTGTTTAAGTTGGCAGCACCCCTGTCAGTGGTGGAGAGATGCTGGAGTGTGTGGGAGACTACTGGGAATGCTGGGAGATGATTCAGCAAACTTAAATTTTGTTATATGAAACAACAAGGTCCCTACTAGAGTCCCTAACAACAATCTATAAAAAACAAAGGTAAGATGCCATAAAGCCACAGGATTCCCTTTTCACAGTAAGGGTGTGAATAATATGGCATAATAGTGTTCAATTTTCTGGGGATTGAGAAAGTGGGGTGCTCATTTTAAGCACGCTAGGGAGGACTATAGAAATGAACAGTCATTATATCCACTGAGTGTTCTATCCAATTTCATTCAGGAGGCAGCAGCTTCTTAGAAATATTTTATTTGGCTGTAATGAGTAAATAGATACAGTGTGATGAATATTCATTCGTACATACTGAAGTTTGTAAGAATATAAAAGAGCCCAAAGAGCCTGTAGCTTTTTTTTTCTCTAAATTGACTCGGCATGTACATTTGAATATTGATGGATTCCCTTTTGGTCAGAGTTCTCAATGGGAGTCAATTTTGCCCCCGAAAGGGCATCTGGCGGTGTCAGGAGACATTTCTGGATGCCACAAGTTGGGATGGAGGAGTCTACTGGCATCTGCTTAGTAGGGATGCTGCTAAATATCCTGCAATGCATGGGGCCATCTCTACAACAGTTACTGGACCCAAATGCAGATAATGCCTGTTAAGAATCCAATGGCTTTGAAATCACCCACAGTCCAGGTGGATCTTGAGGAGAATCAAGGGAATGGTGGGTTTCTCTGGTCAATATGGTCAAATCTTCCTAGTGTCCTAGATTGGTCTCACCCCAAATCTTAAGTTCTCTAATTCATCTATAAGCATCCCCATTAATTAGTAGTATGGAGTTCATATCCTCATGGAAAGAATGATGAATGACAGATGACTGTAAGCGCCAAGATTATAGTTTACAAAATTCTCTATGTCTTACTTTACCTACTGGGGACTTCAGCACTGACAGTTGCTGGGCTTATGCACAAAAGAGTACAACTAACCATCCACACTTAGCCTTTCACCAACCAAGACACCAGGGTTTCCTGGCTCAGGATTTCTTAAGCACCATCAGTTCCTATGGACAAACAACATATTACTCCATAGTAGCATAAACGTACAAATTAGTTCCCAGATAAAAGATATAGACACTATCTTTTTATTCTCTCTTCCCACAAAACTGAAAATCTATTTCCTGCATCAAAGAATATCTTCTCTTACAGGAACCCTACAGGAGCTGTTGTGAGGGCAGTAGTCAGGAACATGGAAAAGACTCTAAGATTGAACATGTATCTAAAGGACTTTACTTTGAAGCTTCTGATTCGGTACTTGGGCTCCTCTCGGTGCTGCTGGAGAGATTCTCGGGGAACTCTGTACTTGGAGTACCTCCCATCCGTTCTCTCGGATAAACTGTGGGAATCCTGGAAAAACAACAACACATCTAAACTGGAGGATGAAAGGAAAATCAGCACTTGCAACTAGAATAAAAGTATCGGTAGGGGATACATGCATATGAGCATAACCAATGGCACAGACCGTAGGGAGGTGAGGGCATGTGCTGGGGGATGTGGGCAGTCGGGGAGAGGTCAATGGGGAGAAAAGGAGACTTATGTAATACTTTAAACAACAAATAATTTAAACTTTTAAAAAAGTACTGGTATGTAGAAAATAAAGCATAGAGAGATGGCTTAGGGGAACCATACGCTGATGAAGAAGAAAATGGTCACTTGGGATAACACGATAAAAACAAACCAGGGCCCCACATTGCATTTTATTTACAACTAGTCCTGGTGCCAATCTGAAATGACGGAGACTGTTTAGTTGAAAGGAATAAGTTTCAAGTAACAGGAAGTTTTCTGAAAATGATCATTAGTGACATCATGCCCCTTCCCTAGTAGACCCTGGCATCAAAAAGAATGTTACATTTAAAACTAGCACCCTATTTTTCACTAATTCTTAAATAACATTTTACTTTTTAACTAGTTTAACTATTATAGCACAGAGATTTTTAAACTTAAGGATATCTCATCTGACCTCAAAAACAAAACGGTAAAAGATTGAGGTAATAAAGAAATTAAAAAAAAAAATTCCTCAGCTGGTCTTTCTCTCTCTCTCTCTCTCCCTTCCTTCCTAACTTTTCCTTCATTTTGGGGAAAGAGGATAAAATACAGCAAGTAGTCACTATAGACATTTATTTAGATAATAACGTTTATGAATTAGAGAGAAATTAGAAAATTACAATGAGGGCAACTTATTTTTTATAAGTAAGAAAAATCATCTATGGGACTTAGTTCCTCAAATAGTACCAAATTACAAGGAGTATTAACATTCTAAATTTCTCGTTTTTATGTAAAAAAAAGCTATCGCCCCTGTAAAGCTAAGAATGAGTTGCCCAGGGCTAGGCAATTTGAGGTGGATGGGGGCTTGGAACTCAATGCTACTCCCTTTCACCATTTCAAATATGTAAAACTTAAATGTGGGATTATAGAGCTGAACCACTTCTTTCAAAATGCTCCAACCAAGTGAACCAGCCAGGGCTCTGCGAGGAACTTTAAAAAACTATAGTAGGTAAATCCACACATGTAATTAATTGTATTTTTAATGAAAAGCTTTGTGGTTAGAGTTCTACCAATAAATGGCATGGGAAAAAAATCTAAAACTCTTTGCAGATTTCAATTCACATGTCACAGTACAGGGATAACCTGTGCACCATCACCTCTATCAAACAAACAATATTCTGAAAAACTGAAACTCAAAGAAGATAATTTATAAATTAAAATTGTTTCTCACAAAAGTTATCTATTTCAATGTAATGTGTAACTTTTTTAATTCGCAGGTATTTCTAAATCATAGTTAAAGCTTCCGAGGGCCAAATGAGCTTCTGAGGGTAGACTAAGAGTCTCATGAGAACATGAAACCTTAGGGAAGGTAGGGGATGGTGGAGGTAAGGGGGCGAGATCAACCAAAGGACTTGTATGCATATAAGCCTAATCAATGGACACAGACAACAGGGGGGTGGGGGCATAAATGGGGAGTGGGGAGTAATAGGGGAATAAGGACACATATGTAACACCTTAATCAATATTTTTTTTTAAAAAAGAGTCTCTATTTTCTATATGCCCCATTATTTTCAATCCAGAAGTCACAAATGTCAATAATCTCTGATAAGATGGAGTGTGAAATGTCCCAATCTTTTTTGGTCTTTCCTCCTTCCCTACAATTTTCAGAAAGATGTCAAGTGTTCTCACTCAAATGAAAATACTGAAAGAGACAAACCAACTCTTTCTTACTCTGAAGTCCTTGAAACCTTCTAGTAGGCTCAGTTTCTCAGGCACAGACTCCAGATGGTCTAAGGCCACGCGGGTACTCTGGAAAAGAAAACATGGAAACCAAACATTATAAAAAATTTATTAATACTCTCAGAACCCAACAACTAAAATGCAGTTGTATCACTGGTGTAAGTAGTTCAAGCTTTAGGCTTAGAAAATAAAATAAGAACAGATAGAATAGTATTTCTGGGATAAATATATCTTTTTAAATCAGAAGAGTGACTTCCTTTTACAAAGTATATGAGATTCATTTGCAAGACTGACTCAGAAATGAAAACTCTTCCTGGACAATTGCTTTCAACTGATATTCTATGAGACTTTCTATGAAACATTTCATATTAATATTAATTTGCAAACCTGCTTCAGTGAATATCAGAAATAAACCAGAAGGTAATAGCAAGAAATAGATGAATTTGCAGTTACTTATCTATGAAGCACATTAGAGATCCTCACATATTGCCATTATAAAGGAGAAAAGAGTTCTCAATGATTATTTTAGTTAAAAGGAAAAGGGGATGGTTTTCAAGACATGGGAGAAATATCTGAAACTATAATTTGTGACAGGAACAAAAGATACTGTTATTAATCAATTACTTACACAGTCTTTTGATTAGCTAGTCACTAATTTACATCTACCAATATAAACACTTAGAGGAAATTATCTAAATGTTATTTTGAAGCCAATGTAAACTGAGAGCTTAAATCAAAGAATAATCCTGAGACTAGCGACTGTATCATATGCATTTCTCTATTTTTATTTTGTTAATCCTCACCTGGGGATATTTTTTCCATTGATATACTTTTTAGAGAGAATGGAAAGCAGGAGAGAGACAGAGAAACATCTATGTGAGAGAGACACATTGATTGGTTGCCGCCTGCATATGCCCAGACCAGGGCTCAGAATCAACCTGCAACCCACATAGATGCCCTTGACTAGGAATCAAATCTATGACTCTTGGTTGTGCAGATTGGCACTCTACCACTGAGCCATACCAGTCAGAGCACATATCTTTATTTGTAGCCCTGTCACAGGGCCAGCACATAAAAGGTAAGCAATAGATGCTAGCTTTTAAATTTAAAATTAAATCAACAACAAGTCCATTGGCTGGTGCACGAGATCTTACGAGGACTTAGACATGAGTTTGCATAGCGTTGAGAAGTTAGTGGCCACCTATGTTTCATGTGCCCTCCCACGTTTCCCATGTGAATGCGTCTGAACACTGCACTATGACATGTGTCACCTCTGAGATGAGACAATTAAGAGCCTGTGTGCTGGGCTCTTCCATCCTAGTCTCTGCCATGAGATCCTCAGAGGCCTCATGTTCCAGAGGGCATAGCTGCAAGATAGAGGAGAGCTCTCAGCCATACTGAACTTCATGGGAGTGAGACATCAATCTTTATTGTATTAAGCCATGAGATGTTAGGGACTATTAGATACCAATGTATAGCACAGTATCAATTATTGCAAATCATACCTATAATTTCATAATTCAATTGTAGACTAATCAGGTAGTCACTGGCTTTGGGGGGTGCTGGAAGTAGAGGCTCCAAATTATGAGTATATGAAGGTTTTTCTCTCTCCGGGGAAGTTTAGTTTTTCTGAAACTAGAGAAGATTAGGAACTGGTTTTCTCATTATTTTGCATACCCACATTCACTTAATATTCCTATTTTAAATCTCCTATTGCTTCCCAATGCTATTCTCTGGCTTCATCTTCAACCCAGAGTTTCTCCAGAGAATACTCCTATGTCTCTGCAGGGTTTGTGGTGGGGCCAGGAGGGAGACAGAGAATTAAAGATCAAACTCCTCCTTGCAGATACTTCCAATGTACTCCTTTCCACCTGTCCTCCGGTACCTCCGATTCAAAAGCCTTTGTGGAATTCTGCATGGTGATGATATTGGCTTTCCAATGATGTCCCCTTGACAGGAATGTGAGTTTCAACATCTGTGTTCTGAGTCACTTGACCATTTTTCTTTCCATGTTCTTTGACTTCGAGTTACCAATGTCTTCTAGTTACCCGTGTGTAAATCAGGGTTTCTATTTCTTCATATACTTATTTTTCTAATGTTATTCTCTGAGAGAAAGGCACAAACACTGGTACTTCACCACTTTGAAATTGGAAGTCAGGTGCTGTTTCTTTAAGTTCTGAATATTTTCCTTTTCAAGTTCCGCTTAAAGTATTCAGGACTTTGCTCCTTTTGCTCAACATTATATTCACTTCTTTGTGTGTAGGAAAGATTCATCAAATAGCATGTTTCTTAACACAAGCCCCAAGACAGAGGTTTAGGAGAGCAAGGAGTCTTAGCCACCATCGATGCTATATGCCTATAAATAATAAAACTATAAAGTATCTTGGCCCTTAAACAATATAATATAAATCAATGCCATGTCATTTAAAGCAAAATTTAAGGCCTTGAATCAAATTTTCATAAACAATTATTTTAATAGACTTGTGGTTTTAAAATTTTATTTCCCTTTTTTTATCCCATACTTTTTCACATTCAGAAATGAGCCTCTGAATCCGGATTAAATGTTAAACTTATTTTGTTATTAAAATAAGGAAATGATCTTTTTTCCTTACTGTAAAATCAAACATGTTACGCATATAGTTTTGCTTGAAAATTTCAGTCAACCAAGTTACTGCATCCACACAAAAATGATGATACTGACACCCTCTTTTCTTTTTTGTAACATTTAGCACTAGTATAGCACACTACTTGTCCAAGGAGTGGCTTCAATACATTTTGGCTGAATAAAGACAAAGGCAGAGTTACTATGTTCTATACAAGCCACTGAACCTTGGCCTCTTTATCAAAAATCCAAAAGCAAAAGTTTGCTATTACATTTCTTTTCCCTAGTACAAGGACAAGATCAGGTGATTCAAACAACAGTGAAGTTCAGAAATCCTGTCTATTAGGCCCTGTGGCTCTTGCACCAAACTCTGTGGAGTTGAGCAGTTTAGACCGGTCCATAGCACATTTTTCTGTAGTCCTCCTTTTGTTTCAGATTACTGGAAAATTAAATAATATAGCGTAACAACACAAATAACAGCAATTAGGAATAAGAATGGGTTTTCACTGCTATTCTTAGATTCTTGTTTCTTGTAGACAAAACTCAAGAAAAAGATTTAATTATAGGAACATTTTAGTAAATACACCTCTTTTTGTAAAAAATGCACATGTGTATTTTCTTATGAACATATAACAACGGCCATTTTCTTACAGTGCTGTTGGAATGAAGTTCAGATGACAAAGAAAGAAGATGCTGTCTATATTTTTATTTTAAAGTAAGCGTGTGCATTTTTTTGGCACTACACAAATATTAAATAAACAAGGCTATGGAGCAGTTTATTTGGGTTCAAAAATGCAATTCTATTTCATTTGGAAAGAGATCCACTGCAAAATTTTCTTGACAAATGGCTGAAAGATGGTAAGAGGACCTGAGTAAACAAGTTTCAAGGAGAGGAAGGGTGAGATCATAAAAAGGAGAGACTGTCTGACTTTTTGCTGCGGTGACTGTATCCAGCACAGCTGCACTGGCTTCATAGGGCCTTCTTCTCATCCAAGCTGCACAAGACACTCGCCGGGACCAAGCTCAATGGCAGCAGAGAACAGGATGGCAAAGCCATTTTGTTGATGTATATTCTTCAAAGAGGCCCAATGCCCAAAGGTGTGTGGATTTCTTGGACTACCAGAAAAAAACTTCCATTTCTAGATGGAACTCTATGAGAGAGGGCTAGAGATCAGACACCCACTTAGAAGTGTTAATGTGCATCTTAGGGTAAGAGCTGCATAAGGTTTATTAAATTAAAATACCATCTGATGTGGCAAGATATGGTAAAGAAGGCTTTTGGGGTATTTTTTCCTCATTCAAAATAATCTCTTTTTTCTGTAATCCTCACTTGAGGATATTTTTCTATTGATCTTTTAGAGAGACTGGAAGAGAGAGGGAAAGATAGAAACATCGATGTGAGAAAAACATTGATTGGACATGCCCTGACCAGGGTCTGGCCTGGGGAGGATCCTGCTACCAAGGTATGTGCCCTGGACCAGAATTGAACCCAGGACCACTTGGTATGGAGGCTGATGCTCTATCCATTGAGCAAAACTGGCTAGGACCAAAATAATTTTCTAAGTTATTAACTACATGAAATCTACAGAATCTGCCATTCCAGATTGTTGCTTTCTTATTTTTTAGATATAACAAAGTTATGTTATAGCCAACCCATGACCTTATTGTTAGCTTAATTTGGGAGTTTTTTAAAAGGAATAAGTTGAAGGAGAAAGGAGCACAGAGGGAATAAAGAATCATATTTCTTCTCCATGAAATACTTGAGATTCCCTCTTTAAACATTTTTCTTGCCACCCCTTGACATAAGAGAAAAATAAAATAGCAAGAAAAATGAGGACTAGCTTATTGTTCTCCACTTGCTGAACAATGGATTAGTCCTTTACAACTGGTCTGCCCAGAGGAGCGTCTTGAGATCCACAATCTAATTTCTGTTAAAGCTAACACATAAAAGTCTTAAAACTGCAAATAAAATATACCGACAAAGGAAAGAAATTTAAGAATGCAATTATTTATACTAATAAAAGGGTATTATGCTAATTAGACTGGGTTGACCAGACATCTTCTAGACATTCGACTTCCTTCAGGACAAAACCATGGTGGTGGGGGCCAACGCAGAGGTGGTTAGGGGCAATCAGGTGGCAAAGGAGCAAGACCTTAGGGGCAATCAGGCTGGCAAAGAAGCAAGCAGTTAGGGGCAAGATTAGGCCAGCTCATGGGAGCAAGCAGTTATAGGCAATCAGGCAGACAGGGGAAATCAGTTAGGGGGTGATCAGATCAGCAGGGAAGCACAGTTAGGGGGCAATCAGGCTGGCAGGGAAGGGCAGTTAGGGATGATCAGGCTGTTGGGGGAGGGTACTTGGGGGTGATCAGGCCAGGGGGGCTGGGCAATTGGAAGTGACTAGGCCAGCAGGCAGAGATGGTTAGGAGCAATCAGGCAGTCAGGCAGGCGAGCAGTTAGAAGCCAGTGGTTCTAGATTGTGAGGGGGATGTCCCAGATTGGAGAAGATACTGGTCAGGCTGAGGGGAACCCCTCGCCCATGAATGAATTTCGTGCACCAGGCCTCTACTCTGTTAATAATAGGCAAACAGTATAAACAGGATTTCCTGGAAGAGAGTGAAGTTAGCAATGCCTACTAAGGTGGCAAGTTAAAGAAACTAAGCTTCTGGATTTACTGGTCCCAGACATTTGTTCCAAGCTGGCCAAGGAACAGCAGTGAGTGGAAAGTATGCTGAGCTGGAAATGAGCATACCTGCTCGTGGATATGCACAATCTTTTAATTACACAAATTAAAAGTAACGTTATGAACTTGCAGTTCCTGTAACGTCCCTTACTTGCATTTTGTTGTTTGGGAAATATCACCTTTCCCTTCCTTTCTAAGCTTCAGTCACAAAATGAGGATAAGTCATGATTCCACACCCACAGGATAGCTATTATATCAAATAAACACATGAATGTGAAAGTACTCTGAAAACTGGCATGCAATTTCCAAATAACAGGTATTAAAAGTGCACTGAGTCTGTGAGGTACCATCAACTCTAGTAACTCAAATACAGAAGCCAGGTCAGTGACAATCTAAAATTATAGCTAATAAATTTAGTTAACAGAGTATAAAGCAGAAATAAGGACTATATCCAATATTTAGAAACATACTCAGTTTTACAGACATCATCCAAAACATAAAAATAACAAGTGTAATGGCACATAAATTACTTTTGTAGATTCTGTGCCCTCAATGGAGAATCTTCCCTCTCTGAGTCTCCTTATTTGGTGAAAACTACCCCCCTACCTCCGCAATATTATGAGCATTTTCAAGCATACAGGAAATCTGAAAGAAATTTACAGAGATGACCTGTATATCTACCACCTAGATCCTACTATTAACATTTTGTTATATTTGCTTTATCACACATTAATCTATCTATCCCCACACCAATACATTAACACAACCTATTTTTTATATATTAGTACACTTTCCCCTAAATACTTCAGCATGCATATCATTAACCCCACTTGAATATTTATTTTTAAATGTAAATATACATCTACTAAAATGTGTCAAATCTTAAGTGCCTGGTTAACTTTACTATCTTTCATCACTTCAGTGAAAGCAAAAGTCAAACGCATTTGCCCATGGCATCCTGAGCCTTGCAGTGACCTTAAACAGAGTGCTAATGTGTGACTATTTGACTACTGTTTGCATTAACACTGGGTGGTGAGTATCATGGGGGTGGGGCATGTCTGTCTCACTCACCAGTGTATCCCCAGCACTTCACACAGTTCCTCCATAAAGAGGTATTGCTTTTTGACGAATTATGTGTCTTACTCAATAAAGAGTTTCATTCCTTTGTGCAATTTGCAAACATTTACTAATGCCTACTCTATACATAGCACTGTTCTAGAAGTGAGCTGAGGACAAAGATGCATGGGCAAGGTCCTAGAGAGCCTTTTAGGCCACACGAAAGATTTTGTATTTGGTTCTAGACAGGCTGGGGAGCTGCAGAGAAGCAGAAACTGAGACCCACCTCAGAGTGCCATTTCGGTGAAGGTCCAGGAGAAATGTATTGGGAGAATGTACTGAACCTCCAGAAGGCCAATGGTGCTTTACCAAAACCTCTTGATTTACCCCCAAACCCTCTTACATCTCAAGAACATGCATAACATTAGATTATTTAAATTCATCAAATAATATTTTTATTTGTAATAGAAAGTCTTCTTTTTGAGGACAGGCAGAAAGATATAGTGAAAAAGATTCATGGTTAGAAATCAGGAGTTACCACATTATATTGCTCAGCTTTCTCATAACCAGTAGGAACCTAGATTTATCATTTAACCCATGGGCTTTGGTTTCCAAATCAGAAGAAGGGAAAAGCAGGATCTCAAGATCTCTAAGACTCCTTCTAGTCTAACTTTAGTCCACTCTAGCTTTACCTTCTTTCCAAATCAGATTGGATCTGGTTTTTAAGCTTAAAAATTTGGAAATAGGGCAAAAAAAATTATTTTATAGAGAGGAAATAAAATAATGAGGAAACCATATATGTGGTTCTAGAGATTTAATATTTACCCAAGAACATCAGTGGGGAGGGAAACCTTCACCCTTCAGAGGCAGAAAGCAAAACAAATGATTGCATAAGGAAACCAGGAAGGAAGACATTCTTGTTTTCTTGGGTATTTGCCCATCAAGTTACCAACTCCAAATACTATTTGTCATTTTGTATTTTGAGAACACACATTTCCAAAGCAGACAGAGAACATGCTTTTTCCCCCTCGCCCCACACTTTATAACTGTCCTAAAAATAATTAAGATTTTACAGTTTTTCCTTAAATACTGCTTGCTAATTAGCTTCAGTTCTATGACCATAAATGTTACTTCATACTTTTGCTGCTCTCCTCAAAGCTGCTGTGCCATTGTTGTTACCTTGCACCTGAAGATCCATCTATCTAGAATGTTCTCTATATACTGCGTAGTTCAGCTCACTGATGTTCATTGTGCAAGACCTGGCTTAGTAACCATCTCCTCTAATAGGACAGTTAAATACATGGGTTCCTGAGCCAGTAGGCATGAGTTGAATCACCTACTGGCTATGTGTCCCTAAAGAAATTCCTGCAGTCTGCAGTGGGACTCAGTTTCCTCATCTGTAAGTAAAAATTATAATAATACCCATAGTGCAGAATTAGTGCAAGGATCACATATACTAATACATGTAAAGTACTTAGTGCAGGGCGGGCACCAGTAAACAATGAACGAACACTAGCTATGACTATGATGAAAACACTAGTTATTGTTTTGTAAACTTATCACCCATGTCTGGATCAGGTGCCCATCCCCAATGCTTGCTATGTACATGCGTATCTCCCCTCACATGTATAGTCAATTCCCAACTGTGTGTTTATTTGTCCTTTTCAGTAGATAGTGAATTCCTTAGAAGTAGGACTATATTTTCCCCTATATTTCCAGTTCTGAGTACTTTGTATTATATATAGTAAATTTTATGAATGGAACCTTTTTAACATAAAAGTCAATAAAGACACAGACGTTCAAAATATGAGAAGAAAAATACAGTAAAACCTCGATAGAATGGACTACTTTGGGTGATGGGGTGTCTGGTAGTTAATAAAGTGGGTTTTCTGAATACATATGTTTAAAAGTTGACAAATTAGTTTGTTCACACTTATATAGACACAATTTTGTAAATAAAATTATGTATGAAAAGTTTGATTTCATAGAAAAGATTTTTTATATGTATTATAGTAATTTTTCACTTATACTGAAGGTCTAGTAAATGTGTGCATTTACCAGCCACCACCAGTAAGACAAATGCACACGGCAGGGGTGTGGCTTAATGCATGTGGGACACAAGTTAAAACTGCTGGAGTCACGCCAGGCAACAACAGAACCAATTACTTGGAGTGACGCGTTGTAATCACGTGCTAATCATTTGAGGAGCATTATTTACCAGCGGTGACCCTTGAATTGAAATATGTAGACTATGGTTGTAGTTATATAATATTCATGTCGGCAAAATTATGACAGCATTTTTTTCCAACATATGGCTTATTTGCTAACATTTGTTAAAAATAACAGGGAGTTAATAATGAAAAAAAATAACCTGTTAATTTAATTATAAGCACATCTTGGTTAAAAGCATTTTAATATTAACAGGGTATTAATTTTCAATATGACATATAGACTAAGAATTTTGTCTGTGAAATCAAAATTTGAGCTCTGCAAAATGAAGGGCTTACTTGTATAGCACAGATTATTTTTTAAAAATAGAATTTAAAAACTGTTTTTGAGTACAGTCTAAATAGACTCAAAATTAAAGCAATAATAAAAAAAAAACTGGAAGAAAAATTAGGGACAGCAAAGTTGCATCAAATGGTCTAGCCCAGTGGTCTGCAAACTATGGCTTGTGAGCCACGGTTTACAGCTCTGTTGACTAATGAGTTTGCCAACCACTGGTTTAGACAGTTAAAGAGACAAAAAATGAGAACAAAACCATTTTGTGGACCTAATTTGATAAAGCGGCAGAGTGTGATATGAAGAGCAACCTGCTTCCTTCAGATGAGAGGACAGGGGCTTAGTCAGGCAAGGCCATGATGGGGACAGGACAGAGGGCAGACACTGGAAATGCTAATCATTTGCCAGATACTGCAAAGCCCTGGCCCCAACGTGTCAAGACACATTCAAGTAAGCAATTCTATCTGTATCTTCCGTATTTAACGTGGACCTGAGAGGCCCCGAACTGGAACTCTGAAAAAGAATAATTGTTCTGATGAGGTGGTGTCCAGGCTAATTTACTTAAAAGCAGAGGTGACCATAATCAATCTTCTCTGTTCTCAAAATAAAGGGTTGTTTTCTTTTTCAGAGATGCCCGGTGTTCTCGAGGAGAATGACAGAACAAAGTGATCATTTTCCGTTGCTCCACACACAGCACTTGGATGCTGAAAGCGCATGTGAACAGTTAATCCCCCCACAGAGATGAGTTTCTGGTGACAGATCAGATCTAAATAGAAGTCAGGTGAGGGATTTTATTTTTATCATTGTGGCTTTGAGACTTAATTCAAAAATAACTGAGATCAACTCTGCCTATACTTTTAAAGTTTGCTTTCATAATTAATCCTTTTTTGAACACTTAGAAACACTCTTTTGGATCTTGTACAAAGAATTTTCCTGGCCGACTGTCCCGAATAGTTTAAAGCCATCAAAAATTCAACTCTATTCTCTCTAAAAGGAAACCCAAGAACAAATGATTTGAAGTTACAGCAATGCATTTTGCTAGACAGCTCACTAAAGGTGAACTCTATGTATGTGGAGATGTTGGGCTAAGATATGTCCTCATGGCTGAATAGAAGGGCAAGAGGGGATATGTGCAAATGTATAGATAGATAGATAGATAGATAGATAGATAGATAGATAGATAGACAGATAGAATTTAATATATATTTAAATAAGGGCAAATGAATATATATATATATTTAATAAGAGCAAATGAATGTGTGTGTGTGTATGTGACTGCTTAGCCACTGGCTGCGAAAGATGGAGCAGGAAAGCAATGGGCAAAATCCAGCTGACAGTATTATTTGGTGAGCAAATTCACCTGACATTTGCCACAACTGACTGTTTTCCTGAAACTTTGATTGCTAGAAAGTTTCCGTCTTCTTTTTTGCTAAATGAAAGCCACGCATTCACTCAGTGGGATAACAATGGCGCTTTGTGCCCTGGTGGTTAGTATAAAAAGGAGTTGGTCTTGCCAAAACAATTTGAAATTTTGCACGGAGGCTCCCCTGCTCCCTGCCTCACTTCATTTTAACATACTTAACTAAAACAAACAGTTCTGCAGCCTCTACTAGATGCATTTTAAAAAACTAAGTAGCCAAAAGCATAGGACTTTGGATATGTAAAATACGTCATGAGAACTAGAAAAGATGCACTACTCTGGAAATTAGCCAGGACTACACAGCATTTATTGTACAGAAACTGGATAGATATTCAGTCTTTTCTTTATCCAACAAGCACTTAGTAAGCACCTGCTAGGTACAAATCAAACTATAATATCACTATCTCAGACTTCATTCTGCTCAAGCTGACAAGATTGAAAGCAAACATATTCTTTTGGTTTTTGAATGGAAATTATTAGGGCAACAGCAAGAGATGTGTATATTATATTCCAATTTTTCATGAACTGTTTTCTCACCCCACTTAATTGGAAAATTTTAAATATGGGGATTATGCCTTGCTGTTCTTTGTATCTATGGTGTTAACACATAATAAATAAATAAATATTTATTGTATCTGGTGCTGCAATTGTGTCACAGTCATCTGGCAGTTTTATACATGAAACGCTATTTTAAATATTTGCTAATGTGAAAGATCGGATCATTTGCATTTGATTTAGGAATAATCCCATATGCTGTTAAGTGAATCTGGGTGTGTAAATTCTGGGATACACTGTAAATGAAATAATGATATTGCAATAATAAGATTAAATTATGTGAGGACTCCTGCCCCCCACATTTTCCTAGGATATTCTAGGTCAAAACGTCCATGAAAATATCAATGAGAAAGACTAAATGTGAAGTATTTTACATTGCTTTTCCTGCCATCTCCTTCTCCACCCCCTACCCAACAAACTTCAGTTGGAGACCAGAGGAGAGAGCTTTGCTCTATATTATTTCTAAGAAGGTGCAGACAGAGGTATATATTTCAAAGTCATTCAGAGCCCTACTTGAAACATATATGCTCTCTCCCTCTCAGACTTAGAGGAAATCCAGTGCCTTAAAGAACTTCCTGCGGATACAAACAAGATGGCTATCCATAGTGAAAAACTGGGTCAACTTGAAGTTATTGTAACTTACACACTGTGAGGACCACAGGAGATCAATACAAGTAATAATTCACTTGTAACAAAAACAAACAACTTAAAACATAAAGGTGGAATACAAAATGGCAGTTTGCTCCCAGATCTTGGACCACAACAATGCACTTTTGCTTAATTTTTAGTATACTGGGAAAATTAGTAGTCACCATTTGCTAGTATTATTCTGTTCAAAGTTTTTAAACAAATAATTTAGCTGCTGATAAATAATTTGGAGAAAATAGAGTAAAAATAACTTCATTGGACGTTTTAATGAGAATTGAAGCATATTACACATTCTTCTGGTTTGAAAATATGACTGCTATGGACCACTGAATAACCGTCATTCACAATCCTGGAAAACACCATTTTCCAAATCCTGATTCCAGATTTCAAACGTGTTTCTAATGAGTTCCAATTTATTATCACTTCACTTTTGATTCGTTCTTCTTGCACTTGCATTTTCAAAGCACAGTATTTCCAAAACTGCGACAGCTCCTAATATTTTTAAATTGATAAGGCCATCTTCTTTACTAAATAATTACTTTTCATTTTCAGTTTTCTAAGCATGAGTGACCCAATGAAAATTTTCATCATTATATCATCTTTTCTTTATAATCACATTTTTATAAATTTGATTTTAATATTTGCCCACTTAGAAACCATATAAAGTTAATCTTGGTGCATAAACATAACAAAAGATGAACGAGTACTGTCACATCCTTTTAGCAAAGTGGGCTGGTTAAGGCTCTTGTTGCAAAATACTGCATGATGAAGTCCTTCAAGTTGAATAGCCAAGTGGCTGAGAGTTTCCAATTTCCTTTTTGTCTTTAGAAATATAGTTCATCATAGTTTCTTGAGTTTGCAAAAATTCATCTAGGATATTATCATTTGAAGACTCATAAGCTGACTTTTTACTTATATAATCACTTTCACCAACATCATTAGTATCTAGGGTACCACTGTCTGTCTCTTTATATTCATCTTTTGATTCATCTAATAACTGTGAAATGTCTTTCTCTGTCAGTTTTCTTTTCTTTGTCATTACTGTGAGAAAATGAGAAATTCTGAATTTTATTATGAGTCCAATAAAAGTAATAATGATAATGGAAAAGATTTAAAGACTTCTTCTTGAAAAAGAATATAATATTTTGTTGTAAGGTACTTCTCCATGGCATTGCTAGATGCCTTATGATAGCTTTTGTCCCAGAATATCTGCTCAAGGATGTTTGTACAGCAAACAGACTTGGAAACTAGAGACAGTGTCTCCATTTAGGGCAAGAGTTCAACAGGGTTTTCTACAGCTGCCTTTATAAAATTGGGGGTTGCATAAACCCAGGGCACATCACATAGAACACAAATTCACTGAGTGTGTACCACCACCTGGACCCACTTCCACATTGCACCTATAGGACTTGGGGAGCAAAAGGAACCAATGCAAACATGTAACTCATGGGGCCTGTTGTACTATGAATAAACTCTTTGTCTGGTGTCTTCTCCAGCATCCATGAAAGTGTGGTCAGCTAGCTTGGTAGCTTGCCAAACAATGTAAAACCTCAGATTCTTGATTTCTGATATACACTGGACAGCACAATAAGTAAACTGAAACATTATACCATAGTTCACTCATTGTAACATCCTTCTTTGTGGTTCTATTATTCCTTTGTTTTCATATTATTTTAGTCTTTTCAAGCAAAATTCAAAATAATTTATGGATAAAATAATTTCTAGAATTGTAAAATAAGAAAATGTTTCAACATCAAGATCCATTATGCATCTTAGGTTTATAACAGGGTTCAACAGACCAATATAAATTTTGCAAGGCAGATGAGTTTTTTCCTATTTTAAAAAAAGGAAAATTTCTCTTTGTTTTTTGAGAAATTAAAAAAAAAAGAAATAAAAGTAAAAAATCAATTCTTACCAAAAGAAATAAAAGTCAAGGCTGGGTACAATTGATGCTAGTGGTATACCGAAGGTTAAACTACCCTCAAAAGCTCTTTCTTTGATTCTTATTTTCACTTCTCAGAACCCTCTTCATTTTTGTGGAGAAGAATTTCTCCTCTCTCTGAGCCTTCCTAAACCACTTTTGTGGGTGTGATATGAAGTCTGAGAGTTCGTGAAGTACTTGCCCTACACAGCCTTGCAAGAGGAACTATGCTCCACACTTTGTCCTTTGCATGGAGTAGTTGGTTGTCACATGTTGAATGGGGAAATGAATAAAAGGTGTACGTGTGAGGGGATTAACAAAAATAAGAGCAGAAATGAGAAAGGAGAGATGAGGGAGTTGGGTAGTTTACATAATCTTAGTCAACATGCCAAAAGCAAATTGACAAAATTACCAATTTACCCAATAAAGAGCATATTTACAAAACAACTTATTTGTCTTTGTCACTGTTCATATAATTTCCAAACACACACACACACACACACACACACACACACACACATAGACACACACACACACAAATTGGTAAATTTGCTAAAATAAGAGAATTAGTGAAATGGCAAATTCATGACGGAGCAAATTTGCCTTCAAAGTAAGGTATACAAAATCTTAAGTTTTAATAAGATGCTAAAATTCAGTACCCTAGATTCTTGGAATTTTAGGAAAATGTTTGAGAAAGAATCTTACTACTGTTGTTTTGGTATATTAAAAAAACATACTGGGGATAGAATACACACTGGTATCATCCGAAAAGACAAGAAATTAATTCAGGGGAAATAAACAGCACCAAATTCAATAGTCATGAAGGCAGAGTAACACCAGGCTCTACAGGGTGGACATTCTTAAGGGGCACATAGAAGATGGCTGGATGCAGTGACTCTCAACCTTGCCTTCTCATTAGCATTATCTGAGAAGCTTTAAAAAATTCTGGGATTTACCCCAGGTCAACTGAATCTGGGGGTGGGAGTGTGTTGAATGAAAATTATTAGGATTATTAAATAAGGACTGTAAATCTAAATTTCTCAGAGCTGAACTTTGAAAAAACGGAATTGAATTTTGGAGGTAAAATCTGTATAATGTAGAGTGCCAAGATACATAACCAGCATCGCACAACTAGGATGAAAATTCAAATGTCCTGAGTAATGAGCCAAAACTTTCCAGTCTATATCCTGCTCTTGAGACTGGTGAAGGTGATGCATACATAAAGGGAGAATATTTTTAAAAATTAGGAAAGGACTTTTCGAACCACTATCTCGTTTGGTCTTCTCATTGCACAATTTTGTATTTTTTAAAATGGTAAAGAACACTAGCTGGTTTGGCTCAGTGGATAGAGCATTGGCCTGCCAGTCAAAGGGGCCAAAGTTTAATTCTGGTTGAGCGCACATACCACGGTTGCAGGCTCTTCCCTGGCCCCACAACCCGTTGATGTGTTTCTCTCACATCAATGTTTCTCTCTGTCTTCCCCTCTCTCTTCTACATTCTCTAAAAATCAATGGCAAAATATCCTTTGGGTGACAATTAAAAATAAATAAATAAAACAACCTGAAAAAAAAAAACACACACACACACACACAACAACAAGACAAGCGTTGGACCCATTTTAGAGATAACAGAAACTGTGAGATTCAGTGAGTTGCCCATGTCAAAGTGCCAAGACTCACAACCAGGTGTGCTAACTCCTGGCCCACCACATCCAGATGATTCGCTAAGAAATCTGGAGTTCACCTGGCTTTTTCCTTACCCTCTCAGTCAACTCCAACATGTCTTGGAACAAATACATTCTTCTTCAAGGAAAAACTAGCATCTACTGAGGAGCTCTGACGTAATACCAAGCAAAACAAGTTCTGAGAAATAAAGAATAAAGATGAAAACAGGAAGTTCTCTGAAAAGATGTAAAGGGAGTACTTTATAGAATCCAATTGTTTTAAGTCAGTGAGTTATCGTTAATATGCTTCTATGGTTAACATCTGAGGACAATAAAACAAGCAAGTCAAAGATGTCCCACTGGCCTTTGCTGTGGATACAGGGAGAGAGTGAGCTGCTAATAGAGAAACACATTGAAGAAGTTCTAGAAAATCATTTATGGAACACCAGCTATGCTAAATAATTAAGAACAGAGCCTAAAGAGAATAATGGGAAAGGAAGGGCTATTTTGATGGTTTAGCCTTTTACTCTTTGATGTTTAAATACAATGTAATTGGGGCAATGATAGGTTGAAATCATTTACTAATGTTAAATAATTAACATAAAACAACTTTGGATATTTATATTAACAGTGCTAACAGTGAAAATTTATATGCTCCCTAGCTTTTCATCTGAGATCAAAGTTTATTAAAAGCCCTTAAACTTTATAAACACTGGGTGAATGGAATTAGAGCTGGTGTACAGATGCATAATAAAAAAACATACACTGAAGCTTTTAATATCATTCAGCAAGCTCAAGAGAGAACTAGTAAAGCAACCTTGGGACATGCCAACTCTCCAACATTCAAAATGAAGAAAACCAGATCAAAGTGGCTTTATGAAATTCCATTTACCACTGAGTGGAGGGCATATTCTAACAATTCTGAATAAGGTCCAAGGATGTCAGTATCCTATTTATGAGTCTACTTCTTGTCCTGCTAGAGGTAAATATGGAATCTGGCTGCTAATTATCTTCCTCTTCACTTGCCATAATTCATTAGACACTTGTAAAGCATTCCTGGCTTACGTCTTCATTACTCTCACCAGTCACAAGTGGAATATGTGGAATGAAAAGAACACTGTGCCACTAATAAAAAGAACACTATGTCTAATTACAAATCACACTTGACAATTAAAAAACTACTCCATTATTCTCACCTATCGGGTGAGAAGTTTGCACATGAGTCTCTAAGAATCCTTCAAATTGTAACATTACCTAAAACATGAGATCCATAGCAACATGGATCTAATCTGCCATATGCCCTAGGACAGTGGTCGGCAAACCACGGCTCGAAAATAGCTTACTAGGGAGAGGACCTTTTAAATATTAGCTCGTCAAGTCCAATCATTAAAAAAAAAGAAGAAGAAGAAGGAAATTAAAGGGTAGAAAGTTTAAGCAACTTGACTAGGGTTCTGGGCCTGACTTTGGCAGAGATATGACCGAACCTAGCTTTTCTGACTCTCAATCAGATAATATTTAAACTAGGTATATAATTTCAACGGAAACTTATATGTAATTGATTAAAATTAGATGCACAAAATGAAAATTCCCTAAGTCAGCTTCTCATTTGATTTGGTGAGCTACTCCCACTAATTATATGAATATTGAGGGTATAATACTGATACTTTGTTTTATTGTTAACTTAGGATCTCAAAAACCAACTTAATACACAATTATTCTGGGGTTTCACCCAGATATTCTCTCTTAAATAGAACAGAATAGTCTTATATAGACTATTTTTCAGAAAGATACCGATTGTGTTTTACCAAATACACTCATATTATTTTCACAATATAAAGCATGAGCTTTTTATCCAGAGAATGTGTTATGTCACCGATAGTGTTTAGAACAGAACTATTAAAATGCATTACCAAGCAAGACATTTAGACGGACAGGGTGACTGCTTATCAGCATCAAATATGAAACTGCCAGTCCGACCTCCAAACACTGAGCAATTCAATAATACTAAATTCATCTTCCGGGGAAGCCACATTCTTTATGTAACTTCTCAATGATATCTTCCCTGAGTCACAGTGTTTATGAAAAATGGACAAGGCTATAGGAAACCAGTTTTGCAGGCTGAATTCTTACATTTTTTTTCATTGGTCATCACCCTTTGCCGCAAGGTTGCAACTGTGAATAAAGAGCCTACTTGTTTCAAGTGGCATTTTCTTCCTAGGACCATAAGCACCATCATGCTGTAGAAATTTAACCCTTTGAAGATGACCCCATTATTGGAAAACATACATAATATTTTAATACTGACCAACGCAGAATACAAGCTCTGTGTTTTGGGGCCAGGTGGTGAGAGGAGAATGTCTAGATTGTGGCAGGCAAGATCCCTCATGAGAGATTCATGAGGATATTCCGTTTGCCCTCGATGTGAATATACAGAAGGTAGGCTAACATTGGAGCAGTGGGAAACTTGGCAGAACGGGCAGGACAGGGTTTGTGCAAAACCCTTTTCCGGTTTCAGTTTGAATGGGTTCCCAGGAAGTGTCAAGTTCGAACAAATCCAAAATTTTACAATGTAGCTCAGCCAAGACTGCTGAGATTCACCTGATTCTGGGTCAAAACTGTACAGAGCACACTGCGTTTTATTTGGGGGGAAGCCAATCTGACTGAACTTTTCAGGCAACCTCAATGAGAGGCAAGTAGCCTTGGCAAAACCCAAAATGAACCTAACTTGATCTTTGGGTTTGAAACAGTAGATTCTGGCTTTATAAAGAGATAAAGGCAAGTTTTACTTAGCTTCGAGATTCTTACAAACACTTAGAAGGGGCATTGCTAAAAATTTATGGTGACTTGGCCAGATTTACATACTCAAGTCAGTTATTTCCTGAGCTTAATGGGGACACCATAGTAAGTACATTAACTCTACTGGGCCCATGCACTCCTAAGTGCCCCAGAGCAGTATTTAGTGCCCTAACAAACAATAACAGCCCTTCTTCAGTAAATCTCCGTGTAGTGTAGACTGCACATGTAGCAGGGTAAGCACAATTAGTAGCCAGATCCAGGGCAGGCAAAATAAAAACTCCAGCCCGGCCTTCATGGTTGAGTGGCTGAACATCAAACTATGAACCAGGAGGTTCAATTCTGGGTCAGGGCACATGGCCCGTTGCAGGCTAGATACCCAGTGGGGGTCTTCTAGGAGGAAGCCAATCAATGATTCTATCTCATCATTGATGTTTCTCTTTCTCCCTCCCTCTTCCTTCCTCTCTGAAATCAATAAAAATATATTTAAAAATAAATAAAATGAAAACTCCAACAACCATGGTCAATTCTATTGACAAACCTGTGAAATGAGAGTAGATAGTGTTACTTAGTAACTTCCATAGAGACATATTGGCATACTCCGGTCATTGGGGCACGAGATCTTGAATATAATTGGCATGCACAGTTCAAACCTGTCACCACTAAGATTAGCTGAAGGAATCCTATAGGGATGTATGAAAGACTTTAACATCTAATAGGCTTTTAAAAATAAAAATCATAGTATTTCTAAAAGTTTTCCATTGTTTTGTAATTTTTCTTAACACAGGCACATTTACGTATGCTTTTCTCCCTATAGCTACAGGTTAGCATTTATCTTATAAGTAGTATTATCTCTGTAAGCATACACTAAAAATAAGGAAGATTAGATTGTTTTAAGCAACTTTATTTTGAGAAGCTGATGAAGTGCTGACAAAGTGCAAATATATAATTACACATTTGCTCTAAGTCAATAGTTTTCAAATATTCCAGTAGATATTACATAAATAATTTTTTAAACTTTTTATCTACCTTGTCTTCCCTAACTCCTATTTTTAAGTTGTCTAAATGTTTTCATCATAAGTTTAGGTAGTTGCAAAGAATAAAATTTCTGTAATACTATAAATATTTTCAAGTAAAACTCATATTACTCTTAAAATTTAATCAATGAATTTAAAATAGTTCAATAATTTGTTACCACCAATTATCCACATAGAGAATAACTAAAATCCTCTTTAAAAGATGGACATTCTATATTGTTCCTTTTCCCCTTGAAATTATTTCCAGTCTTTTTTTTTCTTACAGACTGCTATTCTAATGTAAAATACATTTATGCTTGCGGACTTTTTAATGGCTATCTTATCATACCACACACATCCTTCTCTGTAAAAGAAAAATATATATATACAGAGAAAAACTGATTTTTTTAAGCATTCTGTGGTAATAACGCTCTTAGGGTTATACAATTTTTGTGGATTAATTTATTATTAAAATTAACATTATTAAATTTTGAGGAAAAAAATGATATTAAAAAAACAAACACAAATCTTACAAACGTATGTCTTAATGGGATGGGTATAGTTCCCCATTTGTTCTCTTGCACTGAATTAGCTCATGTATCCAGGTGTAAATGCTAATTTTTATTTAAAGATGACAGGGTTCCCTTTGAGACAGTATGGACGGACCTGGAGAGTATTATAAGTGAAATAAGGCAGTCAGAGAAAGATAAGTATCACGTGAACTCACTCATATGCAGAATCTAATGAACAAAATGAACTGGTGAACAAAATAGATCCAGAGGCAAAGAAGCATCAAACAAATTGTTGAATCTCAGAGGAAAGGTGGAGGTGGGAAGAGATCAAAGAACATGTATGTATATATACATAACCCATAGACACAGATAATAGGTTGGTGAAGGCCTGGGGTGGGAGTATTTAAAGGAAGGGGAACATATGTAATACTTTCAACAATAAATATTAAAAATATAAAATAAAGAAAATAGGGCTCGATATCATATATGTATTTTTTTAAATATATTTTATTGATTTTCTACAGAGAGGAAGGGAGAGGGACAGAAAGTCAGAAACATCGATGAGAGAGAGACATCGATCAGCCGCCTCCTGCACGCCCCACACTGGAGATGTGCCCACAAGCAAGGTACATGCCCCCGACCGGAATCGAACCTGGGACCCCTCAGTCCGCAGGCCGATGCGCTATCCACTGAGCCAAACTGGTCTCGGTAATATCATATATATTTTTTGTTTCCACAGATTTAATTACTGAAAAATCGTATTCACATAAAAAAGTATGAGAATGAAAATAGGTTTGCTATAACAATGACACTCAATTTCTTGAATGCCTTCCTAGTTTTATGCAAAGATTACATAGTGATCTGTCATCAAAAACTAATTTTAATGCTTTATTAGCTCAATTAAGTCCTCCCTTAAATTTAGTTGAAAGCGAAGAATTAAAACCCATTTGACCTGCCAAAGGATTGCAACGTAGTTATTAAAGTCAATCACTTTCTGTTTCTGGAAAGTATATCAAAAAGACTTTATTTACCAAGACCCGTCAAATAACTAAAAACTGTTCTTTCACCAAGATGTATTTCATAAGGGCATGTATGCATAGCCCATGGGGGGCTGCTTGAGATGGGCAAAATCTTCAATTGCCTCTTGCGTGGCACCCGGAAGTGTCTTGTTTAGTCTGGAGTATCCTATATCATAAAAGCCTAGGTGGTGTCACATGACATCATCATAAAATGGCCACCATGATGTCATCACAAGATGGCCACCACAAGATGGCCAGCAGGGGAGGTCAACTGGGAGCAAACAGGCCATCAGGGGAGAGCAGTTGTGGGTGATCGGGCCATCAGGGAGGGCAGTTAGGGGTGATCAAGCTAGCAGCAGAGTGGTTAAGGGGTGATCAGGCTGGCAGGCAGAAGCAGCAAGGGGTAATCAGGCAAGCAAGCAGTTAGGAGCCAGCAGTCCCAGATTGTGGGAGGGATGTCCAACTGCCAGCAGTCAGACATGCCCTAAGGATCCCAGATTGGAGAAGGTGCAGGCCGGGCTGAGGGATACCCCCAACCTGTGCATGAATTTCATGCACCGGGCCTCTAGTTTTCTCTATATAGGACTTGCATATTTGTCTTGTTATGAGACTTTTTCCCCTCAGAGCTTTGCATTTTTTGTCACTTTGTATTCCTATACTTTTAATTACATTTTCTCAGTGCTAATGCGGGAGAAGTAAAATGGATTTTCACATACTGGTTTTTATCAAACATTCAGTTAAATGTTTATTATCTCATTCTACAAATGTTTACTGATTGTCCACTACATATCAAGAATTTTTGTCAGGCCGAAACCAGTTTGGCTCAGTGGATAGAGCATTGGCCTGCAGACTGAAAGGTCTCATTCGATTCCGGTCAAGGGCATGTATCTTGGTTGCGGGCACATCCCCAGTGGGGGGTTGTGCAGGAGGCAGCTGATAGATGTTTCTCTCTCATATATGTTTCTAACACTCTATCCCTCTCCTTTCCTCTCTGTAAAAAAATCAATAAAATATATATATATATATATAAAAAAAGAATTTTTGTCAGGCCCTGGGGATGCATTTGCAAGTAAAATGTCATTTCTAACCCAAGAAGCTGACCTGCTAGTGAAAGAGGAAAGGGGCAAGTTAAGGAAGAGGAGGGAAAATGTACATACGGTTGTGACTTAAGCACAGAGATAATTGGTGATAAGAGAAATCAAGTTGCTCATTATGATAAAAAGATCATCTTATCCTTTATAAGGTATTATAATTATTGAACTTGTAGAATCAATTTTCTATGCATATTTCTAATGGGATGATGGAAATCCAGGTTTTTAATATTCAATGGATTATATATCCTTAAGACCAGACCAGACCAATGTAGACCACCAGCACTGTTCTATGGTTTAAGTGCTGAGTAGCGAGAGAATAATAAATGATCTTGAGATAGTTTTCAGCAGCTGATTTTATGAACTATAAAATACTTTCCCAGTTGAGCAGTCTACCAAATGCATTAAATCTGCTCCTTCTAACGCCATGTGAAGTCAAAGGGCCTCATAATATTTGAGCATTAACATTAATACCGAGTATTTTCATTTTTATGGTTTTATTTAATTACTTCAAATTAAATCCATCTTGAGGAAACTGCCATTGTAAAAAACCTACTCCATTTAATTAATTTTATTTTTCTCATGATGACTTTTTATTTTTACCTTGATTCCTAAAGGAATCCTTAAAATAAGGCATTTATAATTTTACTCCATAGTATTTTTAGCAAACAGATTCTATAAATAAAAGACTAACCAATTCTGTTTTTATTGTCTAAAGTTTTAAGACTAATAAATTCTAATAAAAGTTATAAGGCCCAGTGTTATTATTGATATAATTTTCAGTTTTGTATGGTATACTGGTATAATTAAAATGTTTAAATTAGATACAACAGCAATCCTATAATGACAGTGATAACCTGACATATGTTTGGTCCTAAATATTTTCACATGTACCTTCTGTCTTAATTCTCACAATCTGATATAACAAGTTTACTTACAACCATATTTACAGATGAAGGAATCAAGGAACAAGTGACTTGCTGAATGTTGTATGAGTGGCATTTTGTATGCTGACCTCAAGTCCTCAAACTTAAAATTTCTGTTTTTGTTCATACTTTTAAAAAGAGCATTTAATTCATAAGCCAAATCCTGTTGGCAAGACACCCCCCCTAAGGTTAAGTAAAATATATGTGGAGGAACACTAAACATTTTATTCACCTACAATGTCATCATGCTGAAACTGAGAAGGTCAGTGTACTTTCCAAATGGCCCAGTTAAATCTAAGGAATAGATTATTTACCCACGAGGGTCTGGACACTGTCAATCAAAATCTCTTGTTTACACAGGACTAAAGTGTGCTCCATTAGCATCTTTCCATTCCTCATACTCACAAAATAACTATTTTATTCTTCATTAGCCTTATTGTTCAAAGTTTTCTTATTTTTTCTTCATTAAAAACACAAAAAGATAAAATAAAAATCACAACTAGTCCCAAACCACTCTTAATATTTTGTGTGTTTCCTTTAAGTCTTTTTCTTGAAATAAAATATGTATATTTGACACTTGCATCATACTTCCCAATATACCTTCAGATACCACTATTTCCCCTCACATAATGGCATGGCAATATCTACTTTTTAAAATATGACTTTCTATGGCTCAATAATATTTCATCATAAAGTGGTACTATTAATTTATTTTATTATACTTCTAATTCACATGGTTTTTATTAGAAAAATGTTAAAAAGTAATATAACCATATTTTATAACACTTTAAAAACAAAAGAAATGAAATCAAAGCCCTAATTCTTGTCTAACAAGTCACTTTTCTGAGTTTTGCTCACTCTCTTATATTACTTTTTCATCTGCCTATCATTATATGTTATCATTAAAGTGCATATGATTTTGTATCTTGAACTTGTTTCCATTTAACATCCTATCTAATAAAAGAATAATATGCAAATTGACCACAACTGCACTATACCCACAAGCCACACCCACCAATCAATCTGGAGCGGGTATGCAAATTAACTCAACCAAGATGGCTACAGCCACAGAGAGAGCAGGAGATTTGGGTTTCTCCAGTAATGGAGGAAGCCAAGTTTTCCCGCACACCTTGGCCTGCCTTGGCCTCTGCTTAAGGCTACAAATTTCAATTATAGAAGATAAATAAATTTGAACAGAAATGGCGGCAGCCATGGAGCTGGAGAAAGCAGGAGGTTTGAGTTGCCCCTGGAGATGGAGGAAGCCAAGCTTTCTGGACACCCTGGTTGGTCTAGACTTCCACTCAAGACTATAAAGTTTCAATTATATAAGATAAATAAATCCCAAATACCTGGGCCTCCGCTTGGGTCACCAGTAGGCATGGCCAGTCTTCAAACCACCACAGGCCCCTCTCCCAGGCCACCCCACTCCCCAAGGGAATGTTCACCCTGATTCAGGACACCCTTCAGGGCAAATCAGCTGGCTCCCACCCGTGCACCAGGCCTCTATCCTAATAAATGAATAATATGCAAATTGACCATCATTTCAACACACAAGATTGCTGCCCCCATGTGGTCAAAGATGGCTGCCCCATGTGGATACAAGATGGCCACCACAAGAAGGCCAGCAGGGAAGGGCAGTTGGGAGGGACCAGGCCTGCAAGGGAGGATAGTAGGGGTGACCAGGCCTTCAGGGGAGGGTAGTTAGGGGCAAACAGGCTGGCTGCCAAGCAGTTAGGCATCAGCCAGGCTGGTAGGAGAATGGTTAAGGGGTGATCAGGCTGGCAGGCAGGCAGGCAGAAGTGGTTAGTGGCAATCAGAAAGGCAAGCAGGCGAGCAGTTGGGAGCCAGCAGCCCTGGATTGTAAGAGGGATGTCCGACTTGCCCATATAGGCCCAATCCTGGTAGTTCTGGTAGGATCAGGCCTAAATAGGCAGTCAGACATCCCTCAAGGGGTCACAGATTTGAGAGGGTGCAGGCTGGACTGAGGGACACACACCCCTATAGACGAATTTCACGCACTCGGCCTCTAGTTGTATTATAAGCTTTTTCCATAACCACTGTGGCACAGTGGGTGAAAATTTCACATTAAATCTAACCCTTACATTGTCAAAAAATAAGTTTGTCCCCTTTTTATCCTAAAATCATTTAAAATAAATCATTTTTCAATAAATATTGCAAGCATGTGGTCTTTACATTCAGGCACTTAAAAATATTTCTGAATACTAGATACCTGCAGGCAAAATTATTGAGAAAAAGACCAACCAGCTTTTATCACTATTTGGATATTAGTGAAAATGATGTAAAAAATATTAAAGCTGATTATCTTATCTGAACTTCAAAGCATAAATGGCATCTTGATGTCAATTTTTTATCCACCAGTCCTTTTAGTGATTACAGAAAAATACAGGGCCCTGATTATATAGACTAATTATGTTTTCCTTTGCAAATCTTAGCATCATCAGACTAGACAGAGCAGTGGCCACTTAACTATGCACGTTTTTTGTTTTTACTAATTTAAAAAAATTTTTGAAGTCTGCATCCACATACCTTTCACGTAAAGTTTAGCTTATTTTCCCCTTTGAGTCTTAGATGTTGTGTTAAAAATGTTTTCGGGAGCTGCTTCCTTTGGGGAGTGCTCTGACATCCACATCAGGACCCTGCAGGAATTCTGATAGAAGGAAAAAGAAAATGCCCCAACTTACCGTTTCTAACACATTGACACGGTCCTGCAAAGAAAGCATAATATATCATTATAAAAGCAAAGCTACTAAGATCATTTCAAGTTTACTTAATTTTCAGATTTTATTTTTATTCTCTATTACTACTAATTTGTTTTTAAAATGTAAAAACTGAAAACTCAGGGTGACCTCTGCAATAGAATCAATCACAAGAGGGTCACTATGCTTTTCCTCATCTCTGCAGGAGTTAGGACTCCAGGGTTTAATTTAGCAGTAAATACCATATATTCACATATAATTACTAAGTGGGATAGATTTTGCCTCTTTTAAACTGGTAAAATTATTTATCTACTTAAGGATATACAATATTAGATACATTTGAATATATGAACCATGAATAGACAATAGTAGTGACATAAAAAAGGAATTTAGAAATATATCAGCTCTCAATTAGGTGTATAGCACAAAGTTTGATCTCGCAGGAAGGTAGAGTTCAGACATAAGAAGGCTTCATCAAATGATATTAATAAGCAAATTGTTCATTAAAACAAGGCAGGAAAAATAAATGAGAAATATATGTCACATATAACCAATCCTGAACCTAGATGGGTCTTCATCACTTATGATATCTTAGAAGGTTGCACAAAAACAGCAGTTTGAAAAAGGGTTATTGACAATAACACTTAAAAAGTATCAAGAAATGACTGCATTTTCCATCCAATGGTTGTATTCTCAATCTTCTCAGAGCTGATGGCTATAGAGAGGGAGTTGTTACTAAATACAGAAGCTGAATTTGACAAGGAGGAGAGTCTGAAGATTTAAGAAAGTGGAAAGCCATCCTCTCTAGGAGGGTTAAGGCCATTTTCCTTTCCTTTCTTTCATTTTCAGCAGTTAGAAGAGACATGTGAAATCTGGATTTGTTTGTTTGTGTGTGCAATCAAATTAATCCTTTAGTCTTAGGAGGGGAAGGGGCAGGTATGGTACAGAGGGCCACTGGGCTCAGGTCCCCTGTGACTCTGCTGGGACCACCATGGACCCCCGACACCAAGGAGCAGAAAGAAGCCGGCCCTCACCTCCTTTCTCCCAGCCTCCCCTAACACGGCCTTCTTCTAAGGCAGTGGTTCTCAACCTTCCTAATGCCGCGACCCTTTAATACAGTTGCTCATGTTGTGGTGACCCCCAACCATAAAATTATTTCCGTTGCTACTTCATAACTGTAATCTTGCTACTGTTATGAACTGTAATGTAAATATCTGATATGCAGGATGTATTTTCGTTGTTACAAATTGAACATAATTAAAGCATAGTGATTAATCACAAAAACTATATGTAATTATATATTGTGAAATATTTATTTGTAATTATAAATAAATGAAATTTTTGTCTTGAATCATGGTGTAGCATGGGTAATAGTCTTCATATGACAACAGTAAACTGCATTGCTACACTTTGCTACACCGAGGAGTGGTCTGTTGGTTCCGAAGACCATGGGAAATAGATGTTTTCTGATGGTCTCAGGCGACCCCTATGAAAGGGTCGTTCGACTCCCAAAGGGGTCGCAACCCACAGGTTGAGAACCATTGCTCTAAGGGCTTCTGCAACCCAACCTCCCAGCCTCAAACTGGGAGACTGAGCTGTACATTTCTACCCTTTAAACATTTGGCTACCTTGGTAGGGGGTTAAATGAATCAATTATGCAAAATCAGCCCAAAGCAGATGATGTTTAACAATATAACCTGTTCAATCACATTGTGCTGGCACACTGGAACCCAAAGAATCATGAAGTTAACTGCTATTTTGTTGGTGACTTATGCACTGTCACATTTGAGTGCTTCATAAATGGATACAATGCCTCAAGTGGGCTTTGATCTCTTGTTGCCAGGCATCTATTCACAGTGTATCTGGACAAAACTATTGAGCAATGCTTTACCAACCTTGCAAAAAGAACAGAACCTCATTAGATGCCGTATAAAGACAGAAACAGACTTTGTACCACAGCATATCTGTGTGAACCATCTCAGAAGGCTCAAAATATTCACAGTCATTGTTTGGGCCTTAAGTTTTCCCCAGGCTATATATTTACGGCACACATTATTTAGGATTATATTTTAAAAGCATACATACAGCTAGTTTGAAATCAATAATTTCATATGATGCTAAAGCAGAACTGAATTAAATATGCCTATCTTAATTCTTATCTCAGTGTGTGACAAAGATTAACTGATAAAACATATGTAAAAATCTTCATTTCACTTAAATATTTGTTCCAGGATTTTAGAAGAAATATGTACTATCATGGACCACATGTTCTTATCCTAGCAAAATTCATGTGCTGAAAACCCAGTGTGATGGCATAGGGACAGGTGGAACTTTGGAAGGTAAATATGTTAAGAGGAAGGAGCCCTCATAACGGGATTAGTGCCCTTATAAGAAGAAACAATAATGCTTCTTTTTCTTTCTGCTCTTTGCTGTGTAAGGACATAATGAAAAGATGTCCTTCTCCAAGAACCAAGTCTGCTAACACCTTCTCAGCCTCCAGAACTGTAAGAAGTAAATGTTTGTTGTTTAAGCTTCCTAAACTACAGTAATCTGTTATAGAAATCCCAGCTGACTGGGAAGACATGTATCTAGTCTATAAGACTATCTTGATCACAAATGGTCAAGAAAACTCCATTTTGTTAAAAGTATAAGGATCAATAAATGATCTATTTGATGCAATTTACTTATATCCATTTGTCCACTATAATCAACTTCATTCTAAATCAATAAATAATTACTTTGATGCAATTTACTTATGTCTATGACATATTTTAACCCAACATGGTACTAAGATAGCTTTCCATGAAAAATGTATATGTTCAGAAAAAGAAAATTCAATAAATAGAAAAATTCAGTTTCATTAACGTTAAGTTTAAATAATTCAATTTGCCAATCAACAACAACTAATGAGATAATAGCCATTGCAATTAGTGAGCTTTATCTAAATTCTAGGGTTTTTTTGGTCTTAATGTATTTAAGACTATAAGTAAAAAGAAACCACTCAGTCTTTATAAATGTATTCACTTGCTTTTAAATTTTAAGAAATGTTTTTTGAAATTTTAAGTAGCTGTGGTTGACTTCTGTTTTTGGCAGATATAAATATATATATGTAGAGGAGCTAGGCTACTGCACATTCTTATTCTCAAACAAAAATACCTGCATGCTTCCTCTCATGTTCTTATTAAAATAGAGATAACTTAAGCCAATATTGTGGCATTAATACAATCTATACAAAATTTCTAACATATGTCCTAGGATGAACATGTAATTATACCAAAATAAATTATATTCTTCCTAACCTCTCCCATTCTTATTAGAACCCCTCTCACTTAAACTACTACACTGTAGTTTAAATCTCCATTTCAATAGATTTTACCTTCAAGCTCAATTCAACCTTCAAGTTCAACCTTCTCCCAACAAACACCCACCAGCCCACACTTGGATCCAGAAAAGTACCGTCAGGGCATTGAAAAGGGGTTAGGAAGTGGGAGGAGTAGACAGCCTCTGAAAGTAATGAAACACTCTCACTATAATCATGCCATTTCAGGTGATTTCAGTAAGTCAATGGTTCTCATTTTTGAAGCTATGGACTTTGAGTGAAAGTCTGATGGAAGTTGATCTCTTCCTCAGAACTGTATGCTACTCACAACACACATGTAATTCTACATATATTTTTAGGAGGCTGGCAGACCCTCTGAAGCCAAGCCATGGTCCTCAAGTCCTTTTACTCTAAATAAAACATGTAAATAAATTATTTTATATTAAGTCAAATCTATGTATTTCTCCTGTATAAAATATTTTTAGATAAGTAATGCCAAAAAAACAAGGGGCGGGGGTGGCAATTGGGAGTGAAAGGTCAAACAACAATCAAAGAAAAAATGTTCTTCAAATACTTTGGGGGAATAAAGAGTTCTTAGGGAAAATAAACTGTTTTGTTGCTGTTGTTCTTTTTTCTGTGTTTATTGATAGTTTCTTTTCCACTGTTCTTTAGTTCTAAGAAGGGAAAGTCTAAGAGACAACTAAAGTGCCAATCATTATTTTAATGTTTACTTTTAAAGATTTACATGTAGTCACTGCACAGTGACAGTGCTAGCTATTTTCATCATATTACATATGCTTGAATTTCTAAGCTTCATGATATTAAATGAAAGCAAAGGTTTTTATTAACCACCACCACACACACAAAAAAAAAGGATCAGTATTTGGTAATTTAAATTAAATGAAAACCAAATAAAGAGATAAAGATCACAAATTATCTCTAGACTGCAAACCAAAAAAGCTATCAAATACAGCAAAAGTTGGCTTTGAATGTACCAAATGAATTGGCATTCTACACATAAAATTATATTTTATCTGGTAAAAGTCAAAGTTACTCTAGACTTGTGAAAAGCTTTAGGATGGGTGGCATTAAACAGCAAACAGCTTTTAGTGGTTTCCCCTTCACCCAGGGTTTGATTTAGACATATCAATAGCTTTATCTATATCTATATCTATATCTATATCTATATCTATATCTATCTATATCTACATCTATATCTATATCTATCTTATCTATGTCTAAGTGACTGGAATGACTAGTTGCTATGATGCATACTGAACACCAGGGGGCAGACGCTCAACACAGGAGCTGTCTAGTTCCCTGGTGGTCAATATGTTCCCAAGGCCAACCTCCCCAGGCTAGCCAACCTCCCGCAGTCCCTCCACCTGGCGAGCAGGTCCTGAATTGCCCAATCAGGGCTGGGGCCTGGGCTGGGTCCTGGGCTGGGATGGGAACCAGGGTGGGTGGTGGTGGATGCGGCTCCATTCCCAGGGGAGCTGAGGGCCAGCTCCCTCCCCGGGTCCAGCAGCCAATCTCCTGTGTCCCATCCCTCCCCCTGGCTGGCAGGCCCTTATTGGCCTGGCCACCTGCTTGTCCAAGGATGGTGCTGCAGCTAGAGAAGGAGCGGGGAGACAGGGAACCTCGCAGTGGCAGAGCGCTGACGATGGCAGCATCCGGCATCCGTTCCTTCTGCATCTGGCCCAGAGACCGTCACCTCCTCTCTGCCCTGGTCCTGAGTGACCTGGCCCTGATTAGCCCTGATTGCAAGCCAGGCCGAGGGACCCCATCTGTACATGAATTTTATGCACTGGGCCCCTAGTCATTAAATAATTGTGGTTAATTCTTGTAAATTCATTTAACTACCTGCTTATGAGGCCTTTAAATAAACTACTTCAAGGTCCAAAATGACAAAACAAATATGAAAAGAAATCCACAGTAAGGCATCAAGATTTTGTCAAAATAATTGTCGAATATGAACCCTTCAACATTTTGCTATGCCTCTTAATTTGCATGCAGAGTCATTTAATCAAAAAAGCCAGTTGAAGAAGATGCATCACTTCCTTGAATGGAAGGAGTGCCCAGTAATGTTCTTTATTATCTGCTTTTCACCCAGGAAGTAGAAAATTAGAAGCAGGAACTATCACCAGATTTAAGAACAGAGTCAGAGTGTGTGTCCCATGTCTCTAATCTGTTCTGTCATCCACTGCTCTTGCCATGACAGAGACCAGAGGCACCCAGCTATTGTCTAGCTTCCTGCTTCCCTATTCCCAGGTCCACTTTGTTTGTTATGAGGACATCACCGACCGTTTTACCTCAGTTTGACACCATGCGAGAAAGGCTGAGTTTGCACTTACACTGAAGTGGGATTTGTGTATGGTTTCCTGGTGGGAGGAGAAAGATGAAAAGAGAGACAAGCAAATGTGGCTCTGTGGGTTTGTTTCAACAGATTTCCTGCTGGGAAATGCAACCAGAAGTTAGGTATGGGTTTTGCTTCAAGTCCCCGTAAACACTTCCAGTCAGTTGTATGAAACTAATAAAAATCTCAGATTTAGCCTTTGTATTTCAGCCCACAAAGCAACGCAAGGAGGTTTGTGATTTTTTTCCCCCCTGGAAAATGAAGAATCACTTTAAGATTCTTTTTTAAAGCATAAGGGTAATGTGATGCATAGGCATGGATCTCTGGGATAAGACTACAAACCAAATGAAGGGCAGAAGACAGGATTACCTGACCCCTGAAACTGCTCAGTTCCACAATGAAACTGCAGGTACCCGGTAAGAGGAGCTCAGTGAGCGACATTTGGGCTGGGGAACAACTAAACGTTATTTGCAGGTAATATAAAGGCTATGATGGTGGTTAGGGGCCATGCAAATGACAACCAATGTAATTTCAAAGATTAACTGTCCCCCAGGAGAGATGTAGGGACTGGAGGAGAGTAGTAGGGGGAGAATGTCAATAGCCCAGAAGCCAACACATCATATTATTTTTTCAAGGCTTTCCATTTTAAGAAATAAAGTGCATGTCTCCAGTTGTGAGGTGAGTCATATATTAGCTGAACATGCTCTGAACTCTTATGCAAATCACAGTGCAGCAGTGATTATGGCAGAATTTATGAGTAGCTTTGTGTCAGGCACAACTTGGGGAAACAATAGGGTGTGCCATTTTTCAGGGCGTGTATTTGACTGCCACCAAATATAGCTCAATGCAGCTTGCCTAATGAGACTCCCTGAGGCTGACATCTCCTTTGTTTCCCTCAAGGGCAAATGCCTCCTGGGGTTCTATGTGAAGAATGTTCACAAGGAAACCCACATAACCATAGAACCCTTTGTCCCAAGCGCCTTCCTCCTGAATATTTGGATCACAGCACCTGATGGCTGACTGTCATGCATGTCACACCGCTGAGTCATTAAATGGGGTAGGCAGTCAGTCCACCTAGAGAATTAGATGGCTTACCTTTGAGCGGTTCCAATATTCCACATCTTAATTTACATGCAGAGCCATTTACTCAATTCTTTTCAGGAAGTAAAGCACAAGGAAGGTTATATTAGAGACTCATTCTCACTCCCATTCCCATATTCCTTCTGTGGGATGCTGTGTACAGGTCCCTCTCACCGTTCTATTCCAGAGAGGCTATTGTTAAGTATAATCACAGCACAAGCAAATGGTTTTAAACAATATATTTGGCTGCCATGAGTTAGGCTTTTCCTGCTTCCTAATTCAGTTAGACCATGATTCAAACCTATTATCAATTTCTATTTCCTTATATACAAGCCCAGGTCGGAAGGAAAGGTGATTAAGGGATTTAAAACTAATCTTAAATTATCTAACCTGAGAAAAATCAATGGTGCATTATTCTTAGTATCTAAGAAAATTAAAAAAAATAACAACAAACTTAGTTTTTAGGGGCACTTCCGGAAAGCATTCCTGAAGGCTGACTTATCCTGTATATCCTAAGTACAGTAAATGTATTTGGACTATTTCATTTTAAATATCCTAAATATTTCTACCTATGAAATACTTAACTGCTTTTTCTTCCAATTGAGCTTCCTTGTGATTTCTCATTGCAGTCTGACTAGCATCTTCCCAAGGTAGGATTTTAAACTGTAGCTTTGGCTGTTTGAGAGAGACGTGAGCAAAGAAAAAGAGTTGGAAAGCTCTACTGTCTTAAAAATCATTGAAAGCACTATACATAGTAACAGCTATAAAAATAATGCTAATAGGACCATAACAATTTCAAAGAAGTTTTTAGTATCTGCATTTGGATAAAATATCACGTTGTACTTTTCAAATGTTCCCCAAAATAATTCCTTACTCACCTTAAAAGTCACACATTTTAGGAAAATCATTACTTGAAATTTAAAACATTTTACTCCTTAGGATTATAAATAAAGAGTAGTGACTGATTCAATTGTCTTGCTTTCAAAATCTTTCCTGGAAGGAATTGATCCTTAATTCCAAAGTTTATGTCGTGAAAGAGTAAATGAGATGAGAGCTGGTTACACACACCCAGGCAGTTGTAGTGGTAATGAGAACCACTGTCAACACTTACAACCTTACCTGTGGATAAGGACGCACTGATGCCTGGGATTTTAGGAGTTCAGAAAGGTCTTATTACTCAAAATTATCCTTTCCTTCCATTTGTAAAATTATTTAAAATTCTGCCAATGGAACTTTATTCCTTCCTTTTTGTGTGTGTGTTTTGTTTTCTGTTTGTTTTTAATCCTCACTGGAGGATATATTTTTTTTTTCCATTGAGAAAGAGTGGAAAAGAAGGAGGGAGAGAGAAAGAGAGAGAGAGAGAAAACAACATCAATTTTAAACCAATATGAGAGGGATATATCAATAGGTTGCCTCCTGCATGCACCCCGAACTGGGGCGAGGAGTGAACCTGAAACCTAGGTACCTGTCCTTGACCAGAAATGAAGTCTAAGACTCTTTGGTTCGAAGGTTGACATTCTACCACAGAGCAACACTGGCCAGGCTGGAAATTTATTCTTTGAGGAATAACTCAAAATTTTATTTTTTGCCCCCCAATCCCATTAACCTTTTAATAAGCAAACATCTTTGAGACAGATAACCATTAAACTAGCTCGGGGTGACAGTGAGTCAAATCTAGCCCACTGACTGTTTTCATAGGTCCAGAGAGAAGAAGCATTTTTACATTTTTATGTGGCTGAAAAAAATCAAAGAATGCTATTTCGTGACATGTGAAAATTATATGTAATTCCAATTTCATTTTCCATAAATAAAGTTTATTGGAACATAGCCTTATTCATCTCCCTCTAAATGGTCTATGGTTCACTCTGCAATGGCAGAGTTGAGTGGTTGTGAAATGGCACATAACCCGTAAAATGGAAAGTATTTTGCCCTTTACAGGAACTACGATGACCCTCTGTTCTAAGGTGTTGGTATCTTCTAGGAAATACCACCTGCCTCACTGAGGTCACCCTGTGGCAATCCCATACAACTGCGAAAGGAGAGGATAAGGCGAAACACACTGATGAGGGGGTAAGAAAAGAGAAAGGAAGGAACATATCCCCAGAATATAAACCATTCCTGGGGCCAAATAAGTTTCTTCCTTTTCTCCATCATTTTTTCTCTCATTCCAATGTCTTTCCTGCCTTCCTTTCTTGCTCCCTTTCTCCCTCCCTCTCTTCTACTCATTTATTCATTTAAATAGTCCATCCATTCATCCATGCACACACTACTCTGGAGATTGGGTACATAGTTATCAACAAGGGACAAGGAAGATACGGTCTCTGCCATCACAGAGCTGACACTGCAAAAGAGAAATCGAAGACATAAATAAAGAAGACACTCAGCAACTGTGATGGGAGTCGGGGCAGTTCACCTTAGACAGGTGGGTCAGGTTAGGCTCCCTCTGAAAGCTGGCAGTTGAGCTGAACCAAAGGATGGGCCATATTTGAAAGACTTCAGGGAGGAGGATGAGAGAGAGAGGGAGTGGCACATGCCAAGTTTCTGGAGCACAAAAGGGATCGTTTAATTTCAGGAACAAAAGGGACACTGGTATGTGTATTGTGGCCGTAAATTACCAGCATCATAAAAAGCAACATTACTTATTAAAAGCTTATTATTTGCCAAATTTGTATCGGGTGCTTTTGCATATGTTCTCATTTAATCCTCACAAAAAACTTTCAGTGGGTAACGTTATTAAATTTTATTCATTTAAAGTCAAAGGAAACAGAACTCAAAGATATTAAACGTACTGCATTCCACACCGTGATTTAAGGTTGGAGCTGAGACCATCCTCCAGGTCCACCTGCCTCCAAGGAGGCTATACTAACTCTCAAAAACAAATGAGAGGTCACATTTAAAAATATATATATATATTGAAAAGCTCTACGAAATGAAGCTAATGGAAATACCACTAACAGTGCAGTTTTATGAACCAACAGACAATAAATGCATTTTTATGACCGCTGGGACTATGGTGTGTGTGTGGAGGAGGTTAGGGGAAACCTTGGGAAACTGTTCTGGAGCCTCCTTCTCCAAATCGCACATGCCAGCACAGCATTCCAGGACCTGACTCTAAACAGATGTCGGGGGTCAGTGTAACAACACGCCATAAACTTTAACGTTCACATGAATATTGGTGCACATTTTTATATTCATTTACTATACCGTAAAAGGGATGATATGTTTGCCATATGCCTTCCTTAAGGGAGCTGCAACTCCTCCTGCCTCTGGGTCTGCTGTTGGGCCAGCGGAGGCACAGGGCCAACACTGCTGGGGAGCTCTCGGCAGGACAAAGGCAGCGAAGGTCTCCCCCTAATTAGCTGAGCCGTTGTACAGGTGGACGGCAGCCCTCTTGTTCTGCTGTCCCAGCTCTTGCAGGTCTGGGCTGCAGGAACTGAAATCCACCGCTGGACTCAGAAATGGCCTCTCCCCTCCCCCCGCCCCCCACTTGTTTCATTCGTGACAAATGTGTCAGTTCTTTCGAACAGCAGAATGAGAACTTGGGATTTCAGTTACCACCAGAACGTGGTAAAGACACAGAGTCTCTTGTAGGTAATATTTTTCTATTTCATAAGCAAACCCAGAAATATTGTTAGTAGACATAAAATGTTATTTATCGGGGTGCTAATAAGCCTTCGCACTTCCAACGGCAAACATTAAAATTTGAACAAATTACATTTCAAGTAGTGAGCCGAACGCAGATGCTCAGGGAAAGGAATGCATTTCAGAATCAAATTTTTTTCAAAATCAAAATAATCACTGATAAAGACAAAGATACAACAGGAGATGCTTATTAGTCATTCTTTCGGTTCATTTTAGTTTTATCACTTTTTGCGCCATTTAAAATTCATGCAAACATTTTCAGTCTTGCCTTTAATTTTTGCCAGAATATTTTGAACCTGGTTTGAAACTGAAATCGAAGAAGCCCGAGGAGGGCTTTAATAACAACTTTCTTCAGTCTGTTTATTTAAAACATGATGAATAAGCAAAAAGAAAAGGTGCAGAATGGAAAAAGAAAAATGATCCCTACTCCTTCCTAGAAGTGCCCGAGATTACTGGATGGTTCCTAATCTTACACCAGGAATTAAAATCTTCCTCACATGCCAAGGGCCAAAAATATGTATTTATATGACACTGTTCCAGTTGCCATGTGTATGTAAGCTTGGAGCTGAAGGGATGATAAGTAGTTTGAGTTTCAGAAAGGCAGTGAGAAGTTTTGTTCATTTTAAGTCCCCCATGTTGCCTTATTTAAGGCTCTTTCTTAAAATTATTTCATTCCTTTTATCCCTTTTTTGAAAAGGTAGGGGATCAGTTAGTATTTTGCCACAGTAAATGTGTAATATGTTTGCTAACAAATTATTCCTGGGGCTAGGGGGAGAGAAAGAAATTAAAAGAAAGGCCAGGAACCTACACAAATTAAGTGCAGAAATTCAGTTCCCCATAAGCTCTGAGACATTAAGCACAATGGTATGGAAGCCAGGCAGATTCTAATACAAATCCTAGCTGGGGCCATTTACTGGCTGGGCAAGCTATGAGGCTCAGTAGCTTCTCCCTCTGCACAATGAGAATAACAGTACCTACCTGATAGAATTGTCATAAGAAATACATGACCTATGTTTAGAACCTTGAGCACAGTGCAAGACACAAAAGAATTTCTCATTAGCTACTAATGAGAAATTATGCATTAACAAGTCAAAGGGTGTTTATTTTCTTCTGCTTTGACGCACAGCCATCACCCTTTGAGGTGGCTTTAGCATAACCTGGACAGGAATTAAGGAGTGCTAAGTAAGAATTGGTTAATGAGTGAAACATCATCTTAGTGAGTTTTGAGGACTTCATCTAGGGGAAATCCTCTCAGCATTTCTTTATGTTCTGGAAAATCAGCCACAGATGGGGCTGGGTGATAGCCCATATAGAATGAGAACTATACTTCCGTTCACCAATGTCCCACTAATGCTTCAAATGTCAAGATTTGCCTTAGGAGTCTATGGAAAATGTTTCAACCAAATGTTAATGAGCATTTTTTTTTCAAATACGTTGAATACTGCTGTTTCATCATTTTGAAAATTGCTTTTCACAACTGTCAACATTATCAGGAGATGAAAGAGAAAAAAGAGAATATGGTGTTATGGTGAAATGTTTGTATACCCCCAAAATTCATAGGTTGAAATCCTAATGTGATGATATCAGGAGTAGGAACTTTGGGGTGATTAGATCATGAGGATGGATCCCTCATAAAGAGACTGAGTCTTTTCTGCTCTCTGCCAGGTGAGGACAGGGCAAGGTGATGGCTATCTATGAATGAAGAGAGTGGCCCTCACCACCTACTAAATCTACCTCTGTGAACACTATGAAGACAGACACTGAATCTGCCTTGACCTAGGACTTCTCAACCTATGGAACTGTGATAAATAACTGTTTCTAGTTTAAGCTACCAGTCTAACGTATTTTTTTGTTGTAACGGCCCAAAGGATTTCAGAATCACAGTTATCTGTACAAAGTTTAAGGCCAGTCTAGAAAGGTGACATGAGAAGAACAAGAAGAAACATATTATGAACAGTCTAGAAGTAATCAGTTAATCAGCAACCCAACTGAAATTGCCCACAGTGGATTCTGGAGACATGGCCCAAACTCTCAGTCAAGCTCAACACTACAAAACATCATAATGAGTTAGAGTACTGTTATTTGTCACAAGAACAAGCAAGCTGTTCTTTCTATCAGCCCCAGAGCCCACGGTAACCAGAACTCGAATTCCACAAAGGCACCGAGAGATCCTTCATGGAAATGTTGCTTTTCATGGAGCCAACTGCAGAGGGGTGTGTATGGAGACAGATAAAATAATTTCCCACATTATGGGAACAATTTATAAAATCTGTAACACAAACTTGATTCATTTTTCACTCCCAAGTTTTTTAAACTTCCTGTCATGGAGTAAAATTTGCGCTTTTGTGCTCAAAGACTACACTTTGTATTTTTAAATGTTTCCAAATGGCATTTTTTTTAAGAGACTTTTTAATAACTTTGACTCAAGGAGACTGCTGAATCCTGAAGACTTATGTTTTCCATCCCTCTGAGTAAACAGAACCAGCCACGTTTTTATATTTTTTTATCCTGGAAAGAAAATTATCTAGTCAATCAATTTCAGTACATTCAGACGGAAGAGTTCTTCCCTCCCAGGGCTTTCTACTTTCCACTTTAATTCTGTCATAAATTTGGAATTAAAATTAAGTTGCAAATTTCAGGTAAAATAGGGTGATAAAATTTAATGACCACTAACATTTCAAATGGAATCTATTTCACTGAGCTTGGTTCCACACTCTCCTGAGGACTCTTGACGGAGTAAATGAAAGTGTACAGATCTAATCAGCTGAGACCCCGCTTGATCCTGATACAAACATCCAAAGTTCCATCTCTGTTGAGACCTCACTCTGAATTTAAGTCTGGGTAAGCCTCTCACCTTTAGAGAAAATAGAGATTTTCATGAGCCATTAAGTCCCCTCTCCCTGAAAATGGCAAAGTGTCGCCCAACCCTCCCATTGCCCATAGTCACCCGTTTTGTTTAATTTGTGACATTGTTTAGAATAGCTTTTATTAGAGAGAGAAATTGATACGTAGTAATTTGCCAATGTTCCAAGGAATTGGGGAGAATAAGTAAGTCTGCATTACATTTTGTTTCTAGGATTATATAAATTCTACTATAACTCCCGTGAGTCATCTTAGGAATGAACAGGATATTGAATTTACCTTTTAGTTTAATGAAGCCTTAAACAGAAAATTTCAATTTATTTAAATTGGGACTTCAGTGTAAGTAGTTAAGGATCTCTAAAGCAAATCAGAATTTTGGTAGAAATTTAAGAACTGCTTTAACCAATTCTTCCATTCTTCTGGAGGCCCGGTGTTAGAACACAGTACCCCTTTCACCCTCATTTTCCCTTCACTCTCACTCAGGAACTCTTAGCTGCCCTGTCTTTGCATTTCTCCCACAATCTCTATAATCTCCAAACCACTGTGCGGTTTGAAAGTACAGGTTATGGTCATTCCAGTCAGGCAGATATGAGTGACAGCAAAACCACGGAAATTACCCATTTGGTCTGTCAGCGGTCCAATTTATCACATGGTTGGTTACCAGGAGGATGTGCCATCCACTGAGACTATTGAGATGTTAATGCCCTAAGCTGTCAGGCTCTGCCAGGACAATTTCTGTGCCCATGTCAGTTTTTTGTCTTTGGTGGTTTTTCTTGCCCAGTTAATCTCAACAGATGTGTCTGCCAACTTTCCACTAGAATTATTTTCCATATTATAATGGCCCTATATTAATATTTATTAGACTTGTTCCAAGAGAACTGAGAAATTCGAGTTCTATTTTTTTTTCTTAAAAAACACCATGCTGCCATATGCTGGCAACTCCTTAAGTAGCTGGTGCCACGCGATGGCTGAGAAAAAGGTTATCTTCTCCCTCCTGCTCTCCCAAATGCTTTTGCCTTAGCACTACTTGGGCGACAGAAACAAAATCAAACTCCTGCCCCTTCGTTCCAAAAACATTTGCCCAAAATAGTGAAATCCTTCTAATGCAAGGTTCCAGACTATTTCTAAAGCTATCTGGGAGAGAAATTAAACAGAATTATGGGTCGTCTGAAAAACAACATGTCTATAATGCCATTTAACATTCTTCATGGGCATAGCTTCTGGAATGTCTTAGGGAAACATATATTACTTTTTTTAAAACCATAAAACGATTTTTTTAATTAAACAAGAATTTAATTCATTTCTAGTGAAAATACTGATACTGAATAAATATTTGTGATATTTAGATGATAGATCCTACAGCTAAAATGTTCCTTTTCCCCTTAAAATAAGTGATTGATACTCATATGTAGCCATATAATCTTTTATTATTGCCACATTGTGACTTTGTCACTACATTTGAAAAAGATATAACAATTCCTTTAGCATAATCTGATTCAAATCTGAATTTAAAATCCTAGCTGCCCATAAAAGAGGAGGGGAAAAGGGGAGAGAGGAGAAGAGGGGGAGAGAAAGGGGCAAGGAAGGAGGGCAGACAGGGCTCCAAGAGGGCAGGAGCATTTACTGCGCTCTCCCAGCAGGTAGCACCATGTCTGGCACACACTAGGTTCGAATAAATAGTCAGTGTGGGGAATCAGACTCTATGGAGGCCCTGCCAGGCACCAGGGTTTACTACTTCTTATCCAAGCTAATCTTCTGCTGTGGAGTCAGTATCATTACTGTCCCCAATTTATAGGCGTGGACATTGCTTGTAGGAAAAGAGGAAAATGAATAAGAAAAAGCACACCCATAATGATCTAGTTTTCTTTCATTTGAAATAATATGAAGAGAGAGATGACTGTAAGTGTACATGAGAGAAGGACCATATGCATTTTCAAGTATCTATTCTGTTCAGTAACTGTCTTAAGTAGCACTTTAAAGCTTTTCCTCCCTAACCATGATATGCTTTTCATGTGATTTTTCATGTGATTCTGAGAATCACAAGACAACACTGGGAAAAGCAGGAAAGCAATGTGAGGTAGTTTGCTAATTTAAAAATGGAAACAAAAGCAACAGCAGCACCTACCACGACCAGCCATCTCTGGTAAAATGTCAGTCACTGAGTACTTTACAACTAAATGGAGGAAAAATGGGTGGCTTTTTATGTCTATTTAAAATGGATCAGCTGACCCCCAGGGAATTAAAGAAGGGTTCTGCTTGTTCAATGTACCTCAAACCCATATGCAAATGATATCCATACAGCACCACACGTTTATAGTCAAAGACAATACTTTGCTTTTAAGAAGAGCAACGCCCACAGTGTAACCAACTGCAAATGTCACACAGCGCACACCCAAAAACCAGAGCCAGACAATGCTAAAACTCCAACAAAGAATTTTGGGAATTACCAGCTGTATTGTAAAAATCACTGGCAAATATGTTTGATTCCATTGTTTGGCATTCTCTGAAGATTGAAAACACTTTCTCTGCTATCCCATCCCCCTCACCATTTTACCCTCTTCCTTTTCTACTCAGTCCTTGTCCTTTCTTTTCAATGCTACATTCAGAGAGGGAGAGGAGGGCAGGACAGAGAGAAGGGGGGGAGTGAAATGTGTGTGTGTGTGTGTGTGGTGTGTGTGGTGTGTGTGTGTGTGTGTGTGTGTGTGTGTGTGTCTGTTTGTGTGTGCTCGCACAGGCATGAGGGTAGGGAGGAATAGAATTTTTTAAACAACAAATGAACTCTGGGACAGAGATGGTTGCTTTCCAATAGGTGGTTCTCTCTTCTTCAAGAGAACCAGGAATAGGTGCCATATACATAAGACCCTGGCAGGATGGCATGTATTTATTTATTTGTTTATTTACTCAACAGAAATTTACTGAGTACCTGCTAAGGTGAGGCACTGAGCTACTAAGTAGTGTACATTTGGGAAAATAAAAGACATGAGAGTTGCTTCATAGGCATGATAGGAAATTACAATAAATCGTATGGTAAATTTTTATTTTAAAACCTAGACCTCTTAGCCAAATGCTCTCTGCTACTACCCAATCAGGCAACCATTGTCCTTTGCCAACATTCTCACAAATATATGCTTAATTGATGTCATTGATTTCAATCTTAACTGTCCCCGATGCTTTCATAGCCAGTTTATAGTAAAGACGCAAATTTGATAATATTGTTCTCTTTACTGATTTTCCATACACTAGAGATAAAATCCTAACTGCTTTAGGAGATCCCTTAAACCTCTATTTACCTTACAGATTCCCATCTTGCCTCTGCTCTCCCAGTCACTACATTTCACCATACACACCTTCTCTCAGTTCCTTAAATATGACACCAATGCTTTCTTTACCTCAGGCCTTCCCATATCCTTCACATTACCTAAAACTTTTCTTATCTTCACTCCAAACTTGCAGGCCTGGGTCCCTCCAACTGCCCTTCCCTGCAGGCCCGGTTGCCCTCAACTTCGCTCCTCTGCCCGTGTGTTCACCTCTAACTGCTCTCCTCTACAGGCCTGGTCACCCCCAACTGCCCTCCCTTGCCGGCCTATTCCTTCCCAACTGCCCTCCCCTGCTGGCCATCTAGTGGTGGCCATCCGTGTCCATATGGGGCAGCCATCTTGTGTGTTGGAGTAGTGATCAATTTGCATATCACTCTTTTATTAGATAGGATTATCCCATGTAATAAAAGAGTGATATGCAAGATGATCATCACTCCACTATACCGACAAGCCACACCCATCAGCCAATCAGTAGCAAGTATGCAATTTAACCCCAAACAAGATGGCTGCAGCCATGGAGCGAGCAAGAAGAAGGCTTGGGTTTCCCTGGTGATGGAGGAAGCCAAACTTTCCACACACCCTAGCAGGCCCAGGCCTACACTCAAGTCTACAAAGTTTCAATTATAGAAGATAGATAAATCCCAACAAAAATGGCAGGAGCCTCAGAGCTAGAGAGAGCAGGAGCCTCGGGTTGCCTCCAGCAATGGAGAAAGCTAAGCTTTCTGCACACCCTGGCCTGCCTTGGCCTCCACTTAAGGCTACAAAGTTTCAATTATAGAGGATAAATAAATCCCAACAGAAATGGCTGCAGCCACGGAGCAAGCAGGAGGCTTGGCTCTGATCCAGGCTATAAAGTTTCAATTGTAGAAGATAAATAAATCCTAGATCCCAGGCCTTCCACTTGGGTCACTGGGGAGAGAGGGGGGCAGCCTGAAAACCACCACAGGGCCCTTGCTCAGGCTGCCCCAACTCCCAAGAGAATGCCCACCCTGATTTGGGACACCATTCAGGGCAAATCAGCTGGCCTCACCCATGCACCAGGCCTCTATCCTATCTAATAAAAGAGTAATATGCAGATTGACCATCACTCCAACACACAGATGGTCGTCTCCATGTGGTCAAAGATGGCTGCCCCATGTGGCCACAAGATAGCCACCACAAGATGGCCAACAGGGGAGAGCAATTGGGAGGGACCAGGCCTGCAAGGGAGGGCAGTTTTCGGTGGTCAGGCCAGCAGGGGAGGGCAGTTGAGAGTGACCAGGCCTATAAGGGAGGGCAGTTGGGGTCAATCAAGCCTGCAGGGGAGGGCAGTTAGGGTGACCAGGTTGGCAGAGGAGGGAAGTTGGGGCAACCAGGCCTGCAGAAAAGGGCAGTTGGGGGAAACTAGGCCTGCAGGGGAGTGCAGTTAGGAGTGAACAGATCTACAGGGGAGTGCAGTTAGGAGTGACCAGATCTGCAGGGGAGGGTAGTTAGGAACAAACAGGCTGGCAGGGGAGCAGTTAGGCATCAATCAGTCTGGCAGGGGAGTGGTTAGGGAGTGATCAGTCAGGCAGAAGTGACTAGGAGCAATCAGGAAGGCAGGCAAGTGAGCAATTGGGAGCCAGCAGTCCTAGATTGTGAGAGGGACCGCTGACTGCAGTCGGACAACTCTCGAGGGGTCCCAGATTGGAGAGGGTGCAGGCTGGGCTGAGGGACACCTCCCTTCTCCCCCCGCACGAATTTTGTGCACTGGTCCTCTAGTGAGTAAATACAATTGACTCCAATTTGGATATGTAGGGATTTGCCAATACTCTAAATTGGAATTAAATATTTAGCTGTCCCTTCTGGGATAATATAATCCACACTAAAGACTTCTGGAAGACAGTTTGATGATTTTACATTACAGATCAGAAAACAGGCACAGCAAAGTTCATTGAGTTACTCAAGGTTACCCAGAGAATCAAATGTTTTTAAAACTCAAAAATTGTCAACCTCCAGTCCTTGATAGTATCATTTATTTAAAAATTCCTTTGTCTTTTTCTCCCCAAATTCTATTGTGTGATTCTAGGACTTCAACCTGCATACTTTAATAGACAGTCTTCTCAAACGATCACCTGTGGTACTGGTATTTGAAGACTCGGGGATATAGGTACCTTTGATAGGTCTTCCTCTAGTCTGTAACATGAAAGGCCTTCTGGGATGTGTCTTTGCACTCCTCTGCTCTCTGCAAGTGCCAGTTCCTTCTTAGATCTTAATAGAGTATTAGTGAGACACTAGTTGCCTCTAAAAAGTGCCAACAGTGAATTTTTCTGCTGTTGGACATCATATTAGATGATGTCCTACATTTAAAAATCCCATAGTTAGCTGGCTGGGACATTCTATTGCACTGGATAGACATTTTGGTAGAAAATGCTGCCAGCACTTAATAAATATTTTAGAAGCAGCATTGGCTATTAACTTTAATAGGATTACAGGTTCCAACATTCATATTGTGAGAAAAATAAACTCTAAAAGGTTTGTGCTGTTATTTCAAAAGGCCAGACATTTATTACGTACTTAATACATATGTTTATATGTGGTATTCTGGGACCAATGGCAAATATGGTGCATAACCAAAATGCCTCAAAAAGCCTTTATTACCTTCCATATATATATAAATATATATATTAGTATATTCAGATAGATACATAGGTAGATAGATAGATAGATAGATAGATAGATAGATAGATAGATGATAGACAGCCAGACAGATAGATAGATATATTTAGTGCACAAGGATTCTTTGCAGTTCATAACAACAACATTGCTGATAATAATTTCTCAACAATATAGAGGGTGAGTACACAGTTGAGATTTTTCCCATCCCAGACTAGATAAACCGGGCTCTTTCTTTTTATAACCTGAATATATCTCAAAATGTTAAAAAAATTTAATCTGTACAAAACTGTGGTTAACACAAACCACTTTTATTACATATACAGAGCTATGCTCTTCGTCGTCATTTTTGGATCAATTATACTAACAGACAGAGCATTAGATAGAAGAGTCCCCGATTATAGAACATTCCTCTTGCTCTTTGAGCTTTGCTTCATCCATCCTTCATTGGCCAAAAGCAAACATCTTTACCCCTACAGCTTTCAAGCCAGCTCATTGCATCACTCTCCAGTCCTACTTGCATCTCCAGACCCAAGGAGAACTTTAAATGTCCAAAGTATTTACTGTTCTTAATCCACGATGTTGACATTAAATGAATTGGTTCTGTCATGCGAATATAAGTGATTATATTTCCCCTAATAAAGATAGACACTTGAGTTACTCATTTGTAAGTTAGCCCAATGCAAAAGAAAGAGAACTTCTGTCAGATGCCAAGTTAACATCATTTGCCCGTTCCATGGAAATGTCAATTAAAATTCTAGTGCAACCTTTCAAGCACAATTTTCTAATTCAAGAAATGTGCATAAATCCATAATGAACTAAGAGGCATACAAGGTAAGTCTTAAGGGCCATATATGTGTTTATATTCTTGGATGGTCATTGGTAGATGACATTCATGGAGTAAGAATAATTTTGACTTTCACTTGAATATGCAGATTCCATAAATCCATCCTTATTTATCAGTCCTATCTGGAGGGAAATGGTTTTGCAAAGATGTTGCTTTCTTTTTTTTAATGCTGCTAGTAAGCTAAACCAAGGAATAAAAGTTCCTTTCAAGGGCAGCATGAAGGCCGAGTTGGCTTCTTATTTTTAATTGATTTTTAGAGAAAGGAAGGGAAAGAGGAGAGAGAGAGAAAAAAAGAGAGAGAATGAGAAAGAAAGAAAGAGGGCGGAGACATCTATGTGAGAGAGAAGCATTCATCGGTTGCCTCCAACACCACTCCGACCAGCAATCAAAGCCGCTACCTTTTGGTATACGGCAGTGGTTCTCAACCTTCCTAATGCCGTGGCCCTTTCATACCGTCCCTCATGTTGTGGTGACCCCCACCCATAAAATTATTTTCATTGCTAATTCATAACTATAATTTTGCTACTGTTAATGAATCGTAATGTAAAAATCTGGGTTTTCTGATGGTCTTGGGCGACCCCTCTCAAAGGGTCATTCGACCCCCAAATGGGTTGCGACCCACAGGTTGAGAACCACTGGTATACTGGATGACGCTCCAGCCAGCTGTGCCACCAAGGCAAGGCCTGAGTGGGCTTCTTGCTTTAGGAGATTGCAAATGCTCTCAAACAATTCTAAAGGAAGCAAATTCCAACTTGGGTTTTAAAGTTCTGACTTTTTTTTTTTTAACTCCACTTATTGTGGTGTGAATGGGACAATATTAAAGGCTAACCGGGCAAAACCAAACTAAACAAAATTGCTTTCATCACCAGGATACCTGCCCAATTGGACAATTTACTTTACCTGTAGAGATTCCATTTCTTCATCTTTTCGGTGGGACTCCTCCAGCAGATCTACAACGAGAAAGTAAAATCCCCTTCAAAATGCACTGCAAAAAGTGGTAGCCTCTGATTATCAATCACAATTCAGGGACTTGTATAAACTGTTGTCAGGAAGAGAATATGATGTTCTCATGCCCACGGTTGAGATGAGCAGAGCTCTGAGAACCCTGGGAGGTCCTAGAGCTGAGGAAGGTACTGGTGAATGAAACCAACTCAATTAAAATCCAAAATCCCACCAGCATTTTAGCAATTTGGTCCAGTTTACATACTCAAAAGTAACACAAAATTTTCCTTAAAAAAAAAACACAAAAAACACAACACATACACTTACCCACATTTTTTTTCTTTTGAAAGAAAAGTGAGCACACCTTTTGCTCTTAAACTCCTAAGCCAACACCTCCAGAGAAAATTGTATAACCACGTTAAAATACTCTGAATAATGGGTATTATTAATGGAAGTAGAACACCAGCTTAACTGTACAGACACATTAATTCTCATTTACACCAAAAGGGTGGGAAGCATTGAAGCTACATCTGACCAAGAGGTTGGCACCATCTCAGAGAAACCAGTGGCTGGAAGGAGAGGTAGTCGCTGAAGAGAGTTCTGTCTAAATGCCTGCGCACGGCCACGGTGCCTCAGTGCCTGACATTAATTTATGAACCCGCTATAAAAATATATATGCATATATTTGGCAAGTAGAATTTTCTGCCTGCAGCTATACCACCCTGTGCTGTGATCTTATTAGATCTCACAAACCTAGCGAGGGCTGGGCTGAGTCAGAACTTGGATGGAAACTGGCAATAAACACCTACAGCAGCGCACATTAATATTAGCATTTGCCTTACACTGTGATTGATATAGCTTACCAAGAGGCTGTGCTGCATAAAAGGAATATATAACCTCCACAAATTCAATATATTATCCCAGAAAGGCAAATGTTTTTAGCTAGTGCAATGCCAGATGCAGCAGGAAACAACAGTATCGTGGAAAGCCAACCCACAACGGTATATGTCACAGCTGGGTGGGCAATACACTGAAACTCCAGAAAATTTGGTAGATGATATGATTGATAGTGACGGCCCTTTGAGACTGTAAGGTTATGAGATATAGAAACAGCAAGCAACCCTCTCAAAACACAATGCACTTGGATTAAGGATAGAAGGTAGTTTTTTCTGTGTCCATAGTGGAGCTGACTTTAGCTCCCAGACATCTCATAATCAGAGTTACATCAATAAGCTAAAGGATGATTACAGTGGATTTTTAAAGAGATTTTTGGTTGGTTTATCAGGTTCTTTAGCAGAAATCAACTCGCGGTGTGGTAGATTAAGTAGCCTCGGTCATTCCTCTTCTTGTGTCCTTACTCATTTGCATTGTGACACTGTAGCTACTTCCATCAAGTGGTCACAAGCATCGCTCACCTCTTCTAGCATAGAGGCTGCCTCCTGACTTGATTTGGTGAATAGAATAGAGCAAATCCAACTTTGTGCCAATCTGCTTTGAAGGTGCAAGAGGCCTCACACATTTTCACTTTTCTACTTGAAACTCTGTCATCATCATCTGAACAAGCACAGTCCAGCTTGCTGAGATGACGAGAGACACATGGTCCAGAACTCTTTCCACCCCTAACACCCTGCAGGTTGCCTCCACTGGCAGTCAGGGAATGTCCAGAGCACAGCCGCCCCGCTGAACTGAAGATGACCACAGATGACGGAGGCAGGAGCCCACCTGAACCCAGTGCAACTTCAACTTAAAGAATTTTGACCTAAATAAATGGAATTTCGAGATGGTTTGGTGCCTACTGCTTGCTAAGTGATAGCAATCAGTTGCTAACTGGGTAACAATCACTTAGAATTTATTAGAAGGCTGTAGGAATAACTAATAGAGATGTAGGGAGAAAGGATCTAGACTCTGGAGAAAATAAGCACTGTTCTGGGTGGGTAGGGATGCAGGGAGCATGAACCAATGGGCATTTTAGACTGGCTGCCTCTATCATACATATATATCAGAGAGGAAGGGAGGGGAGAATGAAGTTGAAACAGCAAGGATGAGAAAGAATCATTGATCGGCTATTTCCTGCATGACCCTAGTGGGAGTTGAGCCTGCAACCTGGGCATATGCCTGGAATTGAAATGTTACCTCCTGGTTCATAGGTTCATAGGTTGACACCCAACCGCTGAGCCAGGCCAGCCAGGCTGGATACCTCTAATCTTTGTGTCACTCCATCAAGATGAAGTTGCATAAAGAGAAGAGCTAACTTGCCTAGCTTAGACCTCTTGCCTTCTTCTTGACTAGGGGAAAACATGGAATGAGTTCACTGATAATCCCAAAAGGATTGGACAAAGAAAATGAAGGACTGTTAACAGAAGGCAGGTGGAGAGGCCAAAACACCAGATGCTTACTCCAAGTGGTTTTAGTAAATTATGTCTTCAGTGCAACTCTTGAATACCTGTGAGATGTGAGATCACTGTTCTGTTCCCATGTGATATAGCCCTTTTGTTATATTACTTAGGAATATCAGGTGGGCCCTTATAATGAATTGTGTTGTTTAATAGTAGAGTGAAACTGTAGTGATGGTTAGTGGGGTCCATCAACCATTAAAGGAAAATGATCTTGTTCCCCATAGCCAACTTAGTATAGCAAACATCACATACCTTACCTAAAACTTACTGGGCAAATAAGGATATTGAATCGCATATAGCCAAACTCAACTCGAGCAGCTGATAAAATGTAGACATAAGTTCAGTTTACCCCCAGAACTTCATAGTAAGATAACTGCAATAAAAAAAAAATATGTTCCTTTACCTAGCCAGCGTGACTCAGTGGTTGAGTATCAACTTATGAACCAGGAGGTCATGGTTCAATTCCTGGTCAGGGCATATGCCCGGGTTGTGGGCTTGATCCCTAGTAGGAGGCATGCAAGAGGCAGCTAATCAATGATTCTCTCTCATTCTTGATGTTTCTATCTCTCTCTTTCTCCTTCCCCCTTTCTCTCTGAAGTCAATAAAATTACGTTTAAAAAAATTATGTTCCCAATTTTCTCCAAATACATAAAAGTTATGTATTTCTCCTAATACATAAAAAGCTCTTCCAACAAAGCTGACACCAAAAGCAGTGCTTGGTCTTGATGGCTGAACAAAAATGATTACAAAAGAATTTTTATAATTGGTATTTAAAATATAGAGCCTTCTTGTTAACCCCCACCAACCATCATCCTAACTTATATCAAGAGTAGAAGTGGACATCTGTTGTTGTTTTTTTCTCTCTGCCACATCCCTTCCCTGTGAGAACCATCTGACCTGCCCCATAGCATATAAACTAAGCCACACCTGCAGGAATCTTTTTCAGGCACTAATATCAATACTGAGAGAAAATCCCTCTCCTCTGGAAGCTGCAAGCTTATATTAGCTTGTGTTTCCTACTATCGTAAAAGAAACCTGTATAATAATGAAGCTGGCAAAGAAGAAAGCAGAGCTCAGGGACAGAGAGAGCTGGTTGAAGACAAGATCACTCCTGCCTGAAGCACACCTAACTCCTGGACTTTATTTTCTTTTACTTAAATTAGTACTAGTTGGATTGCAGTCATTTTTAAAAATGTCTGGGAATGAAGTATTATTGTACCTTTTCATCTCTATTCAGCAACTTGGAGAACTTAGAGTGGACAAGAACAGTCTATTCTACAGTGAAACGTTTCATTCTATAATAAATCAATAAAGATGAGGCTCAAAGAAAGCCGTTAGATTGCCTGAGGTTACCTAGTTAATGCCAGGCCACAGCTAGAAGACTGCTCCTGTACCTTCCTGCCCACTTAGAATACCATTCTCTCATGTGCACCACTCAATACTTCATTGCACCCTTTTCCATACTGTTGTTCTACAAAGAATGCACACACGTGTATTCTCCCTTTCTTTTGGAGTTCTCTGATGTCAACGATCAGAGCTTCTAGGTCTTTATATCCACATCCTCCTTAACTACGATTTCTCCTTAACTTTGCTACTTAACTTACATTTCTTTGCTACTTAACTTACATTCCCCAAATGGCCCGGCTGTCTATAACACTGCTCAGTGCAATTGTTCAGGTGTCAGGTACAGTGCTTAAGCACATGCATTTGAAATGACGAACACTGTTGTTAACCTGTGCTGATTAAATAGGCTGCTGGGCATTGCTGAAAAGTGGCTGCCCTACTGCAAATACCAGGTGAGAGAACACAGATGACACCTCTGGACAGCTGAGGTGATAGAACACCTCGACACCTGCATGTGATCGGCACATCTCCCTATAATGAACAGTCTTGTTGCTTGTTCTTGATCAACTTTAGAACAAAGGATCGGCAAGGAAAACCTAACAGGCCGCTCTGCTCCCTTGGTCACCACTGGCATGTTCGTGTTTTGCTTTATTATTCTCTGGTGTCCTGTTCAACACAAACAGCAATTCAACTGCCATGCAGACTGCTGTGGCTAAATGTGCTTCCATCAACATCAGTTAATGAAAGATTTTTTTTTCTTTTTTTTTTCTTTTTTTTTTGGTGAAAAGGGCTGCAGTTCTGTGTATTTTCCTTGGACTGGTTCCAACTCTTTAAAGAGCTGATACTAACTATATGGTCTTTAAGATAGGGGAGTAAATCCATTTGAAAAATACACAAAGCCGTGGCCAGTTTTGCTCAGTGGTTAGGATGTTGGCTTGTACTGGTCAAGGGCATGTACTTGGGTTGCAGGCTCCATCCCCAGCAGGCCCTGATCATAGCGCTGTGCAGAAGGCAGCCAGTCCATGTGTCTCCCTCACCTCAATGTTTCTGTCTCTCCCTTTCCTGTGCACTCTCTCTAAAAATCAATGGAAAAATATCTTCGGGTGAGGATTTAAAACACACACACACACACACACACAAAAAAAAAAGGACACCATGAATGGGAACTGGAGAATCAATTTGTTTTAAAATCAACTTTTTTTTTTTCCACTTTGTATTTCTTTGAAACACGGGGTAATAGATCATGACCTTGTTTTCTGCTCAATCTGTACCACTTGTTTGCATTCTTTCCAGTCTTTACAACAGGTGGTATGGCTGTTCAAAGGAGGTTTGACACTTTTTTATGTTGATCCTGGTGCCCGGTAGCCAAAGCAGACAGGTTGTTGGTTAGTTTATTTGCTTTTGAAATGAGAAGCAGGCCCAGATGTGCATGAGCAACATGCCCATCTAAGTAATCGGACCCTTTACTGAAAGGTCGGAGATCTCTGACCTTTATGATAAAGCATCTCATCCATACTGCGAATGGGCCGACTTGTAGTATGGATGAGATGCTTTATCATAAAGGTCAGAGAAAAATTTATTGAAACAGGCCTTCAAACACAGCAGCGCTCACCACAATGGCACTGGACAGAGTAGCACTAGCAGGGGAATATGGCGAATGAATGATTACAATTTAGGGAAAAGCATTTTAGTCTCTGGCTCCTGTATCTCACTTAAGAATGCAGTGCTCCTGTTCAGTGTCACTTTGTGTGTCCTGACATTTACCTAAAACAATAGATAATGGAAATTCTGAGAAGAATTCAATACTTTACAAAAAAGTAAATGTGAGCCATTTTTCCGTGGATGGCAGCCACAGTATAATGAGATTGACTAAATTAAGTAGTGCTCCACAACCCTTAAGAGATCATGAATGACAGACTCAGCCTCCCCCATTTATAGACTAGATACTCAAGACACTAGCCACGCGGGGAATACGATGGGCAATTTCCCCCTTTCCTCCTGGGCTCCCCAGTTATTAGAAACGTTGACATTTTAGGCACGGAAGGTACTGTTGGGACCAGGGCTTTTATTTCTTCTTAAAGTAGAATTTTGTCTTATGAATACATTCATACCCACTTTCCAGTGTATATTACAAACACATCATTTAGAAAGCAGAAAAGAAGCTGTTTTGGTGAAAACAAAATTGGAGGACATGGGGCTCCACCTGATGGACTTCCTTCCTATCCTGGGGTCAACCCTGTGGTACCATGGTGGAACTGCAGGTCCCCAATTATGATGCTAGAACACCAATTATCTAATCCAACCTCCTCACACTTAATAGATGAGGACTGAGTTCTAACAGATAGATTTAAAGCCCCTGTTAATGTCACACAGCCCATCAACAGAAGCGCATGACCCTGAGCTCAGGGCTTCTGAACCCGACAGGTGCCAGTCCTTTCTTACAAAGCAGTGACCACCTTCCATTGCCTTTCAAGGTTTGTACGTAAATGCCATAGTATTCCAACCTCTACCATAAATGTCTATACATTTCTGATGCGTCCCCAAACCTAAAGGAAACCTTGCTGAAGCACTTGTGTAACATCAACAATCTGTGAGACCTCGTAATGAAATTCCTCAACTCTGGGAGACAACATAAAAAAAAAAAAATGTGGCTTTACCCTGGCAGGTGGCTCAGTTGGTTGGAGTGCTACCCACACACCCAAAGATTGCAAGTTGGATTCCTGGTCAGGGCACATACCTAGGTTGTAGGTTTGATCCCTAGTCAGGCCATGTAATAGAAGCAACTGATAGATGTTTCTCCCTCCCCCCTGCTTCCTCACTCTCTAAAATCAATAAACATATCCTAGGGTGAGGATAAAAATTTTAAAAATGTTACTTTGATGAAAAGCAAATATCTAGACACTTGAAAAGGCAGTAATTTTTGGCAAGGTGTGTCAACATACAACCAGAATATCTCACAAAATAAACCAACGTAAACTTTGTTTACATTGAATGAGTGACAGTTGAATAGTTCCTCTCCTTAATATAACATTTATCAGTAAATGTTCTTCCCATTCTGTTACATTAGTAAATGTAAATAGGATAAATGAATAACAATATGATTCTACATTAGCCAAAATACCTCAAAAGAAATAAAAAAATACTTGATTTAAGTTAATATATGTAAAACACTGAAGTGAGTGTCTAGTACATAATAAGAATTATATATATTGGCTTATTATTATTTTTCAAAAATCATCCTTCAGTACGATTACTAAAATCAGAAACATGTATGAAAAATAATCAGGTGTATTTTAAAACAAATAAGCAAAAAAAGCCCGTAAGTATACTTCTTTTAGGCTGCATGTATGATTGATTGGTAGCTACATTTTTAGAACTCTGCTATATCTACTGCCACCCACTGGTATATATATGGACATACCACAGTGAGTTAAGAGTTTTCCCATGAGGCCTGACCACAGAAAACACACAGGTTAAAATGAAGATCAACATTAAAAAATACGGCTATCCTCTGTGGTTTGTCTCAGACGCTGAAACAACATACTGGTCTGCAGATGGAGCCCAAATGGCCCAATAAATGAGAGGTTTGTGATCCACTGTCTGTCTCTTGGGTATGTGGTAAAATATCCAAATACAGGTACTCATATTTTATTTGATGTCAATTCATTTCTGGTGAAACTTTCCATCTTGACAACTAAAGAGATGTAAAACCTCATCTCCACAAAACTGCTACACTACAGAAAACAACACAACAATCTACCCCACTCCACCTCGTTCTTGGCTCTGTTAACTATGAAGAGTTTTGTCATTTCTATTGGCGACAACAGCAGAGAAAGTCAGAAGTTATTCATTAGGAAACAGGTCACTGTCCTAAATTGGCCTAAGGGCTATCTTGGTCAAACTACTACATATAACAATTAGCTAAATGAATAAGAGATGTTTATAATCTATTGTAAGCACCACATCAAGAATAAGTTTCAAATGCTCAAATGCAGGCATAAAATCATCTTCCTTCCCACGTACACTATCTCTAAATTGCGCTCATCTAATAGAAAGTTCAGCTTTTACTGAAATTCCTTAGGTTGGAAGGCAGCTTATCATGAAATTTGTTTTGGGTCTAGACTCATTAGGTGCAAATTTATTAAATCCAAAATAGATATTATGAGGGCATGTTTACTAAAACTTTCATAAAAGCAATGACAGCTTAGAGTTCTATACATTTGATTATAAAAAGTTGTCCTGAGTTTTTCACCTGTATTACTACAGTAGCATTCTGCCTGTGTTCCTTCCCATCCATCTTATCACTCAACCATCCCCCTGCACAGCCCAGAGTTATGAATCTAAAACAATATGCTCATGCCAATCTTTGCCTTAAACTGCGTACAGACTAGATTACTTCCATGCTGCCATAGTGACTGCTGATGACTGCTGATGACAACTTCCTGGATGTGCCTGACCTACATGGAAAGAAGTTCTTAAATTCAATTTTGATGTTCTCCATGAACATAGAGCCAGAAGGGAACAGTATCGTTTGTCTAGAACTTCCCATGGTGAAATAGATAACATTTAAACTCTGTCCATAGGTTTACTTCTCCCACCGTTACTTCTATCATCACTGCAATATCTCCTCACACTGTCTGTAACATCCTTCCTGGACTTCACTAACTAGAAAATATCCAACCATTCTTCAAATCCCAGCTGAAAACAAATACCCTCTGTTGATACTCACAAATCATGCCATGCTCAGTACCACTCATTCCTGGAGATATTGCGTCTGCTCCTAATTCTCACAGTTGTTTGTTTGTACTTTTATTCCAGTTCTCATCCTATTACATTTAATTATTACATATTTGGATCTGTTACTAGATTCAAACTCTTTGAAACATACCAATTTCAAGAGCTTTAGCTCAGCATATTGTACATGTTAAAGGAACATTTACTGAGTAAATACATTTTTAATAAAACAGTAAAAGCTACATATGTTACTAATGTTCGGATAACATATAGAGAAGTGAGAAGGGGAAGTGCTTACTCCCTCTGCTCTACTCTGGTGTCTACATCTATCGCTGCCTCAGGAAAGGTCTGAGCTGATGTAGAAACATCACAGAATTCAAGATAACAACAGTAGACGACAAAACATATGATAAAAAATAGGTGAACACTACAAGCACTTCAAAATGATTATTCTGAGTTATAACTACAGTTTATTTTATTATACTTCCTATTAATCCTTCTATGTTTTATCCTTTCTAATCTTCCTGAAATGATTGGGACTTCCTGTTCCAAAAGCAGTTGTCCTCGGACCAAAGTCAGAAGAATCTGGTCAGATTTGAAAACTGATAATTAGGACAATAATGGCAAAATCGATAATACTACAGGCCAATCAGTAATGCTCAGGTCAATGGCCAGTTTTCTACCAAAGCGCGTGTATTCAGAATGGTGGGAAAATATAAGAATGGGAGTCAGAAGACCCAGGTTCTAGTTCTTCCTCTGCTATTAGTTATCAAATTACATTTGTAAAAACAGTTACTTAATCATTCTTTTTTATTTTCATTGATTCTTAGAGAGAGAGAAAGGGGGAGAGAGAGCGAAAGAGAGAGAGAGAGAGAAACAATGATGTGAGAGAAAAGCATCAATTGATTGCCATCTATACGCACTCAGACCAGGGATTGAACCTGCAACCTAGGTATATGCCCTCACCAGGAATACAACCTTTTGTGTATGGATGACGCTCCCAACGACGTGAGTCACCTGACCAGGACACTTAATCATTCTTGACTACAGTGATCTAATCAGTAAAAAATGAAAGTGAATAGATTACTGTGAAGATCCTTCCAGTACTGATATTTTAAGCACTGTTCTATGGTAGGTTGCTTTCTGCATGGCTTCTAAATACATTGGTTATAATGTGTTAATTGCCTAGCTCAACCTGTACTAGTAACATTATTCAGAATTAATATGGATGGCAATTATCCTTCCAAAACACTTTAGAAACCCAAACAGATTCTCACTTAGTTTAAGTAATTATTCTTATTGTTAGAATTGTTTATAGATAATAAAGACATGAGAAATTCATTCTCATTCACTTCTAATGTCTATCTGTTTCCTTTTATACCCAGAGTAAATGCACTTCAGATAATTATAGATCTTCCCTGACTTTCAAATCCTTACAATTATAATAATAATTCTATTTCTTTTTATCCAGAGTCCTTTTTAAAATCCAATAAACAAATTAACTGTTTCATCTGGATGTAGAAAAACAGCACAAATAGATTTTCACAACAAATATTCTCATTAGTCAGATCAGTTTCTTTTCTTGTCAGTGTAAAGGCAACACAGACACACACACACACACACACACACACAAAAAAAAAAAAAAAAAAAAAACAAGATTGGATTCAAAAGACAGCTTTCCCCCAAACCAGGCATCAGATAGAAAGGGCTGCTTATGAGTAGGTAAGATTGGGATTTTAGTGGTTGTAGTCTCTTAGTATTAATGAGAATTAAAAATGTGTCTCATTTAAACAGAAGGGATTAAAAAATTACCCAATTAACTGGTAATAGAAAAATAACCATAAACCAAACCCTATGTAAGATTATAGCATGAAAAGGAAAAACTTTAATGAGTGTTTTCTTTGGTGTTATATTCAGATGGCAAATGGTTTTCATGGATAATCTCACAGGTCATTGCTTCCTTTAATTAGTAACTTTTGCTAAACATAAAAAAGCCTCAAATAATTTTTAATAGTGATTACAACTGCCTAGTCCATTAACAAATTGTCATATTAACACTGGCCACATTGCACTGCCTATCTTTAAAGGTTACTCATTTCATTTTCTTAGATTTTAATTAACTTTTCTTTTCCCACTAGACTGATTGTTAAACAGCAACAGAGCCCTCTTGCCTTTTCTTTGTGTCTAGATCCACAGAATTTCTCCACTGAAAAAGCGGTCCAGAAAACACAACAAAAACAAAAAAATGTGGATCATAAATTAGATAGCAGTGGTGACTTGTAGATATATTCTTTTTAAAAAGCCAGACCTGACTCCACTGGCATACCGACTGAATCAATTTCATGTTGCCACATTAGGTCTGGAAGTCTCTAAAATTCCTCTTTCCATCAGCAGCTTCTCTTATTCACATTAGCTGGAAACAGTATATCTATATATATCTATCTATATCTATATCTATATCTATCTATCTATCTATCTATCTATCTATCTATCTATCTA
>JAAGEH010000076.1:7410263-7429095 GCA_011751065.1 Lasiurus cinereus | reverse complement strand
AAAAACTAAATAAAAGGAGAGTGAGTCCATGTTCAAGGGTAGAAAGACTCAATACCATAAAGACATCAGTTTTTCCCAACTTGATCTATTATGTCAATGCAATCCCAATCAAAATCCCAGCAAATTATTTTGGTAGAGTGACAAACTGATTCTAAAGTTTATGTGAGGAGACAAGAGACCCAGGATATCCAACACGATATTGAAGGAGAAGAACAAAGTATGAGGACTGACACTACCTGACTTCAGAACCTATAAAGCAATAGTATTCAAGACAGTGTGGTACTAGTACAAGAATAGATCGATGGAATACAACATTGAGGCCAGAAATAGACTCATAGAAATATAGTCAACTGATCTTTGACAAAGAAGAAAAGGCAATACAATGAAGCACATATAGACTCTACAAATGATGCTGGAACAATTGAACATCCACATGCAAGAGAGAGGGGAGGAGGGGAGGTAGGGAGAGAGAGAGAGAGAAAATAGACAGAGATTATACCAATAACAAAAATTAATCACAGATCAATATTTAAAATGCAAAACTATAAGTCTCCTAGAAAATAACATAGAAGAAAACCTACATAAACTTGGGTATGGTTTTATCATTTTAGATATAACATCAAAGATACATTCATGAAAAGAAATACTTGATAAGATGGACTTTATTAAAAGTAAAAACTTCTGTTTTCTGATAGACAATATTAAGAAAATCAGATGACCAGCTACAGACTGGGAGAAACTTTTTGTAAAAGACACATTTGAAAAAAAACCGTTACCCAAAATATGCAAAGAACACTTAAAGCTCAACAATAAGAAAACAGGAGTGTGCAAATGTATTGTAAAGGAATAAGACTGTAATCAATATCTATGCTAATAAAAGTCTAGGTGGTCCTCCTGCCTTTGCATGACGACCTTATGTCATCATAAGATGGCCACCACAAGATGACTATCATCACATTGCTACAAAATAGCTGCCACAAGATGGCCGCCACAAGATGGCCACTACAAGATGACTGCCACAAGATGGCCGACAGGGGAGGACAGTTGGGGGCAAACAAGTCAGCAGGGGAGGGCAGTTCAGGGCAATTGGGCCTGAAGGGGAGGGCAGATGGAGAGGACCAGGCCTGCTAGGGAGGACACTTGGGGTCAATCAGGCTGGCAGGGGAGCAGTTAAGGGGTGATCAGGTCAGCAGGGGAGGGAAGTTGGGGTGAATCAGTCCAGCAGGGGAGGGTAGTTAGGGTCAATCAGGCTGGCAGGGGAGCAGTTAGGGGGTGATCAGGCTGGCAGACAGGCAACAGATAGGAGCCAGCAGTCCCAGATTATGAGAGAGGTATATGACTGCCAGTTTAGGCCCGAGCAGGTTCAGGACTAAACTGCAAGTTGGACATCCCCAAGGGGTCCAAGATAGGAAAGGGTGCAGACTGGGTTGTGAGACAACCCCCCTGCACTAATTTCATGCACAGGACCTCTAGTTTTTTAATAAATTCTATAATGTATCATTTTAGTTTTAAAACTTGGAATCAGTGGCAAAGATAAACTATTTATTGAGAACCTATTATGTTCTAAGAACCATAAGATAAGAAGTTTTAACTTTTGTTATTAAATTATTCAATTCTGCTTTATTAAGCATTAAAAGACTGAAGAGAAAATATTAAGAACCTCACATTGTCATGAATTATTGGGGGGGAGGGGCAGGAGGAGGAAGCCAGCTAAATACTAATATCAAGTAACCAAAAAAAGGAAGTGTTTAACTTTTATATAAAGTAAATTTTAGTTTAGAATGAGAAAAAGTCTATTGTATATTATAAATAAGGCCAAGAAGATTAGCAGTGAAATCTAGTGAAAAGTACCCCAATGAGATTCATACATTATTCAATTCAGCACTAATGTCAAAGCATTAGATTATGGTTCTTTTAAAGTATAAACATCTTAATAAAACTAGAGCTTAATTTCAAGTATTCCTCAAAGTTAAATGATAAAGGAATGTTAAATATTTTAAGTATAAGAGAAATCAGTACATATTGTTCTTAAAATCTTAGATGTAAAAGCAACTGTAACATAATAATGGCTGTGATCTTGATGTTCTATGTGGTACAAGCCACAAAAGCACAGTCTTCCCTGTTACTATTTTAAAACAATGGTAAACATTTTTTGTCCAATATTCTTCCTAGATTTCAGAGTTCTTTTCTTTTCTCTGATGAAATTATGTTAAAATCATCTTGGAAATCTCAAAATTACTTAGTGAAATATGTGAAAGGGTAAAAGAAAAATTATAGAGAGTTATGTATACATACAAAATGAAAGAAGAGCAGGAACAGCAGGAACGAAAAATAAGCATAATTTCATCAGTGTATTTGTTATGTATTGTGCCCTTGGTGATTACCACATTAAATTTCACTTGATCACAAATTATAATTCTTATTCACTTAAAAAAGTGCCATAAATTTTCATTTGAAAATTAACCAGAATTTCAATTTCAAAAATAACAAAGGATAATCTTATTATTTGAGAGTGTATCAATTACTTAATGATACTACATCTTGGAACTAAAAACAAATTGGTATATCAAAACACTAGCAATCTAAATCAATCGGAAGAGAATAATGGACCTAGTATAATTTAGATATCTTTATAATATTAGTGAAAATTAAAATAACATATCCATAATTACTGTTAAAACCTGAATTTTACTAAATCCAGAAATGCTCCAATAGACCTCGTTACATTTTGAAAGCAAATTCTAAGATTCTCAAAGATCAGAGAAACAGAAATATTATGCTCAAAAGCTTAGAAATAAAAGTATCTGGTAGGTAGTGATGGCTTAGATCTCACAGTTTGGTGTAGCACAAATTATATACAACAATTGCAGTCTGCATCAAAACTACTCTGAAACAATAGAAAGCATTTTAAAAAAAAGCATTTTCCAAAACTATTACCCAAAAGATTTTTATGAGAGACGAGAGGCCCAGTGCATGAAATTTGTGCACTCAGGAGCAGGGGTTGGGGGAAGGAGTCCCTCAGCCTGACCTGTGTCCTCTCGCAGTCCAAGATGGGGACATCCTTGGCGCTGCTGTGGAGGTGGAAGAGGCTCCTGCCACTGCCGCTGCACTGCCAGCCGTGAGCCCAGCTTCTAGCTGAGCAGTGCTCCCCCTATGGGAGTTCACTGATCACTAGGGGGCGGCTCCTGCCTTGAGCATCTGCCCCCTGGTGGTCAGTGCATGTCATAGCAACCGGTCATTCTGCCGCTCAGTCTATTTGCATATTAGCCTTTTATGCCTACAGGATTGGGGAGAAAACTGCTCTCCAATATCCCCCAATGGGTCCTAGATTGCCAGAGAGTGCAGGTCAGGCCAAGGGACACCACTGTTGTACGATCAGGGCCAGGGAGGGCTAAAGGGCATGGCTCACTCAGTCCTCCTGATCAGCTGGACCCCAGCAGCAAGCTAAACCTATCAGTCAGAGCATCTGCCCCCTGGTGGTCAGTGCACATCATAGCAAGCAGTTGAGCATCCTTAGCATATCATTAGCATATTATGCTTTGATAAGTTCAGTGGACAACTGGACACTTAGCATATTAGGCTTTTATTATATAAGATTGTCTCTGGGTTCACACACCTCTCTCTCTCCCTCTCTCTCTCTCTCTCTCTCTCTTTCTCCAGAGTGAAATAGGTTAACCATTGTTCATATGGAAAATAATATAATAATTAATAAATAATAATACAAGAATAAACTGTTTTGTGTACTCATAACTATAAACCTACTTTGCCACACCATGTATGAGCGTGTGTGTGTGTATACACACATATATATGTAATACATGACATAAACATGTAACATATAACTTATATTTCTAAATATAAATTCCACTGGCTTCATTATATCTGACTAAACATCATTATGAACTGAGATAGCAAGCTACCCAAGGAGAGAACTGGAGTGGAACACTGGGCAGAAGACAGCAGTAAGACCATCCAGGAAACAGAGCTCCTTATAATGGGGAGGTGGAGAGGTGGGCAAATACAAATACGTATCTTTACCATCACATAAAAAGTACAAAGGAAACCACGTAATTGTTTACATAACAAACCAATCTCATTTAATCAAGAAAAAATGATTAAAGAAAATATATTACACATTGTTTCTAAAATGAAATCATGTCTTTCGTATTTGACAAGGTTTTAAAATAATCTCCTGGCTGGAGTGGCTCAGTGGTTAAAAGTAAATCTATGAATCATGAGGCCAAGGTTTGATTTCTGGTCAATGAAATCATGTCTTTCGTATTTGACAAGGTTTTAAAATAATCTCCTGGCTGGAGTGGCTCAGTGGTTAGAAGTCAATCTATGAATCAGGAGGCCAAGGTTTGATTTCTGGTCAGGGCACATACCCAGGTTGTGGGCTTGATCACCAGGGTGGGGCATGCTAGGCAGCTGATCAATGATTGTCTCTTATCATTGGTGTTTCTAGCTCTCTCTCTCTCTCTCCTCCTTTCCCTTCCTTTTTGAAATCAATAAAAATATATATATTTTTTAAACTAAAGACAGGCTCTGGCTGGTGTGCACTGGCCCCAGGCACCACAGTGTTGAGGGTTTGATTCCCAGTCAATGGAAAGCAATTGGGTTGCAGTGGGAGGCAACCAATCAATGTGTCTCTCTCATATTTCCCTCTCTCCCCCCTTCTCTCCCTCTTTTCCACTCTCTAAAAATAAGTGGAAAAGATATCCTTGAGTGAGGATTAAAATAATAATAAGAAGAAGAAGAAGAAGAATAGTAATAGTAATAACAGACAGGAAAGAATCAGAGATAAAGGGAAAGAGAGATCCTATTTAATAAAGAATATGCTAATTGACTCTCACACTATAGCAAAGATGGCGTTGCTCAGAACCAATAAGAAGGGAATATGCTAATTTACTTCCCCACCTTAAAGATGGCAGTGGCCACAGCCAATAAGGAGGGAATATGTTAGTTGACTGATCCACCCTCAAAGATGGTGGTGCCCACAGCCAATTAGGATGGCTCCAAAAATGGCATGCCTTCAAAGATGGCAGAGCTCACACCTACAAGATGGTGGTGCCCATTTGCCTCACCCCACCATGGCAGCAGGCATGCAGTAGAGTCCCCCAGTCCCCTTAGCCCCCCAGCTGCACAGGGCCAGCCTGAGGTGCAAGCAAGCCTTAAATGGCAGCTGACCAGCCTCCCAGGGCCGGCCTGAGGCACAGGCAAGCCTCGGATGGTGCTGCCCAGACACCCAGGGCTGCCCAAGACTGAGGTAACCATTGTCAGCCAAGGCTTGCACTGCTGGCAGTGGCAGCAGCAGAGGTATGATGGGACATCACCTTCCTCTGATGGCCAGGTCACCTCCCGCCCCTGAGGGCTCCTGGATTGTGAGAGGGGGCAGACCTAGCTGAGGAACCACCCTTCCAGTGCATGAATTTTCATGAACCAGGCCTCTAGTAAGGAATAATGAGCAAGGTATACAAAATATAAATACCATGGAAAGAAAAAATGAAGATGGTTAAAAATGAAAAAAATAAAGGAGACAATGATTTCCAAGTGACAAAATTATTTACGCAGAATAATACAGTTTTGTTTTACAGAATTATATTATTACTAGAGAGACCTGGTGCATAAAATTTGTGCATGGAGGTATGTCCCTCAGCCCAGCCTGCACCTCTCCAATCTGGGACCCCTCAAGGGATGTCCGACTATTAATTTAGGCCTGATCTTACCCTAGTTGGACAGTCAGACATCCCTCTCACAATCCAGGACTGCTGGCTCCCAACTGCTTGCCTGCCTGCCTTCCTGATTGCCCCTAACTACTTCTGCCTACCAGCCTGATCACCCCCTAACCACTCCCCTGCCAGCCCAATTGTCCCTAACTGCCCTCCTCTGCAGGCCTGGTCCCCCCAAACTACTCTTCCCTGCCAACCCAATCACTTCAAACTTCCCTCCCCTGCCAGCCTCATTGCCCCTAACTGCTTTCCCCTGCTGGTCTGCCCCCCCCCTATTGCCCTCCCCTGCAGTCCTGCTCACACCTAACTGCCCTCCCTGGAAGGCCTGGGTCCCTCCCAACTGCCCTTCCCTGAAGGCTTGATCACCCCCAACTGCCCTCCCTTGCAGGCCTGGTCTCTCCCAACTGCCCTCCCTGCTGGCCATCTTGTGGCAGCCATCTTGTATCCACATGTAGGCAGCCATCTTTGACCACATAGGGGCATCCATCTTGTATGTTGGAGTGATGGTCAATTTGCATATTACTCTTTTATTACATAGGACTAGTGGCCTGGTGCATGAAACTTATACACATTAAAAAGGAATTAATTAGAGAAAATATTTTAATATTGCTATTTGCCCTTTCTCTATAATAGAAGTGTCAGAGATGAAAGAAAATTAGTAAACTTTATATGAAAATCTTCCTCCTATAAAAGTCTGTAGCATGCCATGGGACCTAGAGTCAAATCCCCACCCACTCACACGTGCTTTGAAATCGCGCGAGATTCAGACCTGCCAGCCCCACCCCCATTGGGCGAGATCCAGACCCGGCCAGCCTCATTCCAGTCAAGCTCCAATCCTGTCAAGCCCCATCCCCATTCCCGTCAAGCCCCATGTCTACTGGTTTCAGAGATATGGAGGTTATGTAACAATTCTATATAATAAAGATGTAATATTCAAATTAACCCTTACCCCATCACAAGATGGCTGCAGAGGTGGGGTTCCCATAACAGGGGAGGCAGGGTTCCCATAACACAAGATGGGTGTGCCCACAGAGGAGTGGGGTTCCTGTAACACAAGACGGCTGTGCCCACAGAGGAAGCGGGTTCCCATAACAAGTGATCAGCAGAGACCTGTGGCTGCATGGCACCAGAGGGGGGGTTGGAAGGAGGGGGGAGGGGGGAACCTGAGGCTGTGCTCCCTGCCCAGTGGGGCTTGACTGGGGACCTCAGGCCATGCCCCCTGACCAGCGAGGCTTGACGGGGGACCTAGGCAATGCCCCCTGCCCAGTGGGGCTTGACAGGGACCTCAAAGTACCCCCTGCCCCTGGGCTGGGGAACCTCAGGCTGCACCCCCCTGCCTGGCAGGATTTGATGGGGGAACTCAGGCCATGATCCTTGCCCCGGTGTCGAGCTGGGGACCTCAGGCTGTTACATATCGCTGAAACCAGTAGACATGTTTTTATTCATCTCTTATTTAGGACTTCTGCAGCCTGTGGCACTGCTGATCACATTCTGCTACCAAAGACTCCTCTCTCCTTGGACAGGCCCATCGGGTACAGAATTGAGAGACTGTCTCAGTTACGTATAAACAGTTTGCAGTGGGGGAGGCTAACCAGCAGAAGCTCAAACACAGAAAGGCCCCACTGCTCTCCAGAGGCCTCTCCTATCCTTCGGTCACTCCTCAGTGTCTTTTGAGAATCCCCCTTTCCATGGATAAATATTACCATCTAATGAGTCTGTCCACAAACAATTCCAAGTAACACCAGCGTCTCTGCAGAGCATAGTCCAGTAGGTAACTGGCCTAATTTCAGCCACAGGACTCACCTCTCACCCACCTCCCCATCTGGGGAGGCTGCTTCATGAGGTCTTGTTCTCACAATGTTGTTCTTTCTTTTCTAAATGCCTTTCTGTGCCTGTATCTCTTCAGCTTCACCTTTAAAACACAGGTACTATCTTCTCCTCTAAGAATTTTCTCATAAATTCCTAGTATAACATGACTTTTACTTATGCTTCTGCAGAGATCTGCTCCTGTAAGAGGTGTTAATCACTGCTTGAAAATAATGATTCACTGTCTGCTTTCCTACTACACAATACCACATCTTTTTAAAACTTTTGCACTAAGAAGTATCAAATGCACGTAAAAAAAGGCTATCAAATATACAGTTCCATGAATTATCACCAACCATATACCTGTGAAACTACCGTCATAAGGAATCGTATCTTTTTTTATTTTGCATCCTCAGTGATTAGTCTATACTAAATAGTAACAATAACATTAGTCAGGTTTGGAGTATATTAATCACTGCAAGAAATCATCCCAGTGCTATCTATGATCCAACAATGAGATTTTAGAGACAAAGATCAATTATCGTTTATAATGGAGAATCTCTATAGCAGTGGTTCTCAACCTCCCTAATGCCGCAACCCTTTAAGACAGCTCCTCATGTGGTGGTGACCCCCAACCATAAAATTATTTCCGTTGCTACTTCATAACTGTAATTTTGCTACTGTTATGAACTGTAATGTAAATATCTGATATGCAGGATGTATTTTCGTTGTTACAAATTGAACAGAATTAAAGCATAGTGATTAATCACAAAAACAATATGTAATTATATATTGTGAAATATTTATGTCTAATTATAAATAAATGAAATTTTGTCTTGAATCGTGGTGTAGCATGGGCAACAGTCTTCATATGACAACAGTAAACTATATTGCTACACTTTGCTACACCGAGGAGTGGTCTGTTGGTTCCTAAGACCATGGGAAATAGGTGTTTTCTGCTGGTCTTAGGTGACCCCTGTGAAAGGGTCGTTCATCCCCAAAAGGGTCGCGACCCACAGGTTGAGAACTGCTGCTCTATAGTCATATAAACTAGTGACAGCAGAGGAGTGAAATTCAACAATTTTGATATTAAACAACTTTGCCAGAAAGCCAAAAATTTCGAGTTTGGCATCAAAACCCAGGGAAAAAAACGGGTCCATCAAATATTACTTTTGCCAGCACATGATCTTCTGGGCAAGCCAGTCCCACGGAATAGCCATAGAAGATCTCTATGAGCAAAACCCAGAGATGGGCAATTTACCAGCAGCCAAGCAACTTGGCTTCAGATGTCAAAAGGATTGATGAGAAGGGAACAGCCATCCACCTGCCCCGTGGCGAATGGATATTTGATGCTGCAAGCAAGGTGGCCAGGAGAAATGCTACAGGGACAGGGAGGGCACAACTCCGAGAGTCAACTGCTTAGAAGTGACAGCAGCAGACAGGCCCGTTGGGGTACAGAATTGAGAGACAGATTGTCCCAAGTTATGGAAAAACAGTTTGCGGTTTGGGAGGCTAACCAGCAGAAGCTCACACACAGAAAGGGACAGAAGCAGCAGCTGCTAAGGAACAGGACTAACTAGAGATGCCCTTCACTTAGAAAGGGCTGAAGGCCCCCTGGGGCCTATTCAGTTTCCTTCCTGAGTAGGGGAACAGCATCCCTTGCAGACTCAGATAATTATTTAACAAACTTAAAAAATTTGCATTCAACTTCAGTATTGCATTTTACCTCCCTGATGGTGCATTCAAGTGAGAGCTATTATATTAAGCAGAGATGCTTAATCGGAATCATCATGGTGACAATTACAACAATAACAGCTAAAGTTTATGAGTGCTCACTGTGCGGCAGCCACCGTGCTAAGAGTGTTCATGCGTTTTCTCATTTACTCCTGTAGAGTCTAGCATTTCCCCCAATCTACAGAGGAAGAAACAGGCGAAGAGAGAAACTTTCCTCGGTGACTAGGAATTAGCAAAGCTGGGCAACGAATCCAGGATGGATTTCAAACCTGCATTTTTCTCAGTTATGCTGTATTACCCAAATTCAAATGATTTCTTTCTGTGATGTAAGTGTTTTAAAAATCAAGTGTTCTCATTGCTCATCATGATGAGAGATGCTAATGGGATCCTTTAAGAAGCAAATAGCTGGAGGGTCATGTAAGTAAGATGTCCAAATTTACTTTAGTTCACTCAACATCAGTTATGAATGCTTCAAATTCACATTGCTATACATCACAAAATCCTAAATGGCAGTGGTTCTCAACCTTCCTAATGCCGCTACCCTTTAAGACAGCTCCTCATGTGGTGGTGACCCCCAACCATAAAATGATTTCCGTTGCTACTTCATAACTGTAATTTTGCTACTGTCATGAACTGTAATGTAAATATCTGATATGCAGGATGTATTTTCATTGTTACAAATTGAACATAATTAAAACATAGCGATTAATCACAAAAACAATATGTAATTATATATTGTGAAATATTTATTTCTAATTACAAATAAATGAAATTTTGTCTTGAATCGTGGTGTAGCATGGGTAACAGTCTTAATATGACAACAGTAAACTACATTGCTACACTTTGCTACACCGAGGAGCAGTGTGTTGGTTCCTAATACCATGGGAAATAGGTGTTTTCCAATAGTCTTAGGCGACCCCCGTGAAAGGGTCATTCGACCCCCAAAGGGGTCGCGACCCACAGGTTGAGAACCACTGCTATATGGAGTCCCACTGAGGAAAAAAGGGTTAAATTGTGAAGACCTGTCTGTAGTTTTTAAAACTAAGTTATTGTCCTAGCCGGTTTTGTTCAATAGATAGAGCATCAGCCCTCGGACTGATGGGTCCCAGATTCGATTGTGGTCAAGGGCACATGCCTTGGTTGCAGGTTTAATCTGGCCCTGATCAGGGCGCTGCACTTTCCCTTCCACTCTCTTTAAAAAATCAGTGGAAAAATATCCTCGGGTGATGATTAACAAGAAAAAAAAAGAACAGGAAACTAAATTGTTATGACTACTGATGTTGCGCTAGAATATCAGAGCTATAAGAACATTCAGTGATGACATAATTTAAAAACAAAAAAGAGAAAATGGAAATCCAAGCAGAATCAGTAACATAAGGAATGACTACTCATTCTCTGGTCAGTTACGGAACAAAGAGTACAGAATTCTTAGACCACAGTACAATGATTCTTCCTATTAGTCACAGAGTCCCAGAGGAAATTAGTCTCCTAAACCACCAATAGTTGGGCTGGTGATTTGCAAATAATTAACTGTATTATAATCACAGAGGAACAGATTTCAAACTAAGTAAACCAGCCTACTTATCATATGAAAGATGGTTTGGTAGCAAACAGACTTGGCTTTAAATTCAACTCTGATTCACTGGGGCAAAATACTTAATTCATCTGAGCATCATCTCTTACAAAATATAAAAGTGAAGAAGATTGGTAGTAGCTACTCAGAGGATTGTTGTAAACAGTAAGCAGGAAATGGGTAAAAGCACCTAGCATGACACTCAAAGCATGCCTGTTCAAAGGCGGTTTTCCTTCCCTAAAAGGAAGTCTGTTATATTGGTTAAAACATTAACTTTGTAGTTGGGGTGCAATCCCTCTTCACTTAATAGCCCTTTGATTTGAGCAAGATGCTCATCCTCTCTGTGCCTTAGCTTTCTCATCTAAAATAGAAATGGACTATTTCTAAGGATTTCATTAGATAATGCTTATAAAGCATTTAGTTTACCTCTCAAGACGAAGTAGCATTCCAGAGAGGAATTTTGTTGATTTCATTCTGTAACATGTAACAGCTATAATATTCAATAGTTCCATTTTTTTTAATTTATTTTTTTAAATTTTTTTCCTATTGCCCTCCGCACGCCCAGTACTTGCCCTCACCTGTTTCCCCACCCTTCGTCCCCCATTGCCCTGTATCCACTGGCTATGCCTACACATATGCCTACACATATGCATACAAGTCCCTCAGTTGATCTCCTACAGGCCCCTCCCCCCAACCTCCCCTGCCGTCCCACTGTAGCACGACAGTCTGTTCGTAAAAGACACTAGGTCAATATACTTTTGCATTTTTTAGTCCCATATAATTTTTTTATAAAGATTTAAAAAATTGTGGTCATCAGATCACTAAAGTAGATATTATGAAACTCTATCTATATATATAAAAGCCAAGCAACCAGAACGACAGAATGTCTAGGATGACTGGTCACTATGACATACACTCGGTGGCCAACCAGACTCCCCCAGCTGGCCCTACCCCCAATTGATCCCTAACCCCAATCAGGGGCAGGGCCAACTGGCCAACCTCCCATGTCCCCTCCCTGCTGCCAGCCCAACCCCGATGGGCCCCATCGGTGTAGGCCAGCTGTACTCTACCCATACACAAATTCATGCACCAGGCCTCTAGTTATAATAGAAGGAAAACTGAGGACATCACATACATTTTCACTTTATTACTTCCAAATGTTAAAAAATCATATCAAGATGTTATGGTTTAGCTAAGGCCTTCCGACAAAATGATGGCTTTAGCTAAGCTAGACATCTTACTATACACATCTTGAAACTCAGTATAAAACAAACATACAGTTAAATTCACAAGAAATGAAGGAAAGTTTCTAGGTTACAGAGTTAAATGAAAACCTAAGAGGTACAAACAAGTTATCGCTACAGCAGGTTTTGAGGTGAGGATAGGTTTTGGGGAGGTCTATCCAGACAGGCCCTAACAGCTAGAGTTTTAGATTTTAATACCCATTAAGTGACAGGATCACTCTGACTCAGATGGGACATTAGAACTGAGATTAGTGCATGAAGCTGGAATTCTAAGACAATACTTCTCAAAATTTATCCTCCAGAAGAACCACCTGCAGGGCTTATTACCTTAATTCCTCAGATCCCCTCCAGAGAGTCTGACCCAGCAGGTCTGGGAGTCTGAACCACTAACAAGTTCTCAGGGAATGCTGATGCTGGTGGTCCAAGGACCAAACATTGCATAACACGGCTCTAAGGGATATGTCATCAGTGAGAAGGATGCCAAAATTTATCTTCCCTAACCCAGGGAGATGACAGTAAAGCTTGCCTCTGACCAGGGCTTCTAATCTAGGTACTGATTTGGAGTAAAAAGGTAAACTGCCTGCCTAATACATGAGTGATATATCACAGGAATTCACATTTAAAAATTGGTGCTGAGTTGGAAATTCCTCAGAGGAATATGAAAAAATTGTTCTCTGTAGGGAAATTTTCACAAGCCAGATTATGTAAAATTCGAAGTCAGTTGACTCACAACCAATAATTATAAAATATACACGTGCATATTTATCATGAGCATGAGTCTACAAAAGTAATAAATAAGAATATTGGCATCCCTAAAACTTAAGAGAACAATTGAAAGAACCTATAAAATAAGTTTTCATTTATTTAAAGACAAACACCCACAAGAATAAAAAACAAAAAAGAAAGAATTTCTAGGAATAAAAAATAATAGTCATTGTTAATGCAATTTCAATAGATACATTTTAAATAGACACTGGTGACGAAAAAAAACTGGTAAGCTAGGAGTGCTGTCTATAGCACAGGCAATAAAAGATACTAAATAGCAGTGAAGTTATATATTAAGGATAGAATGAGAAATTCCAACATGTGACTAATGGGAGTTATAGTAGCTAAAAATAGAATAGGTTAAGAATCTAATAGAACTAAAGAGAATTAAAAAATTATAGAGAGAACCAAGTAGAATATGTAAATAAACCTAAGTCCACACAAAATACATAAAATAATAAAACTGAAAAATAACCTGGGCAAAAGAGATCGTAAGTAGATTTTTTAAAAATAGGACAATTTATCTGTAAAGAAATTACACCTGGGCTGACAGATAGCAACAGCAGCAAAGCAAAGACTGGAAAATAAATATCTTTCAAGTGTTGAGAGAACATAAGTGTCAGCCTAGAATTCTCTACTCAGGTAAATAAGAATTTAACAATGCAGGCTTATAAAAGAAATCTGTAAGACAAGGAATTTACCTCTCATTGAAAGAACTACTAAATTGTGTGTTTTCAGTTAGAAAGAAACTGAGACCATAAGAAAGGACTAGGATCATGGAGAAAATGAGGAGCAATCTAAACGGTAAATATGTGGGTAAATCTAAATAGCATTGTTATTAACAGCAATAACTAATTTGAGGAAGTTTAAAAACAATATAGAACTGAAATTACATAATTCTAATACAAAAAAAGGAAGTGAAATTATATTTTCTAAAGTTTGAGGATAGAGACACTGAGTCACTGTAAACTTTAAGTCAAGTAGGCATATTATAGTTTCAAATGTACCTATTAAACTAATAAAATAGGATATAACTTTTTCAAACATGTATAGATAAAAAATATTTTAAAAAATTAAAGCAATCTATGAATATATAGATAAATAATAAAAGTATAAACACATACACAAGAATGATATATGCCAAGTTCAGGATAGTTGTCATAGCCAAAGACTGAGAGAAGGGAAAGGGACATGCTTCAGATGCTAGTATAAAACATCAATACTTTCACGCCAATATGGCAAAATGTTACCATCTGCCAAACTTGGGTACTGGGAACAAAACCTCCCATCATTTTGACTTGTGAATACTGTTTGAAATATTTCAGGATAAACTTTTTTAAGTTAACAAGGCAAAGAATTTACAGCTAAGCCAACATAATAAGAAAGGCTTAGGTCGCTGAAAAAGAAATAACTTATCAATCAATGTATTTAAGAGCTAAGACAATTCAGAATGAGTTAATCAGACAGCAGACCTAATAAAATTCAGATTAAAAATATTTAATATATTTTCTTTCCTTGCTTGAATCCCTGATCTATTTGGTTTGTCTAAGATTCTTTGATTGTGGAAGAACTTTATAATGAAACACACACACACACGCACACACACACACACACACACACACACACACACACATCTATAATAATAAAAACATAATATGCTAATTAGACCGGACAGCCAAACGACCTTCCAGACATCCTTCTGGACAACCTTCCAAACGAAGCCGAGGCTACAAGGGCTGAGGCAAAATGCCATGGCAGTAAGGACCAAGCTCCTTGCAGGAATTTCATGCATCGGGCCTCTGGTGTGTGTGTGTGTGTGTTTTGTGTGTGTGTGTGTGTGTATGTGCGCACATGTGTGTGTGTGTCTCAAAAAGTTGAGTTCTTACTCTAATAATGGTTGCATCAATGGTCAGAGTGGTGATGAATGAATAACATTTAATGTTATATAGAATTTAAAATGCAAGTTCTACAGACCAAGCAAAAATCTCATGAAACTATTTGAAGGATGATAGTAATATATTAACCAGCTTCAACAGAAAAGACTAAAACTGGAATGCATTCTAGATGAGTCTTTAAAATTCACTAGTTTTATAGTTCTTAAATGTCAAACTCCAAATCTATCGATTATACATAACACACACACACACACACACACACACACACACACACACTTTTTATTTCTTTTTCTATTTTGGCTTCAGAGGATCTCTAACCTCAGTATTTTTTCCCTGATAACTCACTCTCTCTCGTATATGTAAGGGGTTTCTTTTTTCATTCAACATCATATGAAAATCATGCTTCATTTTTATAAATGACTCATACCTAACAGTATGCTGTTTACTATTCCTGTTAGTGATTGTGATGATATCCCCAGCAGAATGAAGGCTAAAATTAGACCTTTTGGCTTCCATTTTGTTCATGGGCAGGTATGTGCATGCCTTGGCCTTTCTGCCCTCCAGCTGCTTCTTTCTTTCTTTCTTTCTTTCTTTAAATATATTTTATTGACGTTTTACAGAGAGAAAGGGAGAGGGATAAAGAGTTAGAAACATCTATGAGAGAGACACATCAACCAGCTGCCTTCTATACACCTCCCACTGGGGATGTGCCCACAACCAAGGTACATGCTCTTGACCGGAATCGAACCTGGGACCCTTCAGTCCACAGGCCAACACTCTATCCACTGATCCAAACCTGTTAGGGCTACTCATTTCTTATAAGGCAGAAGCCAGAGAAATGAAATTGCCTTCCTAGCTTTGTAAAATTAAAGCTGACAAGTACAATGGGGTAAAAGAAAAACATGTGCACACAGATGTTGTGATGGCCTTTGAAGAGCTGTTTATGGCATTATTTATGCAGCTAAAAATAGGTAGAGGTATTGGAGTGTGTTTGTTTATAAAAGTCATGTGAATGAGTTAAAAATGGGTCACTTTTACACAGTACTACGATACTATGACATTGGGTCTTACATAGAGACTATGGGCCCAGTGCATGAATTCGCCTCCTAATGGTTTCCCCTACTCACCTACTCCACCATCACACTGCAGCCAATGCCCACCATGTTCCACACACGCCCTGTGGTGGTCAGTGCAGGTCATAGCAACCAGTCGTTTTGGTTGTTCAGTTGTTACCCCGTTCAGCCTATTTGCATATTAAGGTTTTATATGTAGAGATGGCTAGTGAGTGACTGATAGGTAGGGAGTGTATACAGCATGGATACATTGGACAAAGGGATGGTTCGAGTCCCGGGCAGGGCAGAGCAGAACATGACAGTGCAAGATTTCATCACACTATTCAGAACAGTACAATTTAAAACTTATGAATTATTACCTCTGGATTTTCCACATAATATTTTCATACCACATTTGACCATGGGTACTTAAAATGTAGGAACTGCAAATAAGAAACTACTGTATCAGATTAGCCATCTCATTTGTAATAAAACTAGGGGCCCAGTGCATAAATTCATGCACCTTGAAAGAAACTGTGGGCCACTAGGCAGGTCTTGATTCATCCTCCTGCCCCTACCCAGGCCCTCCCTCTGCGAACTTCAGTCCCTGTCTGCCAGCAGCCCCATTCCCACCACAACTATTCCCATGTGCTAATGGTGCTGACCCTGCTCACACCCGCTGAGGCATGGAACGATGGGGGTCAATGTCAGTAGTGGGTGTGAGTGGTGCTGATGCCCTGATTGCACCTCAGGAGCAGGGAGAGGTGGAGAAGCCCTCAGGAGAGATCAGGGACAGCAGTCCCCACTCACACCTGCTGACAGCGCCGAGCAATTGGGCCCAGGGCTGGGTGCCAGCAGCGGGTGCAAGAGGGGACGATGCCAGTAGCAAGTGCAAGTGCCAGGAGGGACCAAGGCCAATGGGAGCAAAGAATTTTCAGTAATCACCAGAGGCTCCCCTCAATGACAGTGACTGGCTCCCGCATTGGTCTGGCGCCCCGCTCATTTGCTCCAGCATCCCACCGCAGCCGACTCCCATGTCCCACACTCTGCCACCTCCTGCCAATGCCCAACATGTTTCGCACCTGTCCCCGGGTGGTCAGTGCACGTTATCACTATTGGTTGTTCGGTTATTCAATATTTCCACCGTTCGGTCTATTTGCATATTAGCCTTTTATTATATAAGATCAAGTGGAGCTGTATTACTCTTAAAACGCACAAAATACTGTACTAACTAGGAACTATGGTAGGCTGAATAATGATCCCCCAAATACCCAGGTCCTACTTTCTAGTATCTGTGACTATGTTACTTTATATGGTAAAAAGATCTTAAGGTTTTTGAGATAAAGATATTATCTGGATGATCCAGGTAGGCCATAAATGTAATCATAATCATCCTTGTTAAGAAGACAGGAAGACTTTACTACAGGAGAGGAAAAGGCTAAGTGATGATGGCAGCGGAGATTATATGATGCACTTTGAAGATGGAGGAAGGACTACAAGCCAAGAAACAAGGACAGCCCCTAGAAGCTGAAAAAAGGATGGGTTCTCCCTCAGAGCTTCCAAAAGGAACCAGCCCCCAGGATACCTTAACATTAACCCAACAAAAATAATTTTGGACTTTGACATCTAAAGCCATAACAGAATAAATCTGCAGTGTCTTAGGCTACCAAACTTGTGGTAACTTGCTATAGCAGCAATAAGAAACTAATACAGGAACTATTTATTTAGTCCTGCTTCTTCAGTCAGTATGGGTCTTGCATCTTTTGCTTTAAATTTTATTGAGTTTAATCTCTGGCTTCTGGGATATAAAGATCTGGACAATATGCATTTATGTTATGTGTTTCACAACTTGAGAAATACACGAACAAAAATAAGTAAAAAGGTTGTAAGAGTATAAATCCAGCCAATTATTCTCTCCGTAAAGCCAATCCTACAGATGTATTTGCTGAATCACTATTGAGAGCTTTCATATAAGTTATGTCTCCGGTTTTTATACTGAATATATTCATCTAAAAAATGAAATAATTTTAAAAATTATCACAACACCGCGTGCCTTGTCTAAGTATCTAGTGGTCTCAGCTTCTAGAGTGCAATCATGAAAAGAAAGCACTACCCTCTCTCCAAAGACATTCCATTTTACTTTCTCCCCCACCACACATATGTACACGTGTTTGAGGGACTGGGGGAATGATAATTGTAGTCAAAATAGATGCCCCAAAAATCTATGCATAAAAAAAATCATACATTTTAATCACAGGTAAATTCATAATTGAACAGGAAATACCTAAATGAATATTATTTGTTATAGATACCTGATATAAGTGCAATAAATGATACGTTTATTTCAATTATACTTAAAAGAAATATTTAGGAAATATCTAGTTCCAGAGCAATTTTGAAAAAGAAGAAAATCAGAGGAATAAAAATACTTAGAAAAATAATTTGAAGTCCATTCCAAAAAGGCTTTAATACAGTTAACAATAGTGTCTGCTCACTCAGGTTTTTGGTGTTGGATATAATAGAACTAGAGCAATACTGCACCAGGCTATAAAATGAAAGTCCCATATCAGAGATTGCCTTCTATTTCCCTTAAGAGTTTTTCAAGTAACCTAACACATTTACCTCGCTCAGGCTGTGTGTGTGGTTAAGCCATGTTCAAAATCTCCTCAGCAAAGTGCGTATAAGGACAATTTGGTTCTCAGGAGTAAGCAGACTGGTGAAAAAGTTTAGATTGCAATGGCAGAAAAATCAGAGAACGCTATACTGTTTTAGACCCAGATGGTGGCTTGACAGATCAAACTAACCTCCACAGGAAACTTTCCATTTGAATAGTAAGTAGACGATATGGACATATGCTTCAGGTTTTATTTAGAAACATAGATTAATGCATCTGTTAGTCTAAACACTGAGTGCTCACAATAAAGGTTTCTTTTTCAACACAATGTACATTTCTTCAGCTTGATTGCATGTCTTTAGATATAGCATCAAATATCAAATTAGGAAAAGCATTTGGCAGAAATTATTACATGCAGTA
>JAAGEH010000076.1:7383549-7395263 GCA_011751065.1 Lasiurus cinereus | reverse complement strand
TGAAATTTCTTTTGAGAACCAAATATTTTAAACTTAAACTTCTTCTACCACCACTTCTTCAAAATAGACTCATCCAGGCAGTGGTATTTTGTAGAAGAGCTACACTCAAGGGGCCAAAGAGCCACAAGTGGCTCATGAGCCACAGTTTGCCAACCACTGGGATAGGGAAATACAGAGAAATAGGTAGCTAACCCTACTTTGAACTGCAAACTTCTGATATTCATAACAACCCAGAGATATTTGAGCAGTCGGTAGAGGGGGATCTGTCAGGAACCAATTTGCTTGAAAAAATGAAAGTCTCATGGAAAGATCCAAACTAAGAAAAGATGGGTCAAGTTTTGTCCTGTAATAAAGTTATAGCACTAATGAAAACAAGTTAATTCTTACACAACATGGGATGTTTAACTAAGGTTTATTGCTTTATCAACCCATTTTCACTGTATAAATACAAAAGAATGCTGTTGGGTTCCACCAGTTTCCAATGCATCAGTGGTGTGCTGTGAGGGAGTACAGGTCACAGTGGGAGAGAGTAGTCATGTCCATCAGTAATGGAGGCTGGCATGCACCAGAGCAACTAGCAGAGAGACCTCACCAGTGTGGTACACACTGTAGCTTAGGCAATGAGACTTAATGATAGCAGCATATGAAATATACAGCAATATGCAATCAAAGGACCAATAGTATCTAATAGAGGCAGCAAAGTCTGCCTGAAGCAGAAGTATGTGGCAGCAATAAACATACTCCTAGCAAAGGGGGCAGGAAGGAGGCTTGGCTCACATCAAGTATGGAAGTTTAAATAGTGATGCCCTTCCCCCAAAAAATTTCATGTCCACCTTGAACTCCAGAATGTGATCTTATTTCAAAATAAGGTTAAGAATCTCAAGAAAAATTATCCTGGATTTAGAGTGGGTCCTAAATTGAATGACTAGATTTTCATAAGAACAATGAAAAGGAGGTTTAGACACAAAATAAGGGAAGTAAGTCTTGAGATGATGGAGGAAGAAATGGGAGTGAGGAAGCTATAAGCCAACACATGTCAAAGACTGCCAGTCACCACCCAAACCTGCAAAAGGCAAGGAATGATTCTGCCCCAGAGTCTTTAGAGGGAGCATGCCCCAGACAACACCTTGATTTTTTTTCTAGCCTCCAGAACTATAAGATACTAGAGACCCGGTGAACGGATTTGTGCACTGGTGGCATCCCTCAGCCTGGCCTGCACTCTCTCACAATGTGGGCCTGGCCTGTGGGGATCAAGCTGAAACCAGCAGTCCGACATCCCTTGAGGGAGGTAGTAGTGCGCAAAGCAGCAGGTGGCCAGGCAGGGCACCGCACCACTCCAGCTCATCCCGACTCTGCTGTGCCTGCTGCCACTGACATGGCTCAGAGGTGCTGCAGAGGCGGGAGAGGCTCACGCTGCTGCAGGAGCATTTACCAGCTGTGAGTCTGGTGTCTGGCACCCACTGGTCAGCTGAGCTGCACTCCCACTGTGGAACCACACTGATCACCAGTGGGTAGCTTCTGCATTGAGCGTCAGCCCCCAAGTGGTCAGTGCACATCATAGTGGCCAGTCGTTCAGTCAGTTGGCTGTTTGGTCGCTTAGGCTTTTATATATATACTAAAGGCCCAGTGTCTGGATTCATGCACCAGTGGGTCCCTTGGCATGGCCTGCAGGGATTGGGCCAAACCTGGTAATCCAATGCCACCTGCCACTCCTGACTGTTGCTCCTACTCATCCCAGCTCAACTGCACCTGCCCATTAAGTCCAGATCATGAGAGGCCCTGTGTCTCGCACCCATCAGTCAGCTGAGTGGTGCTCCTACTGTGGGAGCACACTGACCACCAGGGGGGAGCGCCTGCATTGAGCGTCTGCCCCCTGGGGAAATGAACAGAGCATGTGTTACTATTGAGACAGCAGTATGTGCACATCACAGACCAACACTTAGGACTCCTCAAATTACTTGCAGCAGCAAGAAGACTTTACTGATGTGGTGGGGGTGGAGGGAAGGGAGCCTGTAAAAGCAAGTAAGGACAAGAGCTATTAAAATAGGGACGTTGCGCTGTCAAGAGAAATTCAGCCCACTTAAGTTTTGCCTGCATTTCTCAACCAGCACTAATTTATATTGGCTCAAACAAAATAATGAGAAATCAAAGCTCAAATATCAAAGAAGTGATTAATAATGACCATTATTAGTAATAGTCTCTTCTGTTAATATTCAAAGAAACAACACAATACAGTATTCATATGAAACCTTCCTTTTAAGATAATTTAACCACTCTGTGTTTCCACAAAATTAAGCTCATTGGAAAATGAAAGAATGTGAGTCATGATAAATGGCCTTTAATTAATGTCTCATGTGAATTAATCAATTAGATAATAAAGATACAGAAAAGGCACAGTAGCTTGCATAGCTCACATTGTTATTTTAATGAAACAACATTTTCAACATGTTCTTACATGATCAATTTGCACTTTCTAGGAAAAAAAAATACATTTTCATGGAACAAAATTAATCCCATTTCATTCAGTAAAAATGGGAAAGCAATAGCACAGTTTTGAGGAAAAACTATAAAAGGTGACGACAACTCTATCTACATGACAGGAGCTAGATTATCGAACACTCTGCATCCCAGATTCCTCATCAATCAGTTAATGTTACTTTTCATTCTCACAAACTATGACTCCAGGAACCACATAAAAACAAAACACTATTTTACCCATTTCTCAACAAAAATGAAGCAGTTGATATATATGTGATATATATGTGTATATAGCCTATAACATATATGTGATAAATGATGATATTCAGATATATAAATGTTGACATTGAAAATGGATATATAATATTTCATTAAACACATATTATGAGTGTCTACAGTGTCTAGGCACCATTTAGATGTATCAGAATTTATTGCTCTAACCAGTTTGGCTCAGTGGATAGAGCATCAACCTGCGGACTCAAGGGTCCCAGGTTCGATTCCAGTCAAGTGCATGCATGTACCTTGGTTGCAGGCACATAACCAATAGGAAATGTGCAGGAGGCAGCTGATCGATGTTTCTCTCTCATCGATATTTCTAACTCTTTATCCCTCTCCCTTCCTCTCTATAAAAAGTCAATAAAATATATATATTTTTTAAAAATTTATTCAACAGTCTATTTTGGCCAATTATATTGATTCACTTGTTTATTATCATAAAACTGAGATAAAAACTCATGTATATAAATCTTTCAGAAAATGTATTTTTATTTTTCTAAGACCATTATCTTAGAAGTAGAATGCTCAATCAAAAAGTACTTTATTAGTACATATATATTATATACACTAAAGGCCCAGTGCATGAATTTGTGCACCAGTAGGGTCCCTCAACCTGGCCTGTAGGATTAGGCCAAAACCAGCTCTCTAACATCACCTGAGAGTTCCCAGATTGTGAGAGAACACAGGCCAGGTAAGAGACCCATGGGTGCACAATTGGGACCAGGGAGGGATGCAGAAGGTTGGCCAGCAGGGGAGCAACCATGGGAGGACTCCAGGGCAGGTCTGGTCCATCTCGCTCAGCCCTGATCGGCCGGACCCCAGCAGCAAGCTAACATACCAGTCAAAGCATCTGCTCCCTAGTGATCAGTGCACATCATAGCAACTGGTTGACCTGTCAACTGTCTGGCCCCTGGTGGTCAGTGTACACCATAGCAAGTGGTTGAGAGGCTTAGCATATCATTAGTATATTACACTTTGATTGGTTGAATGGACTGGATGACTGGACTCTTAACATATTAGGCTTTTATTATATAAGATGGTGGGGCAAAAGTGGGTTTACAGTTGTTCATGTGGAAAATAATACAATAATTAAAAGATAATATAAGAATAAACTCTGTTTCGTGTACTCTTAACTATAAACCTACTTTTGTCCCACCCTCTAGGTATGTATGTGTATATACATATACAGAATTCTGGAAAGACTGTATGAAATGTTTCAAGATGCTGAATCACTATCTCTTACCAACACTATGTATGGTTACCTTTAAAAAAATCTGCCAAACTTTCCATACAATTTATCTTCTTCTGATATCATTTCACTCCATTTTTCTGCTTTTTTCTCTCAGCATGTCTTACTTTTCGCACTTTCCAACCCCCTTCATTTGAGGGCCTTGAATTCTGTTAAGTATATCAAATAGTCTACAACATTTGTTTTTGTTTTTTTGTTTTTTTCCTGAACTTTTAGTACATCCCTTTCCTCTGAACCTTCAGGTCATATTTTCTTTCCTTTGAACTACAGTATTTTTAAAATAGACTCTATATTGATTTCTTCTCCTTTACTGATCCTTAAATGAGGCAGTAGCTATTAGGATTCAATCATCCATCCACCTTCTTAGATCTACTATTGTAAATTTGGCCACAGGGGACACTTGAAGTGTCTGAAGACATTTTTGATTGTTGCAATGGGGAAAGGAGCTGCACTACTGACTTCCAGTGAAGGGAAGAGACATGGCCAAATGCACAGCCAAAAATGCACGGCACAGCCCCAAACAAATAATGTTTACACAGTCCAAAGCATCAATGGGGCCGAGATTGAGAAACCTGGTGTTAAAAGCCCCGTTGATCTTTACTTCCACATGTCTAACTCACAGTATGTTACAGCCATTCATTAACATACTACTTGTTGTGCTGAGGTGCATATTGCTCCTAATCCTACTGTTGGGTTCTCAGACTCTCCAAACTAGCAGAGCATATGATAAATTATATTTCCCTATTTCCTTACTTTAGTGCCACTATTATTCTAGGCTATACTATAGAGAATATAAATCAAAATATGCCTGTTGTCACAACCAGTCCACCCCTTATGTCTTGATGAAATGTGTTCTAGAATTTTGTTTCTAAATATTTAGAGAAATATGTCTACCTGAAAAATCAGCAGCAACTTTTTGGAATGAGTTGGCTGGTTTAATGGTTGCTATAGAATCTGGGTCTCTGAGTCAAGGAAATGCAGGGAAAAAGCAAAAATGCCTTTCTGCCTCTGCCTGGCTCAATTTTCCTCAATTCAGTGTACCTGCCTTGTTTATGGGGTTCAATTTTAGGTTTTGCATTAGGTTACACATTAGTCTTGGTTCTTAGCATTACTGTTATTTTTGGCCTTGGTAAGCTGCATGATAGATATTTTCATGGGATTTTGAAAGAATCTTTAATAGAGGCTGCAACAAATACATGATTATGAATCAAAGCCTAAACTATGCTTTTCAGTTATCAACAATAGATTAACTGAAGTAAAAGAATATTACTAATCTTTCTTTGCTATTCTTCACTTACTTTTCCCTAAAAGAATCACAAGATGGACACAGAAGTATGTTAATGAAAATACTCATTAATAAAGTTTACAGAAGAGTATCTACATATTTGTAAACTTTTATAAAAATGAATGACATCAGAGTTGTAGGAGTTTATCTGTTTACTCATTCTTTCAAACAGCAATATATTTATTATTAGTTTAACTATAAAACTATATTAAACATTAATTAATCTAAGGAAAATACATAACATACCACTTGTCTCTAGGACCTTATGATTTTTTTCAATATACTTTATTGATTTTTTACAGAGAGTAAGGGAGAGTGATAGAAAGTTAGAAAAATCAATCATGAGAGAAAAACATGTATTGGCTGCCTCCTGCACGCCCCCTATCAGGGATCAGCCCGTAACCCCAGCAGGCTGGTAGGTAACTATTGATTCCCTGACCAAGAATACAACCTCTTTGGTTTATAGGTTGGTGATCAACACAGGCTGGGTAAGAATACAAGTATTAAAACAAGGTCTCGCCTTCTCAGCAACTGTCATATTTATCTTTTCATTTCATTTATATACCAGCCATCCATTTATTCTTTTCTCCTTATCCTGAATCGTGCACAGTAAAAATTTAAGTATTTGCTGAGTAAGTAACTAAAAGAATTAAAAGATAAATAAGTGAAAGTTCCTAAAATGAGAGCATGGATATATTGTCTTCTAGCTGAACTGGGAGAACAGAGGACAGGACCAGGAAACAACATGAATTATAATTTGGCTGGAATGCTGGGAGCCTGTAGAAGAACACAGTGTTCACCCGGGGGACTGGTGAGAAATTAACATTTGACAGTTAGGTTGGCTCTGGTTGATGACTTAAATCCAGGCTTCACCACTTAGCCTTTGTATATTTACTAATGGGAACCACTGAGGATTCCCCAGAAAGGGATATGATCTAAAAGAAATATAAGAAAATTAATGTGGTGATAGGGAATAGGTTGGATTTGGAGAAATCCAGGTTAGTGTGAAGGATTTGAAAAATCACCATGGTGGTTGAAATCCCAAGGTCCCCTGGGAGAAGTAAATGGCATAGCTTGGGAGGTTTCCTCTCATCAGGAAACTTCCAAGAGTACACAGCACTAGCAGTCTCCACTTTCTTAGCACCTATTCAATTGCACTTTGGCTTGAAATGCGCTCTTGAATATCCATAGTTCCCTACCAGCCAAATGCAATGTCCTTTCCTTTGCCTTATTCTTCCTCTCCTTCTTGAAACACTTCCTTTGGATTTTGTTTCTCTCCTGGTTCACCTACCTCTCAGATCAATCTTTTCCTCTCTTTTGGCTCTTCTTTCCACTTGCCACCCCTGCATGTTGGTATTTTTCTAGGTCTCGTTCTTAATTCTTTACTCTTTGTAAGCCTTTTTTCCCTCCTTTCATCCATTCTTACGCCGTGAACTAAATCTCTACATGCATGATCTAAATCTCCAACAGCTTTAACACATCCACTCTAAGCTGCAACTGCTCTTCTGAATTTTACATTACTTGTAGTTGTTCTGAGAATGCACTCTGTGTGAATATAACCATTTTCTTCTCTAAATGTCAACACACTTCTCAGTCACAAGGACTAAATAAATGTTCCTTTTCTCCTTCTTAAATGAGTTGGCAATTCCTGTTGATTCTTTGTTCACATTCACTCACATCCAGTCCCTTCACCAATCTGCATTTTTTCTACCCCTCTTTAAGCCCTTATTGTTTCATATTTCACATCTAGACCCTGATTGTCAAATCCAGGCAAAGCGGTGGGGGGAGAATACACAAAATTATATTTTGGAATTCAGAAATAAAATAGTATAACTTCCATCTATCTATCCAGCCTCTTCATATTGCTACAAGAGTGACCTTAAAGTGACTAATATCATATACTCCTTATACATCTTTCAATTAAAGCTTTTAAAATATTGTGCAAAATCCACAGCTAATATGAAAGACTGTTCATGATGTGGTTACTGTTCCACTCCTAGACTACTCACTCACCACATGCCCTTCACTACAATCATGGGTAGCCTTTGTAATTCTCCTATTCTTTCTTTCCTCATCCCCCTTATTTATCTGCCTGGTATACACCTAATGGCTCCAGGGGTAACTACATAACCCAGACCTGACCATTCAAAGAACAACTTCCTCCTGACCACAGTGATTGGCTTGTAGGAAAACACTGACAAAAGCTGAGATGAAGAGGATCCCCAGAGAACTTTTGTTGTACCACTGAGGTTGTTTGTCTGGTAGGACAGACAGATGGGGGATATTGAGGTTCTATCTACCACCACATGGAAGAAATCTGGCTGAAAACACTGAAGAAAGTGGAAAAGAAACAAAGGGAGATGCCTGACAACAGACCAATAGTGGACTTTTGGGCAACATGAATCAATGGACATCCTTCTTTTGTTTAAGCCGGTATGAGTCTATCTCCTTTTGTCTCAACTGAAAGTTGGTAGGACTTACTTTAAGGAGTCTCTGCCGCCTTCTGGTTAGTTTTTCTCATCCTTCTGTGTTGCACATTGTTTCTCTGCTCCAAGTATCACCCATCTGGTAGTAGAGCTAGATAAATATCGGAGCCTTTCAAAAAAACTAAGGAGGAATTTTATAACTGTGGCAAAATCCAAAATTTATTTTCTATAACAAAGATCTCCATTGAGATTTAGTGGGGGTGGGAGGGAGAAAAATAAATGTAAAGGATCCTCAAGTATTTCTTGAAAAATCCAAGTTTATAAAAGAAAACTCAGCACAAATGAATGCCTTCGACATTCTTCTTCCTATAGCTGAGTTTTCAGGGGGCACTCAGTCAGCTTCACGGAAAGCGAGGGCCTGCCATCAGGATCGAATGTTAGAGCACTGGGCGAAAACAAATAGGACTGAAAAGATGAGACTCCGATTTGCCCCTCCCGTGCTAAAAAAGTGCTGACCCTTCTTAGTCACGGAATTATTCAGAAAATAAATGTGCCTCTAGAAAAATATTTAGTTCTATTCTAGCTAAATTTTATGGGAATCTTGTAATACGTATTTTTAAAACAAAAGTCAAAAGAAAGCCAAATCCAAATTGGACTTTCGGTAACTAAAAAAAAAAAAGACCCAAGTTAACATTCATAGTGGGTCACTAAATTCCCCTCCTCTGGTCCTCACCTAATACCCTGATTCCCACTTCTTTTTACTGGCCCTGGATCCTCCTCAGCTCGCTCAGACAGCTCTCTCCTCTTCTGAGCTGTCCTGACCTAACCCTAAGGTGGTGCAAATAGAACTGAACCATGTCATGTATATGAACAGAACACCCAGCCAGGTTTGACTAGTTAGAAATCCATTCATTCCCTAAAAAATAAATTGAATCTTGTTTTTTAATGGTGGCATCTCGTTTTACTCAAAAGGTAAAAATCTACTTTGGCCTTCTGTCTGGTGACCATTAAATGGAGAGTAAGACTCTTTCAGGGAAATGACACAAAGACATAGCTACACTTAATACGTGAAATATACACATAATTCCCATAAACATTATAAAACAAACATATAAAAGCTTTATGGGAGGAAGGGAGGGAAACAGGGAAGTCTGAAACTATTTTTAGTAAGGCAGCCAAGGGTCAGTTTTGAGCAAGAACAAGAAAACTTTTGTAACCAAAAAGACTAACAGGTGACATATAATGATGTTAGGCGGGATGATAGAATGTATCTTTAAAAACCCTTTTTGAAGACTAGGACTCTTGAGTAAACGGAGTTTAAGTTGAAAATTCTGTCTCTTGTTATCATATACTTTCAGTTTTAAAAAGCTATCATCAAAGTGGAGTACTTCAGATTGATAATTTAGATCTTCCAAGAACATAGAGAAAAAAATTAGAAGTTAATTGGTTTTTAATTCACCTAGTACAAATTTAAGAAAGGTAATTTGTCATTTTTGATCTATCTTTGCTTATGGGCATGGCAACTATAGAAGAATTATGGCAAGAAATACAGAAAATGATAGAGAGAGGAAATTGCTTTTCAGTCTTCTTAGTTTTTTGCATCAACATTTTTTGTTATTGTTGTTTGCAAGCTTTATTGCCCTATTCACATTTATGCTTGTCAGCAAATTTCCCTTGGCTACATTCAAAAGGCAGCTGTTCATCCACAGTCCCCAATGAATAACGAATATATCAAAGCCAATTCTTGGCCCGGCGACATGATCTGATTTCTAGAAGAGGTGCCAGCTTCCTCCTTTTAAGAGACTCACATTGTGTCACTTGGATCCAGTCAGCTTACATATTTATTTATTTTTTCAATTAACTATTACTGTATTCCAAAGGCAATACTGGAAAAGTAGGATAATCATTGTAGAGAATTGAAGGCTCAAAGCGACTAGTCATATAATTGTTTACACATCTCTATAGATATAGATTGTCTATAACACCTTAAAATCAGCATGATGCAGATTATTCCCTGGAAGCATATACTATGTATTACAGATGTAGTACCCTTGTGAAAAAAAAGAGCCAGAGTGATCGATTAAAAACAGGCACAAGCAACTAACAGAAACTTGCTCATACCGTATATCAAGAGCTATTTTGATACAGGAACACCATTAGCTATAAAAATGTTCTACCAACAAAGATGAGGATTCAGCTCCCAAAGTAATGCTTGAAGTGACATTCTGAGACAGCTGACAGAGGACAGGGAACAACCAGACTGCCTAAGACTTATATTTCCATGTTAACTGACCCATGTGAACATAAAGTGTAAACATGGCCTGTGCATATCCCAGGAAACGAACTTAGAGACATTTTTAAAAAGACAGTAAACAAAGTTTTGCAACAAGTGTTAAAATGATTTCAAAGGACAAAGTTATTGAAGAATGTTGTTTCCTTCAAGGAGAAGGCAGATTTTTAAACTGAAAATAACCTTTGCTAATTTAAAAAAAAGTCATAAAGTATAAATAGGTCACATTTTGTTGGAGAATGCTCTCTAGAGAGAAAAGTGTCAAGATCTAGTAGCCCCACATCAGAAAGGTTAAGAAAAATATACTGATTCCTAAAATGCACCTCTCTGCATCAAAGTAATTTCTTAACATGCATTACAATTTTGTATTATTACCTGCTTAAGGGTCTGTCTTCTCTTTTGCATTGTATACTTCCTGAGGACATGAGACTTGACACATAACAAGTGCATCCTAAATATTTGTTAAATAGGTATGCATTCATGGGTATGCAAGTGGAAAAGCATAGCTCTCCTTCATTCAACAAGCTTAGTGAAGTCAACAATTCCCCACTTTACCCAGTTGAGAGTTCTACCACTTTAAATTTTTGAAAAGCACTTGCTGTTCTAAATAATTATGGTATTACTACTGGGACAATATGGTGACATTTGTATTTTTGCTAACAGAAAAGGTCAATACCCATCGGTTACACGGAAATAGTGAATCAGGTATGTATTTCATTAGCAACGTTTGCGTTTTTAAAAGTTCCTGTAAAACTATTCTGGATAATGATGACACCCATTTTCCTACGGCAGATTATATGATAATTATACAACAAATCAGCAGTGCGTATGATTCCTCAATTATTCTGATAGATTCTGACTACCCAGGTTCCTTATGAGAGGCTTTATTGAAGTATACTCCTAAACTTTCCTGGAATCCGGGCTCTTTGAACTTCAAAGTTCCCAGCGCCAGACAGTGTACACAAAAGACTATGTTTATCAGAAGTCACAGATTTGAGATATGTGGCAAATAGTTACAAATGGATGGGTAAGTCTTTTATGCACACTGCAGATACCATGAATTATCAAGATTATAACATCTTTACTCTCTCTGTAGTTTATTTTCCCCTCTTCCCATCTTTGCCCATATACCCTAAATCCCTCAGTGATAGAACCGAGTCTGGCTTTGAAATACGAAGAAGGTTAAATAACAGCACTTCAAATACTTCATCTATAGTTTGTCTTTGTAAAATTACGAGTCTTCAGTTTGTACATATTTCCTGAACGGATGTGTCAACTTATCATCTGGTAAACAGTCTCTGCTTATTGCATCACATCAATTGGTTGTGAGATACAAATGCAGTAACAGACACCCAGATAATAACGGTTAATTCCCAGTGAGTTATGTGCCATTTTCTACATTAGATATACTTGGCAATTACACAGAACATAAAATTAGTTCTATAATACCCTATGATTGCAGTGATAAATCTGGACCAGCCCAACGCTAACATAAATGTGGCCTACATCAGATGGAGGTACGGAAAGACACACTAAATACCAGTTAAAGAGCATTAACAGAGCATTGCCAAGTTAAACTAGAGCCCTTTAATAACAGCATTTGCTATTTTGAGGTATCATATTAAATATAGTTAATTTTCCTTAAAACAATCTTATGAAGCACACAGTATTATTTTTATCATGTTTTATGTATAAGAGGAAACTGGGGGG
>JAAGEH010000076.1:7071439-7383149 GCA_011751065.1 Lasiurus cinereus | reverse complement strand
ACACTCACACACGTGTGTGTGTGTGCACACACACGCACGTGTATGTGGTTGATTTCAGAGAGGGAGTGAGAGACAGAAGCATCAATGTTGAGAGAGAATCACTGATCAGCTGCCTCCTGCATGCGCCTCACTGGAGTGAGCCACACCAGCTAGGCTAGAACACTTTTTATTTAACACTTATTAGTCCCATTTGGGGACTGTGGGAAACAACTGTTATCATTATTCAGTTTCTTTAAGAAACTATTTAAAAATGGACTCTGGTAAAAATGATTTAGTCTCGGTTCAAACTGATGACAAATTCAGAATTAGGTAGTAGAGAAACTATTTACTAAGTTTTGATTTTGCATATCACATCGGAAGGATAAGGTAGTCATTTGAAATATGAAGCTATGGAGGGAGAGCCACTTATTTAAACCATTTTTATAAGGAAAAGGTCAGGAATTCCATAAGAGCCAAGAAAGTGCTAACCACTAAATAAGGTTCAATGAAGCCTTAATTGCTGAACTCAGTCTTAGTCAACCAATGAAATAAAAATATGGGGTTGCCCTAGGAGGTTTGGCTCAATAGATAGAGAGACAGCCTGTAGACTGAAGGATCCTGGGTTCAATTCCAGTCAAGGGCACATGCCCAGGGGTTTAGGGCTGGGTCCCCAGTGGGGGATGTGCAGGAGGCAGCCAATCAATGATTCTCTCATTGATGTTTCTACCATATATCACTCTCCCTCTTTCTTCCTTTTGGGAATCAAATACGTGTGTGTGTGTGTGTGTGTGTGTGTGTGTGTGTGTGTTTAGAATTAGTACTTTTTTTTTTCAAAAAATACTGAATAAAAAGTACTTCCATGTCAGACAAATATTGCAATAGAATCCATATTTCCTTTTCTGCTCCATTTTCAACAGTGTGAATGCATTATTTCCACCTGTTTAAAAATCAGGAGTCTCCTGGTTGGTGGTGCTAATATGTGTTATTGGCAGGACAGCTCTGAATTCTCAGCGCCACCTTAAATTACTTCAAAGATATGAGAGGTTTGGACAACCACAGAGAGAGTAGGAAGCTGGTCTGCCTAAATGCCCAGAGTCTTCAATCTTTTTTTAATTGGAGATATATTTCTGCTTGTGATTAGGGCTAACCAAAAATCTAACTCTTAAGAATAACAACAACAAAATAGTGCAAATGCTTCCCAGGGGAATATTTATATAATTGAAGGACCAAACTGTTTGCAAGAATTTCAGATGTACTTGTTACCTAGAAACACATAAATAAACTGTAAATACAGTCCAATGTTGTTCATTAAAAAGCTACTGTGAAGTTATAATTCTTATCTTTCTGTTAAAGAAATTTTTGCCTAGGCAGTTTGACTTCAAATAACTACATGTTATTAAGCAATATAAGTACATTTCTCCAGAATGCAAGAAAATAACTACATGTATTAAGCAATATAAATACATTTCTCCAGAATGCTTACTGCTTTATTATTCAAATTTTTCACTAATGTTGCCTCTCAGTTCCAATTAATGAGATTTTTTTCTAAATGATCAGAATAACCAACAAAACATGAATTCAGTAGGGTTTGGGAGGGTGAATGAAATTGCTTAATGGACTGAAGAACATCAATTGCTTAATTATACAAAATACATTGAGCTGAAACAATATCACTCAGTTTCTATCAAATCTCCCATCAACAGAAATAGAGGCTTTCTGGCGATTTAGAAAAAGGCTTTTCCCAGATTTGGGAGAACTACAAGATGTTTGGATATGAACAATTGGTATGAACTGAATGCATGAGAAATAGCAGCGACAACATTTTGAATGACCCCAATATCAAAGGATAAGTTTTGTTGAAACATTCAATAACTAATTAATGAAAAATGAGTATGCACATGATTCCTGGGCACTAAAATATTTAGGAAAGTTAGTCTGAATATTTTATGTCATGGACGGTGGCTGATTTATATGTTTTACAGTAGTAACTGATTGTTTATGTTTAAATTAAAATATATTAAGCCAGTGGTTGGCAAACCGCAGCTTGTGAGCCACATGCATTTCTTTGGCACCTTGAGTGTGGCTCTTCCACAAAATACCACGGCCTGGCAAGTCTATTTTAAAGAAGTGGCATTAAAAGTTTAAGTTTAAAACATTTAGCTCTCAAAAGAAATTTCAACCGTTGTACTGTTGATATTTGGCTCTGTTGACTAATGAGTTTACCTACCACTGTATTAAGCATACTTTCACACATTCAATTTTAAAGTCTAAAATTAAATTTATATCTAAAGATAACATTGCAGTCTATAGTGATGATTCTTTTAATACCTTTTAACTAATGCCCTATTATAACAACAACAAAAATATCATTAAAGAATTATTATTCATTGTGACCTTAGTCTTTGTATGATCAAGACAGACTATCAAGGTCACCCTTAATAATATAAACCCATATGTCCAGTCTCTAATTTGACAGCACACAGTTAAGTAGAGGATTTGCAACATTGCAAAGAAGAAGAAAATGGGAGGAAAAAGGTAGCCTATGTAATATATTCTATTATTTTCCCAACCTATATAATAAAGAGCTAATATGCAAATGGTTGTCACACCCTCATGCCATCATGTGGTAAACGCTCAGACACACAACACTAGGGTGAGAGGAATGGGAACCAGCCAGACATAAATGAGCTTGCAGGAGAAGAATGGGACCAGCCAAGCACAAGTGAGTTCATGAGAGAGGAATGGGGACCTGCCAGGCTGTGGCTCGGGAGAAGAACAAGCTGCCTGCCCCATGGTCCTGGGCGTCAGCAGCTGCACCTCTGATTGTGCCCTGGGAGAGGAACAAGCCACCTGTCCCATGGTCCCAGGTGCCAGAGTCTATACTTGTAGCTGGAGAGAGGGACAGGCTGCCTGCCCAATGGTCCCGGGTGCCGCGCCTGTGCCTGCGGCCTGGGAAAGGGACAATCCATATACCCCATGGTCCCCATGGTCCCGAATGCCAGCAGGTGCAGCTGCAGACTGGGAGAAGGACAAACCTCCTGCCCCACGGTCTCTGGTGCCTGTGGCTGCAGCCCAAGTAAAGCCATCCACCCACAATCCCCTGTGGCTGCAGCCAGCCTGGGTCCTGAATGCCTGTGGCCAGCCAGAGAGAGGGAAGCCTGGGTCCTAGGTACCTATGACCGGCCAGAGGAGGAGAATCCTGGGTCCCAGGTGTGGGGTGAGACAGAGGTGGTTAGGGGTGATCAGGCCAACAGGGGAGCAGTTAGGGATGATCAGGCCAGTAAAGGAGCAGTTATGGGTGATTAGGAAGGTAAGAAAAGGTGATTAGAGGAAATCAGGTAGGTAGGCAAAGTGGTTAGGGACAATCAGGCAGGCAGGCAGAGGAGTTAGGGGCAATCAGGCAGGCAGGCAGGCAAGCAGTTAGGAACTAGTGGTCCTGTATTTTGAGAGGCAGTTGGACATCCCCCGAGGGGTCCTAGATTGGAGAGGGTACAGGCCAGGCTGAGGGTTTACCCCTCCCCCATGCACGAATTTCATGCACCGAGCCTCTAGTATATAATAATAAGATTTTTTAAATTTTTTAATATGTTTTTATTGATTTTTTACAGAGAGAAAGGGAGAGAGATAGAGAGCTAGAAACATCGATGAGAGAGAAACATCAATCAGCTGCCTCCTGCACACCATCCACTGGGATGTGCCCACAACCAAGGTAGTTGCCCTTGACCAGAATCAAACCTGGAATCTTTTAGTCCGCAAGCCAATGCTCTATACACTGAGCCAAACTGGTTTCAGTGAGATATTTTTTAAAAAAAAACATTGAGAGGAGAAAAATAAAACATTAGACATATCCCTCTAACAAATCTCAGATGGGTAATAGGGACTGCAACAATATTTATACCATCACTATCCAATAGAATTTTCTGTGGTGATAGAAATGTTTTAGAACTACAGAAATCTTTCAGTTCTTCTTTCAGTATCACTAAAGAATTGAACATTTAATTTTATTTAATTTCATAGCCACATGTGTCTAGTTGCTTATAATTAAACATTAGAATTCTACATATGTTTGCCATATTTTATTGAATATCTGAAATATACAGTATGGGAATCCTGTCAATATGTTAGGTTTTGTTGCATAAATAATCCCAACACCACAAGTGACTATGGATGATTTTTTTATCATGTGTCATACTGTCTTCATCATTTGCTCCAGGCTGAAGGGCAGCCTGTCCCTAGTGCACTGACAGCCTCATGACAGAAAGGAAGAAAAGAGAAACTTGACTGTAATCTGGCTTTTAAAATTTATATTTCAAAATAATTCATGTTCCTTCACCCACATTTTATTGGGCAAAACAAGTGTGGCCTCCCTTTATTTCAAAAGAATGTCACACAGCCAAGCTGATGTCTATGGGATGAGGCAATATTCCTCCTCCAGGGAACAGCAGAAAATATTTCCAACCATGCTGTATTAAAATCTAGCACAAGAATAACATTTTGCATTATAAAGTCAGTGAACTATATAGTTGTAGGACATTTTCCTTTGCACTATTCACCAGATAGTCAGGATATAAAATGTCTTAAATCCTGTAAAGATCGAGAGAAACCAAGATGGCAACATATGGTATACACCTCTACGTGCTGCCTCTCACAACCAAACCAAAATTACAACTAAAAAACAAAACATCTTATCACCCAAAACCACGGGAAAGCTGGCTGAAGAGAAGTTCTACAATTAGAAGGAAAGATAAAAGAGCATTGAGATGTGCACAAGTACGGAAAAGCTGAACTCCAATTTCTGGTGAGACTCTGGGGACCAAGACTCCTATGAGGAGAAGCTGAACTGTCTGCCATCCAGTCGGAAAGTGAAGGTGGCTTTCTTCCAGAGGTGCGTGCAGGAATCATTGTTTATTGTGCTTGGATGTGGGACACAGGGACACAAAAACTCAGAGATGCAGAGATGGCTGACTGGCAGCCATCACTGTTTGCCACTCCCTAGACTAGTGACTCCCTGAGACCCTACCCCACATAATTTACAAACCCATCCAAGCTCTGTGCAGTGGCTTTTGCATTTAAATGGCCTGACCTATCGCAGCTTAACCTAACAAACTGCAGCTCTGATCAGACAGCAGGAAGTTTAAGGAGAGGTGGGGTAGATAAGAGATTAACCAAAGGACTTGTATGCATGCATATAAGCATAACTAATGAACACAGACACTGAGGGATTGGGGTATGCCTGGGAGGGTGGGGCAATGGGGAGATATGTATACAAGTAACACAATAAAAAATAAATAAAAATAAATAAATAAATAAAACCTCCAAACCCCACTCAAAGAGGAGAAATCTGCAGTTCTCGCTGTAGTTCCTGCTGGGTGGTCTCAGACAGTAGCTGACCTTCACCCCATTGGAGATATAGGAGCCAGTGTACCAAGTGGTCAGTGTGAGATGACATCAGATTTCAACTCCTTACATCCATAAGTGACACATTCAAAAGGCAGACTCAGTGAGCACCAAAGCCCCACTATAACAAGTCCTGCCCCATAAGGTTATCTCCAGGACAGCAGTTCTTCCATCAAAGACACAGTGGATCCTCATAGACAATTGGCCTAGAGGTCAATTCTCCTAGTGTACCAACAGCAATCAAGGCTTAACTACAAGACTTTGTGCTCAGCCCACAAAGGGGTGCACCAAGAGTGTCTACCTCAGGTGATAAGGGAGGCTGAACCACTGGGCCCTATAGGTCACCTACCACAGAAAATCACTCCATCAATACAGGGAAGCATCAAAATGTGGAGACAAAGAAACATGTCACGAATGAAAAAGAAAGCAAACTACTGGACATAGAGTTCAAAACCACAATTATAAAGTAACTCAAGAATCTTCTAAAAACTTCTGAGGAAATTAGTGAGACCTTTAAGGATCTTAATGAGAATGCCAAAAGATTGGAAAAGGACCAGTCAGAAATTAAGCATACACTATCTGAAATAAAGAATATATAGAAAATCAATAGTAGATCAAAGGACCAAGAATCAAACCAAAGATCTGAAATACGAGGAAACAAAAAACACCCAACCAGAAAAACAAAAAGAAAAAAGAATGCGAAAAATATGAATATAGTATAAGGAACCTCTGGGACAACTTCAAGAGTACCAACATCCAAATTATTGGGGTGCCAGAAGAAGAGAGAAGCAAAATATTGAAAACCTATTAGAAGAAATAATGACAGAAAACTTTCCCTACTTGGTGAAAGAGATAGACTTACCAGTCCAGGAAGTGCAGAGAACCCCAAATAAGAGGAATCCAAAGAGGATCACACCAAGACACAACATAATTAAAATGCCAATGGCAAAAGACAAAGAGAGAATCTTCAAATCAGCAAAACAGTTAGTTACCTACAAGGGAGTACCCATACAACTGTCAGCTGATTTCTCAACAGAAACGATGAGAAGGGAGTGGCAAGAAATATTCAAAGTGATGAACAGCAAGAACCTACAACCAAGATTACCTACCCAGCAAAGCTATCATTTAGAATTGAAGGTCAGATAAAGAGCTTCACACAGACAAGGAAAAGCTAAAGGAGTTCATCAACACCAAACCAAAATTATATGAAATGGTGAAAGGTATTCTTTAAGAAGAGGAAGATAAAGAAAAAGGTAAAGATAAAAATTATGAACAACAAAATGACAACAAATACATACCTACCAACAAGGGAATCTAAAAATCAAGTGAATAAAAATCTGATGAACAGAATGGACTGATGAATATAATAGAATCAGGGACATAGAAAGGGAGTAGACTGACAATTGTTAGGGGGAAGGAGATGTGAGAGGTGTGGGAAAAGATTGGACAAAAATCCTATACCTATGGATGAAGACAGTGGTGGGGGGTTTGGGCATAGAGTGGGCTGAGGAAACAGGTGGAGGAGAGATGGGGTGGGGGAGAGAAACATCTGTAATAATCTTAACAATAAAGATTTATTTTAAAAAATCTTGTAAAGATTGCTTTCCCAGCCACCTTCCCATAATAATATTGTAATAACACAAAGCATTTTAAAAATAAAACTCAGCAGCAGTAGAAACAAGAGCAGCACTAACGCCAGCATTACAGAGTCAGTGAACTATACAGTTGAGAAAAGAGCATTGAGACGTGCACTGCTCTAGGTACTGTGCACGCATGGCTGCCCTCAATTCTCTCGCCAGCTCAGGTTGGTGTCATTTCCCTGAGCCCTGAGACTAGAGAGAACACAGAGGCTCGGTCCTGCAGCCAGAGGGCTAGGAAACTGCATCACTCAATCACATGGCAGATGGCTGGGACAGGACTGACCTCAAACTTCATTCTGGTTCTACATTCCCTGTTAGCCCTGTGCCTGGCATCAAGGCTGCTCGTTATTAACTGTAATATTAACATTTAGAGGTACCTACAGTGCAAATTTTCCCCGGTCACCCCTAACTTGCACTCCTCGTCCTCTATCTCTCTACACTCCAACATTCTAAACAGCCCAATGTAACCATTACATAACCATATCTGTCCCCGGGAAGAAGACACTAAATCAATCTTCTCATCACCTTAGAAAACGTGCACTTCTAGGGCCTATTAACTGCCTTTCATTAGCTGTTCAGCCTGACTTCAAAAATGGACTGCAATCTACTAGGATATTTGTAGTACCTACAACTGGAAATTGGAGATGCCCTCCATCTAGATGCCGTCCAGTCTAGATGTCCTGGAAGGCTGCCGAGGGGATGGCCCCAAGGAATTAACAGCATCAGAGAGTACTTAGCAAGGTTGGTGATTGAACAATGAGCAAGCTAGAAACAGCTTTCCGAGGGTGTAGCCAGCTAGATGATGCTCCGGTTAAATGAAGAGTTATACACAGAAAGGAAATGAGGGCAATGAAAATAATACTGCATTAATTACTGAACACCCTGGACAATGTGCTAAACTACTGCTTACATCAGCTCTAGGATGGAGGCATTATTTATCTTCATTTTATAGACGAGGAAACTGAGGCCATGAGGGTAAATTCATTACCCTAGGTCAGATTTAATTGACTCTCGTGGTTTCAGCTCTTTATTATCAGGTTCTATGGCTTATGATAGGGGTAAAATCAAACTTAGGCTACTGTATCATTTTAAACCTTATGTAGCAAGTGGCAAAAGCAAACATCTCAAACTCCATCAAAAGAAAGAGAAGGTAACTCACAAGTTAAGCATGAAAAAAAAGTGATAGAATATAACCAATATCCATCTTCCAAATGACCAGAATTACTTTCTAAATGACTGCTCTTTGTTCCCTAATCTCTCTTCAGAGAAAAGTAACAGACACAGGCACCTAATATTATGTAGATATAGAAAGATTCTTTTCTTAAACAAATAGTGGGTAGTGGGGTGGGGGGGGGGGATTTAAATAAAGTTGGTGACTGGGAAAGTACATTTCTCCAGTCCTGGCCTCAAATCATGAAATGACAGATATGAAACAAAAAATATTTTAAAAGCATCAGCTATACCAGTGCTAGAAACCGAGAAAGTGTGGCATAGACTGACTACGATATTAAAAAAATAAATAAATAATTGCAGCATTTAAAGTAGACAGAACTGAAATAATGAAGATGAGAGGAGCAAATATCATCCTAAAGGAGAAAATCACCTTTAGGGCCTGAGCAATCCCAAGGCCTCCAACAGCAGAGTAAAACAATTATTAAAAACTCAGAAGGGGACAGCCAGGGGGGTGATTAATTTTACAGCTCTATTAAGCTGGTGCAACCACATTGGCTTATAAGGAGCAGCAGAGGAGAATAACATTTGCCTCCAGGATAAAGCCCCAAGTAGTTCTTTTAAATAAAACAATAGTATGACAAGGAAGAAGAAGGGCAAGTACAGATTAAACTTCCAAGTTAGGCTGATACTGAAGAAGAAACAAGAGAGTGCTGACTGCGACCTGTGGGCCAAGCACAAGGCACTGAGTTGCCTTGTTGGCAGTGGAGTGCTGACATCCCAAGCTCACACGTTTGATAAGGTAAGTAAGGCAGGAGAAGTAAGGCCGGTCTAGGCAATTTACCTCCCCCACGAAATCAGTAACACTCACAGGCCTCTGATCACATGGCCTGTCTCTCCTCCAATCAGAACTACTGTCCAAGAATTCAACAGTCACAGATACACATTAAACAGAAATCCAATAATGGTGAAAAACACATCACCATTCAATCCTTGATTTTACAAATTTTTATCTACTACCTAATGCATAAGTAGTGGAAACGTCTTAGAACAGTGGTTGGCAAACTCATTAGTCAACAGAGCTAAATATCAACAGTACAACGACTGAAATTTCTTTTGAGAGCCAAATTTTTTAAACTTCTTCTAATACCACTTCTTTAAAATAGACTCGCCCAGGCCATGGTATTTTGTGGAAGAGAAACACTCAAGGGGCCAAAGAGCCGCATGTGTCTTGCGAGCCATGGTTTGCCAACCGCTGTCTTAGAATATTAGAAATATAGTAGGAACAAAACAAAGTTCTCTCCTCAGAGAACATATTCTAGTGGGAAGGGAAGAGACAAAAAAAAAAAAAAAACCTGAATAAATATACAAATATTATATGCCATGAGTCCCGGGAGGAAATTAAGGTAGAGTCAAGTGATAGGGAATAATTAAGTCACTAAGGACAAAGTTAACTTCCCAAAAAGTAGAAGAAATATTATAAATTAAAAGTAGGCACCAACACATTTCTAACCAGGATGGCACAGAAACTTCAGTCTCCGTCTGAAATCCTTTGTTTCAAAACACACCAGTGATGACTAATATTTCAAAACAAGAAATCAGAAAGCCATTTCTGGGACTCAAAACAAGGCAACCATCTCCATGAAAATGAAGGCTCACATGCCTCAATGACAAACATGGCTGAAGCCACACACCTGCTCGCTGCAGATAATGAATTGGATGGAATATAAGAAATATCCATCTTCCAAATGACCAGAATTACACAGGCCTTAGAACCGAGGCTCCCCAGGGCAAGAACCCAGAATCAATTGTCAGGCAGGATATGAGCTAGAGGTAACTACAAACTGTTAGGCAGGGAATGGGGAAACTAGAGGGGAAAAGCAAGAAAATAAAAGCAATAATCAACCAGAGTTTTCAATTCCAAACTCTAAAACATTTGAAAAAATTCTAATGCTCTAAAACTAGCCAACAAAATTGAAACTCAGAATAATTTTTTTCAATGTGTGATTTTATAGAGCACTGTGACAGACTGTAATAATATTCACCAGGCACAAAGACATGTCACTGATTGTGATAAAGAGGATGATGGCAGTGGTGAGGATGCTGTCACTGCTGATAACGACAGTTAACAGTAATTGAGAACGTACTCCATGCTAGATATTGTTCTAAACATGTTATGTAAAGTAACTCCCATATTCCATGCACAATCCTGAAAACAGGTAAATATTTAAACTATTCTGATTCTATGCACAAGTAAACTGAGGCATGGTCAAGTTAAGTAACCTGCCTAAAGGAACACAGCTTTTATGTGAAGAGCTGAAATTCAAACCCAAGCAGTCTACATCCACAGCCTATAAATTTAATTATTCCAGACTGTTTTTGCAAAGAAAGGAATAAAAAGCAGTGGAAAACCTTTCAGGAAGAACAAGAAAGTGTGAAACACAATAAGGCAGAATGCAAAAATGCTCTCTTGGGAAGGGAACAATAATAATAAAATGATAAAAACTGATAAAGCCAGGTGGAGGGGAGATACGGGGGGAAAAGAGAAACAATTGTTAATAATCTGAACAATAAAAATTTATTACAATTTTTAAAAAATTAATAAAGGTAAAAAGTATATAAATAAAAGAATTATAAAAAAAACTGAGGGTACCTGTTAGAAATTCAGTTGAGGTTCTTAAACTATCAAGACAATACTACAACCAAGGTTATAATAATTGATTTTTTAAAAGTATAAAGTCTCAATAAATGCATAATCATTGAAAGAAATATCAGTAATCAAAGTTTCCTTCCCCACTCCCCAAACAAAATATACCAGATCCAAACAAATAAAAAGGTACATATAACCAAATATTCAAGATATAGGTAATCCCTAATTTATAGAAATTATTTCAAAGAATGAAAACTACTAAACTACAAAAGTAGATAAAGCACATTATAAACCAATTTTACTTATGAATCATAAATAAAATATGAGTAAATAAATTTAGTAACAGCATATGAAAAATAATGTATCCATGCCAGATGGTACAATCATCTAAAAGAGCCTTATCACATTAATAAATTCATAAAACATATATGTATATATGTTTGTATATATATCACAAATATAAAATAAAAAGGAAACTAAAGTAATATGTGTATATATAAATATAAAATAAAAAGCATACTAGAGCAAATACCTTCAATGTTGAAATTTTAGAAATAATTAACAAAAGCCGTTATATACCACATTGTACTACAGAACTGAGTGATGTAATGAGAATGACCTATTGTGAAAGGATAAAAAAAGAGCAACAGAATGGAACACCTAAGAAATAGACTCATTAATGCAGACGTTACAAATAAGTAGAGCAAAGATGAGTTATTCAATAAATGGTAGCCCATTATATATAGCTCGCTCATAGATATGTAACAAAAATATTAAAATATGCAAACAGCTAAGAAATACCAAAGGCATAATGGTTACCTCTAGAGAGAAAGAAAAAAAAATGGAATTAAGGTAAGATAATAATAGAGGTTTCTTTGACTTTTGTAAAAATACTGCTATAGTAATCAATAAAACTCAGTTGTTGATTTTTAAAGCTAATTAAAATGGAAAATTATTTGGTAAATGTTTACTTCCAAACATGCATACATAAAATCCAGGAGAAATAAACATAATGTAGGAAGCAAAAAATAAATAAAAAATAACTTTTATTAGAAAAGATACAAGATTCTCATGGTCCTTAGAGCAGTGGTTCTCAACCTGTGGGTCGTGACCCCTTTGGAGGTCGAACAACACTTTCACAGGGTTCGCCTAAGACCATTGGAAAACACAGATACAATTCATAACAGTTGCAAAATTACAGTTATGAAGTAGCAACAAAAATAATTTTATGGCTGGGCGTCACCACAACATGAACTGTATTAAAGGGTCGCGGCATTAGAAAGGTTGAGAACCACTGTCCTAGAGCAAAATAAATTATCCCAAAAAAATTACTGTTAAATAACTGACGCAAAATATAAAAACAAGTTATGGAATAAGAGAAGCGATTTACAATACATATAACAAAAACTAAAAATAAACTAAATATATGTGTTTTCCAAGATGTCAAATAATAAGTTGATTTTTTTAAATGGGCAAAGAAATACTCAGTTAAGTCACAAATTCAGAGAGGAGAAAAGAAAAATGACCAATACACATGAAAATGGTATTTCACTAGTGATCAATAAAAGGCAAGGTAAAGTAATAATTAGACACCATTGCCCCCATCTGATTTCCTGAAAGTAGAAGGTTTGTAAATGCCAAATATTGTATTAAAACATAAACCAAGAGAATGATGGAAATATAGACCAAACAACTTCTTTGCACAGCAATTTGACCATAAGTTGAATTATCCACAACTTGGACATGATCCAGGAATTTCACTGCTTTAAAGAAAAACCTGGAAGCAACCTCAATGTTCATCAACAGACAATGGAAAAATGAGTTGGGGTATAATAGCAGTTAAAATTAATGAAATAAAACCACACACTATACAGCTGACAGAGTAAAAATTTTAAATTAGTTTATAATCTGAAAAATGTCATCTGTATAAAGTTTAAAAGCCTACAGTCAATAATATATATTGTTGATACATTACATGTAGTAATAAAAATATATACTATGTTTAGGAATGACAAACACCAAATTTAAAATAGTGATTACTTCTGGGTCTTTTCTCAGAAATAATAGAATTACAAAGGAGTAATATTTGGTTAAAGAGGAATTAATTGCCTTCTTTAAAAGCAATATTATAGTTAACACAAAACTTTTTATTTTAAGCACCAACAAAATAAAAAAAAATTATTTGTCCAATCTGATTAAGAAAAAGATAAAAAAGAAAAATTTAACAGCATTAAAAGGTAGGCAATCTAAATATTATCCTAAGTCCCATATCTTATGTTAAGGGCTGTATCATTTTCTCTAAATTCATATGATGAAGTCCTAATACCCAGTTCTCAGAATATGACTGGATGCATTTGGAGATAGGGTCCTTAAAGAGGTAATTATGATGAAACTAGATGCCTGGTGCGTGAAAATTTGTACACTTGCGGGGAGAGGGGTCCCTCAGCCCGGCCTGTACCCTCTCATAATCTGGGACCTCTTGCAGCCTGGAAGCCCTCAGGGGATGTCCACCTGCCAGCTTAGGCCTGCTCCCTGGGGGATTGGGCCTAAGCTGGTAGTCAGACATCCCTCTGGCAGCCCAGGAGCCCTCAGGGGAGGTCCGACTAAGCCAGTAGGTGGTAGAGAGTCCCGCCATCACGTCTGCACTGGCCAGCCACGAAGCCGGTTTCTGGCTGAGTGGCACTCCACCTGTGGAAGCTCACTGACCACCAGGGGGCAGCTCCTGCATTGAGCGTCTGCCCCTTCGTGGTCAGTGCACATGATAACTACCGGGCATTCCTGTCATTCTGCTGTTAGGGTCAATTTGCATATTACCCTTTTATTATATAGGTTGAGGTCACAAGGTTGGCCCTAATTTGACTGTGTCTTTAAAAGAAGAAGAGAACAAGACACAGAGGTGAAAAGCATATGAGGGCACAAGGAGAACATGGCTTATACTAGCCAAAAATAGAGCTCTCAGAATGTAATCAACCCTGTGGACATCTTGACCTTGGACTTCTAGCCTCCAGAATGCTGATAAAATAAATGTCTGTTGATTAAGCCTCCAGCCTATGGTACTTTGTTATGGTAGCCACAGCAAATGAATACAAATGGGCAAAGAAAGTCCCATATTAATTAAGACACATGAGTTAGCTTTTCTGTCCCTTTGCAACATTCATGAGTCCTAGTACATTCATTTTATTTTGGCACATCATTTTTTTTTTTAATTCTTGAAAGGGTATTGAATTTACTGCAAGAGCACTTTAAATTATTTGCAAAATTTACAGTACTTGAGAAAAGTACTAGAAAAACTTTCTCAGAGGCTCAAGTATCCTATACAATAAAGAGGGAATATGCTAATTGACCATCACTCTGTCACAAAGATGTCTGCACCCACAGCTGAAGCCAAGTTCCCATAAGGAGCCTTAACAAGCAATTAGCCGGGACCTGAGGCTATGCCCTTCCCGACTGGGAACCTCAGGTCACATCCCCGACCTGGCAGGGCTTGATTGAGGACCTCAGGCCACACCCCTGCCCCAGTACCAGGCCAGGGGGTCTGAGGCTGCACCCTGCTGCCTGGCAGGGCTTGACGGGGGACCTCTGGCCACATCCCCCACCTGGCTGAGCTTGACAAGGGACCTCAGGCTATGCGTTCCACCTTGGCACCAGGCCTGGGGACCTCAGGCTATGACCCCCACCCACTGGCGGGGCTTGACTGGGACCTCAGGCCTCACCCCCTGCCCCAGTGCCAGGCCGGGGGATCTCAGGCCATGACTCTGGCCCAGCAGGGCTTGATGGGGGACCTCAAGGTGTACTTCCTGTCCTAGTGCTGGACTAGGAGACCTCAGGCTGCTCCCCTACTCCAGTGCCAGGACACAGGATCTCAGGCTGCACCCCTACCATGTGGGGCTTTAAAGGGAACCTCAAGCCACACAGCCCCCTCCCAGCACCGGGCCAGGGGACCTGAGAATGTACCCTCCTGCCAGGCGGGGCTTGAAAGGGGACCTCAATAGGGGACCTCAGGCTTTGCTCCCCACCCCACCCAGAGGGGCTTGATGGGGACCTCAAGGTGCACCCCCAGTCCTGGGTTGGGGGAATTCAGGCCACATCCCCCACCAGGTGGGGCTTGATAGGGGACCTCAGGCCACATCTCTCATCTGGCAGGGCTTGATGGGGGACCTCAGGCCACAGCCCTACCCCAGCACCCTGAGACTGCACCCTCCTGCCTGGCTGGGCTTGACAGGAGACCTCAGGCCATGCCCCTGACCTCAAGGTGCACCCCCAGTGCTGGGTTGGAGGAACTCAAGCTGTAAACCCCACCTGGTGGGGCTTGACAGGGGACCTCAGGCAGCACCTCCCTCTTTGGCACCAGGCCGGGAGACCTCAGGCCACAACCCCCGCCCTGGCGCCAGGCCAGGGGACCTGAGGCCATGCCCCCAGCATGGCAGGGCTTGATGGGGGACCTCAAGGTGCACTTCCCATCCTAGTTTTGGGCTAGGGGACCTCAGACCACAACCCCACCCTAGCACCAGGCCAGGGGACCTGAGGCTATGCCCCCTGCCTGAGTGGGACTGGCTAGATCTGGATCTAGCCCAGTGAGGGAAGGGTGGCTGGGTCTGGGTCTCACATGATTTTGAGGTGCATGTGGGTGGGCAAGGACTTGACCCTGGGTCCCATGGTGCATACAGACTCTGACAGGAGGAAGGTTTTCATATACATTTTACTAATTTTCTTTCATCTCTGACACTTCTATTATAGAGAAAGGGCAAATAGAAATATTAAAATATTTCCTCTAATTAATCTCCTTTTCGTGTGCACTACTTTCGTGCACCGGGCCACTAGTTCTAGATAGATAGATAGATAGATAGATAGATAGATAGATAGATGATAGATAGATAGATAGATAGATAGATGATAGATAGATAGATAGATAAGCCTAAGCGACCAAATGATTGGTTGACTAATTGCCATGACAAGCACTGACCACCAGGAGGCAGAGGCTCAACACAGGAGCAGCCCCCTGGTGCACTCTCAGAGTGGAAGTTCTGCTCAGCTGACCAACCAGTCCTGGCAGTCCACCAGCCAGTGGCAGCCACTCCCTCCCTCAGTAGTCCTGCAGGTGCAATCTCCGGAGAATGGGCCAGGCACTGACGAACAGTCACCAGTCAACGCCAGCACAATCCCAGCAGGGCCACTGGTCTCCTGAAAATTGTCCTCAAGCACTAAAGCCACTTTCCCTCCCTAGATGCTCCCTAAAGAAGAAACAATATAAAAGTGGCCACCAGGTGGCTCCTGACAATCAGCACAAATGTCAGTGGGATGGATCTGGATCTCAGGCCAGTAAGGGTGTCCCACCACCCACCCGGAGAGCCAATCACATCCCGCCCTCCCATCCTCCATCCACCTCCGATAGGTGCCAGAGGCTGGCTCATGGGGATAAGCGCCGCTACAGTGGCACAAGCCTCTGCCGATTGGGATTGACTGGGTGCAAACCCCCAGCAGGCCCAGGGGGCTGGGATGAACAGGAGCACCAGACAGGAGCGGCAGGCAGCATTGGACTGACCATTTCAGCCCGATCCCCACAGGCCATCCCGAGGGACTCCGCCCATGCACGAATTCATGCACCAGGCCTCTAGTTTATTCCTAATTGAAGAAAATATAGAAAGTACATGTAAATTTAATTTAAACCCCTGCTTCCCTAAAAAATTGCAACCTAGGATTGACCAACATCTTTGGTGAGATAACATTTATTGATAATGTAAAGCCTGGTGCTGGTTTAGGACTTCTTTTAGGAAGACTGAGATGATCAATCCAAACTTATTTTGCTCCAACCTTAGTTGGATCTAGAAATTAAATATGAATCTAGAAATTAAAGTTTTATTAGCTTCAAAACAAAAACATACAAATCCAGAAAAAGAAACTGGTTGCACATCGTATCTTAAGTATAATGAAAACAAATTATTATTATTCCTAAATACCCAAGTTATACAGTTTTTTTTGGGGGGATGGGAACAACATATCATCAGAGTGGCAAATGGCAGTTTAAGAGTACATAAATATGCATTTTCTAGACATCTGTGGGACTCAGGAACATGTTAAAGGCAGGAAATTGGAAATAATAAACTGAAAATTAATGTAAATCTAATTAATGAGTCAATGTTATTATATTTATATAAAGTTTCACTCCAGAAAAACTGGAAATTATATCCTGCTATGCTGTGCTATAGTATTTTTATTGTATTATATTGTATTGTACTGTATTGTATTGTTAAAGGCATTGCTTTTTAAGAAAAAATAATCATCTTGATTCTGGTTTTAAATAAAGGAATATAACTTAAATGGTTTAAGTCCTTTTGGATTACAAATGAGAAATGAGAACTACCAACCACTGACTGCTCTGTAGTTGAATGAATTGGAATTGTAGACAAGGTACTACTGGTGTCTACTCTCTCCAAGGTTCCCTATGCTTTGATTGCTTCTGGGTACTCTGTTTTCTACCAATAAAAAGCGCTTTAAAGTAGACACAGAAATTTTGGAAGAACAGGGTTACAGCAGAAAATTATCCATTTTCACTGTGAGGTCAATGAAAGGGCACAGGGCTAAAAGTTTCAGTGTGTCTAAGCTACAAATGTGATACGAAACTAAAATCCCAGCTATGCAGTGGTATTAACACGGATCAATATGTCTAAAACCTGAAGCAGTCACGCCTCATTTATCAACTACCAGTGCATACACTCATCTCCAACTTTCAGTGTGTTTTTATAAAGATCTATCACCACTTAAAAATAATAATACAAACCTTAAAGTTATTATTTTTAAAGATTTTATCAATAAAAATTCTACCTTTTATATAAATTTGATTCTCAGTTATCTGGAGCAGCAACACAACTACCACATTCAATTGCTTTTTACCTTCTTGCTTGTAACTTCTACTTAATTAGAGAATTCTTACTTAACCCAGTGGGTCACCAAAGGAATGACTAACCACATTTGGTAGCTCTTTAGAATGTTAGAGGTAAACAGATCCAACACAGACCCAGAAAGAGTATAGGAGTTTGTCACAGATAACCATTTCCACCATTTTTGAGGATGGTAAATTATCAAATCTAATGAGTATATATATATTTCCACTAGGGAAAGAAAAGCAACGAAATTTATAAAAGGAGGCCTATTAAATAGATTAAGTCCTTCTGAATTAAAAATAAGGAATGGGAACTACCAACCACTGACTGCTCTATAGTTAAATGAACTGGGATTCCAGGGAAGGCACTGCTGGTGTCGGAGGATCCTTAACAAATTGCGAGTTCTTTGATGACCTCCCCATCATTTAGTTACATATGCTTCATCCATCATAAAAATATCACAAGACAGACTCCTCAGATCAGGTCAATCATTTTCAAACCTTGTATCATGCCAACCAACAGGCAACATTCCCGGCCTCTGCAAAGAAAATAAGGCCCACAGATCTTTTCTGTATCTTATAAATAATCAAAATATAAAATCTATTTTCTGTACCAAGATAAGCTGTGGGGAATGAATACAACTAAGCAGGCAACTAACTGATAACAGACTAAAATGAGTTTATATGTGAAAAGTTCTAGCTGAAATTCACCATTCTTTTTGCAAGCTGGGCAAATTGGATGCTTTACTTTAATGAGCAATGAAGAAGGACTGATTGATTATAGGGGACACTGCTTTATGGTTTACTATTCACAAATCACTGATCTCCTGATTGTATTTTCTACATAGAGTAATCTGTTTTCTCCTTGCTTGTAGGGGAAAAGCAGGGGGGACAGTTTGGGAAGAACTTTTACATCTTCAAAATTATCCTCACATATTAAAACTGATAGGCCCTTTAATTTTAAAAACATCTCTCACAATTCCAATTTAGTAAAAGCAAAAATATAGATTTACACCAAAGAAATGGCACATATTAACTGACCTTGAAGCCCAGTGACCTGCAAATTATAAATTACAGTTTTCTAGGACTGTTTTTCTGTCCCGAGTAATAGGACATATAAGCTATTTACTGGTTTTAAAATAATAAAGCCTATACAACTTATTACAAATAAAGAAATACAAACCAGGAAGAAATATTGTTTTAAATAATCTTCCTAAGAAGCACAGAATTTTGTTGTTCTTCTCTGATATTAACTTGATATTATCAATAAATAAACTTTGAAATATGTATTAAGCAATAAAATACAATGGAAATGAACAGGAAATTTGATCTTAAATAAGATCACAATTACTAACACTATAGCTGTATATTAAAATACTTGTTCAAATTAGTTTCTACAAAAAGGAACTACAAAAATAACCTACAATCAAATAAGTCCAACATAGTTTTTCCAGGTAAAATATTCAGCTTCAGTGTGTGGGGGGTTCAGGAAGGAGAGTCATAAGAATTTTGAACCAAATTCCAATGTTTTTAACACTTTTCTTGGTCCCTTGTTTTTTCACTACCAGTTATAGATAGGTATTTGTGCCCATCAAAGGCACATATATAGTATGGATTATTTTCCCATTTCTTTCTGCAATTTCTTTGACCTCTAAAGCAAGTGATTAGTTTCATTTCACAAGAATGGCCTATGCACTCAAATTCAAAAGTTTATTTTTTAATTCAGAAGTACTATAACGTCTGGGTAAAATATTATATGATATAAAATTAAATTTGAAAGATAATACATCTGTATAATCATGCCATTGAAGTTTGTGAAATTAAGTGAAAATTATCAGTGGAAATTTAATTCCTGTATTTATCCTCTCAAAATAATTTGTTTTGAGGGGTTGTAAACTTTGTCTCCAAGATATTTCAGGTTTAAAAAAATGTAATGGTTAGAAATCTTCTAAAAAAAGAGAGGTAGCCCAGCCAGTGTGACTCAGTGGTTGAGCACAGACCTATGAACCAGGAGGTCCCAGTTCAATGCCCAATCAGGACACATGTTCCTTTTGCAAGATTGATCTGCAATAGGGTGTGTGTGGGAGGCAACTGATCAATGATTCTCTCTTATCATGAATATTTCTCTCTCTCCCTCTCCCTTCCTCTCTTTGAAATTAATAATAAAAAATATATATTTTAAAAAAAGAAAGGAAAACATTTATATATACTAAGACATATATATAATGGCCTTGTCATATTCAGGGTATTTTTATCCCCTGAAACCTATTTTAGGACCATAATTAACAATAACAGAAATTTATAGTTGTAGCAAAAATTAAAAACTACCATTTTACTAAAATATTTAAATAATTATAAACCATTTTAAAACAACTCCATTCGGCCCTGATCAGATGGCTCAGTTGGTTGGAACATCATCCCGTACACCAAAAGGTTGCAGATTGATTCCTGATCAGAGCACATTCCTAGGTTGTGGGTTTGACTCCCAGTCAGGGAGCATACAAGAGGCAAGGATGTCTCTCTGTCTCTCTGTCTCTCTCTCTCTCCCCTCTAATCTCTAAAAAAAAAAAAAAAAAAAAAAAAAATCAATGCAATATACTATCAGGTGAAGATTAAAAAAATCCATTCTGAAATTATAAAGAACCTTTTGAAGTATTAATTTGCACAATTAAAGTCCGAATTGTCATTAAAAGAAAAATATTATAATTTCTTGCTTCATTCAAACTATTATTCCATTTATTATTTCATTAATTAGCTGGTAAGCATTTTAAAAATAAATTAAAGCAAATGAGTATCACACTCAGAAATGTAAAACTGCCTACAACCTGTAATCCTGGCCTACCTTTCATTTTCCTCAAGGAGATATGTATGCTTTTTCTTTCTTTTTATGTTTTTAAGCATCAGGACTCTAGAAAAGTTTTGAGTAACTCCCAGAAATTAATTAATAAATCCAATAACATGCTATATAAACAGCAAAAACAAAAAAGGAATGATTTTGAATCATTGGTCTTTTATAGGAAATAAATGATTAGCAAAATTTTAAATTATTCCGCCAAGAAAATAATTCTATAAATAGGATTATGAAAAAGAGGTCGATTTCCCTTTTATTTCCCCTTAGAGAAAATATTTTTTTCACTTTTTAATATGTTTTTTTATTGTTGATAGTATTAAAGATATTTTCCATTTTCCCCCTTTCACTCCACGCAGTTGTTTGGAGCATCACCCCACAAACCAAAAGTTTACAGGTTTGATTTCTGATCAGGGCACATACCTAGGTTATGGGTTTCATTATGTTAAGTATTAAATTAAAACATTTAATTTTTAAATGTATCTTGAATACTCATTCTTTACTTTTTTCCACTTTGAAAATCATACACATTTTAGCTAGAGAAATGATAAAGAGTTATAAAATTTTAATCAGAATACATGGATTCCAACCTTAGCTTTGACACATCAACTTTTTCACATCTGACTCTAAGAAGATAAAAATATCTAAATCAAAGGACAACTGAAAAAAACTATTTTAAAAAACACTATGCTTTGTGTACAGTAGCAGTCCATGAGTATAATTTTTCCTTCAATTATTCACTATTGCTATCATCCTTATAGATATGTTGGAGATCACATCGTTATGAAGAAAAATATGTCTCAAATATATATGTGTGTATATAAATGTGTATATATTTGTAAACCAGTATATGTGTGATTGACATATAATAAAGGCTATATTTCATACTAATATGCTTTATTCTACTTCCATACATACTAGTTTACTGCCAATGAACTACCTCTATTCAGAGAAGACACTAAGGTAAAAGTGTCACAACTCTGGCTTAACCACCAGAGAATTAATTTCACATTCTGCCCCCAAAATTTATCCAATCACCTTACTCCCTTAGGGAATGGGTGACCTGGGCAAGGGGTCTGTGGTGGGTTGCAGGCCAGCCATGGCCCCTGGTGACCCAAGCAGAGGCCTTGGTATTTGGGATTTATTTATCTTCTACAATTGAAACTTTGTAGCCTGGAGCAGAGCCAAGCCTTCTGCTACCACAACCATTGAAACTTTGTTGCCTTAGTGGAAGTCTGGGCTGTCCAGGGTGTGAGGAAAACTTGGCTTCCTCCATTGCCAGGGGCAACCCAAACCTCACTCCATGGCAGCAGCCACTGAAATTTTGTTGCTTTAATCGGAGGACTGGGCAGGCCAGGGTTTGTGGAAAACTTGGCTTCCTCCATTGCCAGGGAAACCCAAGCCTTCTTCTCGCTCTGTGGTCACAGCCATCTTGGTTGTGTTAATTTGCATACTCACTCCTGATTGGTTGGTAAGCTTAGCTTGTGGGCATAGCGGAAGTATGGCCAATTTGCATGTTTCTCTTTTATTAGTATAGATAATCAGATTACCTACAAATCATGGCAGTTTTATTTATTTTCCTATCCTTATATCTTTTTTTCTAATTTTATTGCATTTGCTAACAATTCACACAAGTATAAGGTTGAATAAAAGTGGTGATAACGAATATCAATCCTTGTACTTGGATTTTTTTTCTATTGGTATGTTCCTATTTCAAATGATACCTTTAAGATAATTTTTGGTAGATATCCTTTAATTTACTAAGAAATTTCTGTAATATGATTTTGTGGAGGAATCAATCCTCTGCATCCCCATTTGGCCCCTCCTGCCATGTCCTCCCCTGCCCCCTGTACTCTGTCTGCCAGCAGAGTCCTACCGAGACACATCCCTGTGCCCACCCCAGCTTCATAGCCCACAGATCCTTTCAAGGTGAATTCATGCACTGGGCCCCTATTATAATATATAATATATTATTAACAAATTGAGGACTAGTATTTTTATTGCTAGCTTTACCCAGTGGCCAGATATTTCTACTGAACGAGCACAAAAAAAACATTTTACATAAATGTTAAAGGCATGCTTTAAAGTTAAATACCCATTGTATTTTGAAGTTATTACATGTTTTTACAAACTAATATCTTTTTAAAGTATGCTAGTACTTTGTAAAACACTGTGTAATATGAAATGAGATTTCTCATGATCTCTCTGCAATGTGTTAAGTATTTGCATTTATGTTTGTAAGTAAAATGAATCTAAAATGCTCTCTTCTTATACTCTTCTTCGGGCTTTAGTTTCAAAACTAGAGGCCTGGTGCATGAATTTGTGCATGGGAGGGGTCAGGAAGGTCTGCTCCAATGGGGGCCCATCAAGCCAGACTGGCGGGGGTAAGAACCACAGGGGGTTAGCCAGCCAGCCCTGCCTCCAATCAGGGTGTTGAAGGCTAATGAGGGGCCAGATTGGCCCAGTGGGGAAGTGTGCCAATGGGAGCCCAGATCAGGCTGGTTGGCTGCCACAGTGTGCATCATAGTCTCTGATTGTTCTGGTCGTTCCAGTCACTGGAGAGATATATATATATATATATATATATACATATACATACATACACATACACAGATGATAGTGGCCTCATTTTTGAACTTTGGGAGTTAAATAGGAAAAGTACCACCTCTAAAATAAGGCTTTTATATATAAAGTATTCTACCATTAATTTACCTAAAAAAGTTTACTTCAACATGTCTTCAAAGTTGGAGTATGGTATATTCATGAGGGTATATTTCTTTTTGCTTCTTGAATATAAGATAATCAGTTCCTTATTTGTGGATGTATTAGCCTTAAAAAGAGCTAGAAAGCAATTTTTCTACCCAGGTAATTTTTGTCCAAAGAAAGAAAATTTAACCAAAATTATACAAAAGAAGAGTAAAAGAAAGTAGTGTTATAGTTTAAGGAAAATTGAAATAATAATGTAAGAAAGCAACGTTAGTTTTAAAGAACTAAAACCCTTTGTATATTTAAGAACAATAACAATGAAAGTATTCTTCCTCAAGTAACAATCTAAAGTTGATGAAATGTATAACTTGCCCCAGTGTGGTTGAGCCCAATAAAAAGATAAAATGAAAGATATAGGTACATATCAAAAGAAAACTAGAACAATATTATTTATCTTGTATTGTATTAAACTCACCAAACCATTGTAATCAAGTATTAGATTGACAATAAAACAACAAATAATTTAGAAGCTTTAGCGAGAAAAATTGATGATCAAAAACATGTGTAAGAGACATCTTTCATATGTTTTAGAATTATATAGTAAAGTCCCTAATACAGAAGACGAGAATGAACTAATCTATATTTTTCAGATTTTCTTGGCTTAAGATAAGGCTATTTGTCAATTGCTATCCACCCTCTATTTTCAACATGGACAGTTACTCTTTAAAAGATATATATGCTCAAGGGAAAATTACACAGCAGCTGAAGTCATGAAGAACGGCCCATCAGTTGAGCACAGATTCCCGCAGGTGACCCGAGAGCCCCAATTCAATTAAAGTGAAATGGAACAGCATGTATTCAGTAGATCCAGACTTTCCATCACTTTTTTCTTGGGTACAATCATTGGGGATAATCTGTAACCCTGCTGTGAAAGAAAATAAACTCAAATGCTACTTTCACATAAAAGATCATCCATCAAAAATATAAAGAACACTCTTACATTGCATAACCCAAAATGTTCTAAATCCTTCCGTAAATTTAAAAAGTGAGATTAAAAAAAAAAAAGACTCTAAGTATGTAGGAGGTTAACTAGTTAGAAGCTAAAGAGGTAAGACTAAAATCTCCTCAGATATGAGATTCTACCCAATACTTGAAAATAAACAATGGAGCCCCAGCCAGGTGGTTCAGTTGGTTAGAGTGTCATCCTGAACACCAATATTGAAACAAATATTAGCACAGAAATTTTGTATTAAAATACACAAACCAATAAATTTAGATACAATCCTTTTTAAGTTCCTGTCCTTCCTAATACGTTAAGAATAGATTTATTTTTCTTATTTAATGGGGCAAATTTTTACTTTAAAACTTACACTCTAACCAAGAGAAATGTTATTAATCAGACTAGAGGCCTGGTGCATGAAACTGGTGCACTTGGTAGGGGGGCGGGGGAGGTTCGCTCAGCCTGGCCTGCACCTGCTGGCAGTCCAGGAGCCATTGGGGAATGTCCCCTGCTGACTTAGGATTGGGCCTAAGCCAGCAGTCAGACATCCCTCTGGCAGCCCAGGAGCCCTTGGAGGATGTCCACCTGCTGGCTTAGGCCTGCTCCCAGTGTTAGTCAGGCATCCTAGCACTGCTGCAGAGGCAGGAGAGGCTCCTGCCACTGTTGCTGCACCGGCCAACTATGAGCCCGCCTCTGGCTGAGTGGCAATGCCCCTGTGGCAGCACACTAACCACTAGGGAACAGCTCCTGTGTTGAGCGTCTGCCCCCTGATGGTCAGTGCACGTCATAGCGACCGGTTATTCCAGATAATTCTATCATTAGGGTCAATTTGCATATTACCCTTTTATAATATAGGATAAGTTAATTCTCTGTGTAGTGAGAATAGTCATCATGCATGTATCTGGGATAAAGAGAATGTCCTCGGTAGTCCCAAACCTCAGGTAAAACAAATTCAAGAAATATTTAACGTGACCTTTGGACACAGATTTATAATTATAAAATGACAGGGTTGAACTAAATAATCTTTAAGGATCACTGCAAATGTACAATGACATTTTAGATGGACCCCCACAGTTTCCTCCAACCCAACTCACTCATACCTTGGTTTTCCAAGAGATAAGGAAAGTCTGCTCCATGTGGGGCTAGAAAACTAGCCCTGAACCTTCCTAAAAGGGAGCTTTCCATATTTCTCCAATTAGGGAACATAAGAGCCCACTGGTCTCAGCCTGGGTTTCTCATGCTTTCATGTACATTTAAATTATGTGGAGATCTTTTTTTTTTAAATTAAATCTTTATTATTCAGATTATTACATTTGTTTCTCTTTTTTTCCCCTCCATAGCACCCCTCCACCCAGCTCCCACCCCTCCCTCTGCCCTTACCTCCCTCCCATTGATCTCATCCATAGGTGTATGATTTTTGTCCAGTCTCTCCCTGTACACCCCTCACCCCTTTCCCCCTGAGAATTATCAGTCTACTCCTTTTCTGTGCTCCTGATTCTATTATATTCACCAGTTTATTAGATGCAGATTCTCATTCAGATCTAGGATGGGGCATAGGATCCTACATTTCAAACAAGCTCTCAGGTTATGCAAATGTTGCCAGTACATGGACCGTACTTTGAGTAGTAAAGGTCTAAGATACTCTGGAGGCATCAGAAGCTTTGAAAAAGCAGCAGCAGCCTAAACTAAATTTCTTGACTCTGTAGAACAACAGTTCAATGAAATATTCATATTTTAGATGAAATCTTGGGCCCATTTACCAGTTTCAACTTGTTTTCAAGTCCCCTGTAACAAGGACACAATTTCTTTCTCAACAATAAATTTCACATTACGGCCATAATTTAATTATGTCAGAAAGAAACGCATATCTACATGTTATTTGTGCAGTAGTTTTCAGAAAAAAGAACAGCTTTTTACACAGCTATGATCTATTTCAGAAGCAAGAGCACTGACATCAGGGATTTATTCACAAGAATTTGACTTTATCCTTTAATGAGATACAAAGTACTCTTTTAAAGCTCAGCAGAAATCCAATTTTTTTCTATGTGAAATTTATTTTTGGTTATTAGAAATAAAATAGTATATTATTTGTCTGGAAGAAAAACAAAGTCATCAAATATTTTAAAGGTGTTTTACAAAACAAGATCAGAAGCCAAACTTCTTTGTTTAAAAATAAATAATAAGAGAAAAAGTAAATATCCAATACTGTTATGAAATCTAAACTAAAAAACATTACATAAAGGCAGCTACAGTCTTACAATGTTTAGCTACATCTATGTCAGTTGTTTGACATTTAAACCATAATTTCCAACCAAAAAATGGTTTTGTTCATAATACATGAAGAGATCATAATGCATAATACTCAATTAATAATTTGGTTGAAATATTGTACCTGTATGGTCAAAATAAATATAAATCTGAAAATCTTAATAATATATTTTAACACAATTGAATAAGAAATCATTTTCAATTTGCATTGGATGCCAAAGGGACATTTAATCTGAAAATAAGAGAGACAGTGAGCTACCAATGTTTTCTCCCACAGGTGCTTTAGACTCTTTCTGACACATGACTTCAGTTCAAATCACTTTTCCTTATAACAGGAGATTTCTCTTAATCATTTGCATGACTTCTGCACGTTAATTATATCTAAGAATTGATTATTGCTTAAACTATTAAGCTAATCATATTGACAGTTAGTAAATGGATAAGTGAAAAAAAAAAGGAAAGGGGAAGAGATGATTCTGAGGGCAAAACTTGAAATAAAAGGAGAAATAAAATTTGTTGCAGGGGTTGTATTTGTGCCTATAAGAAAGGTTGCTATCCTGGCCCAGTGGCTCAGTTGGTTACAGCATCTCCTTGTACACCACGAAGGTTGAGGGTTTGATTCCTGATAGGGCACATACCTGATCGGGTTTGTTCCCTACTCGGAGTGCATAAGGGAAGCAGCCATTAGTGTTTTTCTCTCTTCCTCCCCCCCCTCTCTCTCTCCCTCTCTCCCTCTCTCTCTCTTTCCTTTCCACTCTCATTCAAATCAATAAACGTATCTTTATAAAAGAAAGAGGAGGAAGGGGAGGAGGAAGAGGTGGAGGAAAAGGAGGAGGAGGAGGAAGAGAAAGAGGAGAAGGAGGAGGAGGAAGAGGAGAAGGAGTAGGAGAAAGTGAAAGAGGAGGAAGAGGAGGAGGAGGAGGAGGAAGAGAAATAAAAGAGAGGTTGCCTACAGTAGGAAAAGGTGGACTGTAAGACAGACGAAACAAAGTAGAAAGCATAGAATTACATGATCTCATAAAGGAGAAGATATGCTTAAGAAACATTTGGTCAGAAATGTCTTCATTGGTCCAGAGAGAGTTTGGAAAAGGCCAGGCAATATTTCAGAAAGCAGGTGATATCTAATGTTGAGCTTTGAAAAATAATTGTTTCACCAGCAGTTGAAGATGAAATTTCAAACATATGAAAGCATTTCCAAAGGGTCAAGATGTGAAATAGCAGGATGTACTCAAATAATGTTAAGTTGTTAGTGATGCTGGAAGGCAAAGTACCTGGGAGAGTATTAAAAGATCTTCAAGGCATCCATAAAAAAAATGTAATGTCCATATAATATATCCCTTGGGCAAAAAAAAAAAATACTATGGAAAGGTTTTAAGCAAATATAAACATCTTCAGATTTCTTAATGAATCAAAACACTCCGCTATTATAGACTGGACAATCCAATGATTTAGGGACAGGGAACGTGTTACACAGAGAATATGAAAATTCTGAACCATACGTTAGTAATATTTGGAGGAAAAAACAAAAAGTAGTGGTGAGGGAGGTGAAGAGGGCGTGGATTTCCAAGCTATGAAGAAGGTAAATGAAAACCACTTTGTGATAGCTTGGTTATTGGAATAGAAAGGGTATTGGGAGAAGACTGGAAAGACTTGGCGGATTCTAGCTTGGTTGAGTGGGTAAACAGGGAATAAAGGAAGACAAGTAGTATGTGAAACAACATAATTCTTTAATACTCAGGTAACACTCAGGTTAATAATCAAACACAACGCAGCTGAGCTACTTGTAGGACATCTAAGCAAACATATTTGAGAGACACTAAGATGCCCAAATCTGAATCCTAAGGGAGCGGTTATGACTAGAGGTCATGAACATTTAGATAGTTAAATCATGAGATCGGATTAAATCTGGCAGGGAGCACATGGGGCATGAAAAGATAAAAGGGCCTAGCCTCAATATTTAGGGAACACCAACATTTACAAAATGGATAGAGTAAAAGGAGCTGGTAGAGAAACTTGGAAAATGCTTAGAAATACACTTAGTAAGCACAGACTAGAATTGTCAAGAGAGTTCACTGACAAGAGGACAGCCATCATTGTCAAGTGCTATCGAGAGAAGTGAGTCCACTGAAAAGTGGCCTTTGGATTTCGCAATTATCAACACCGACTGCAGTGATAGTGGTTTCATAAAAGAGAAATGATGACAAATCAGATGTTAGCAGGTTGAAAAAAAAAAATGGTGGAGTTGAAAAAAACAGTGAGCAAAACAGGGTGGTTCTTCAAAGACCTTAGAGTAAGAATGAAATAAAGTTGTGCCCAGATGGGGTCTCAGATTCCAACAGGGTTGTTTGTTTGGACAAGACAGACTGGAGTGTATTAACATACCGAAGGTAAAGGAGCATCAGGAGCATGAATGTAAACACCGAGGAGAAAGTGAGGATAGCTGAGATCAGAGATGATGCTTCAGGAAGCTGGAAGGTTGGTTTTAAGTGGAACCTTGTCTGTAGAACTGTGTACATTATCTGTATTAAACAGGACTCCTTGGAACTAGCAGTTTCTTTGAATTTAGGTCACATCAAAATACCAAATGCCAGCAACTAAATTTTGAAAAATGAGAAAGTTTTCTAAACATTGAAAAGAATAAACTCTCTAAATCAATGTGACCTTCCAAAGATACAAGGTTTCCTCTTATTTAAGGTTAACAATAAAACTTATCTTATCGATGAACTAGAAGTATAATTGTCATTTTTCTTATACAATAAAAGGAATTTAGAGGCTCTATGGAGTAGGTAATGGATTTTCTATTTCCATACCATAATTATATTTCCCAAAATGTATCTAACAGTCGTTCAATTGAAAGTCTTTAAACATAACTATTAAAATACCTGAGATTAGAGATTGTTAATGAAATACTTTCTAAGTTGTCTATTTTTTCTCTCTAAATTTAATACTATTAGAATCACAGTTGACAAACCGTATTTATTCTTAAAATAAGAAGGCACAGCCATTTTCTGTTTTGTCTGTTCTTGCATTTTATTTTTAATAACTCCAGCTAACTTGGAAAATGCTGAATAGAAAACAGGCTAACATTTTAAAATAGAAATATAGAGGAAGTCACACTGTAACATCTGTTCTATCTGCTTACCTCAAAATGTGAAGATAACTTAAAATTAGATCTTGAATGTGCTTTGTTTTATTTTATTAAATAAGAGTTTACAGAAGATTATAAGAAGATTCACTGAACAAAGGGTTGTTAAGGCAAAGGTTGAAAATCAGACACGCTTCAACAGTTAGAGAGAGAACATTATGGCATCAAATATGACCAGAACTATTTCAAAGAACTTGTGTACTTGTATTTACCAAAACAAAACAAAACAAATACCATGACATTTTAGAGATTATATGTAAATACTACAGCTATAGAATTTTAAATGTTTCTTTCCTTTTGAAACATAAGAATTTGACTCCACCAGAGGAGCCAGCGAACCAAGGCTTCGGCCTAGAAGATGCATCAACTGACCTCTCCTGGAATGTCAAGGAAGTTATCTGAGAGACTAAACTTTCTCGCACCAAGACAGACTGGAAAGGACTGGTTTAAATTTTAAACTAGATTTCACATTTAGTTCACTCTTCCCCGCTGATTTTCTTTCCTGTTCCACCATCAGTCTTCACAACTCAGTCATAAAGAATCTGTTGTTTCAGCTACTCAAGCTAAAAATTTTAGTATGATCCTTGACTCTTTTCTTTTCTCAAACTCCACAACTACATCCCCTTTGCTCATTTTGTGCCAGTCACACTGGCTTCTATGGAGTGCCTCAACTATACTGGACACGGTGCTGCCCCAGGGCCTTTGCACACAAATTATCCCTTTTCACTCCTATTCCCATGGCACTTTTTCACTGGAGTGAAAGTTACTCCCATGATCTTATTTAAAATTATACGTTGCCTTTAATGGCATTCCTCAATTCTCTGAGCCTCCTTCTTTGCTTTTACCCCATGGCAATTATTATCTTCTACAATACTCTATAATTTACTTTTGTTTTTATTGGCTGTCTCTTGCCAATAGAATGTAAGCAACACAGCTGCGGGGATATTTGTGTATTGTGTTCACTCTCATATCTTTAGTTCCAGGAATAGAACAAGTATTATAGGAGACTTTTGACAAATATTTGCTGAATGGATATTTAAGCAGAGTTTCAAGATTCGGGAGTAAAATCAGATTAGTTATACACCAAATAAAGCAAATCACATTTCCCAATATATTTATTTGCCCTCAACATTACAGGTGCTCAAAGATGATTTATTAAATTCTTCTGTACAGTCTCCTGCCCATATTTATTTTGTCACCCTTGTTCATTCCCCAGTGCGGCATCTGGGTAAGAGATGCTGAATGAGATAAAAACCAAAACTATGAGTTGTGATAAAATAGCAGTTAACATTTATTGAATAACTAGAGGTCCCTTGCATGAATTCATGCACAGGTGTGGTCTCTCAGCCTGGCCAGTGATTAGGGCCGATCAGGGCCCCTCTTGTCCAGTCCCAATCAAGCCAGGAGGTTGGCTGGCTGGGGGAGGGACCACAGGAGGTTGGCTGTGGGAGGGCACTGATCACAGGGGAGCAGCTCCTGAGTTGAGCATCTGCCCTCTGGTAGTCAGTGGGTTATCATAGCTACTGGCCAGTCGTCCAGTCGTAACGATTGCTTAGGCTTTTATATATATATAGATTCCTAGCTATTGTTCCATCCACTGTGTGTGTGTGTGTGTGTGTGTGTGTACACACATATATAAAAATCAGTGCATTAATACAACTGTACCACCACTTAACAAGGAAAAAAGAGGATGAGGAAGTTTCCCAAGGTCACAACATGACAGAAGGAGGATCTGATCATAGGCAGTGGGGCTTTAGAGCCCAGCTCTTAACAACTTCACCCAACAGCTTCTGCATTTCCACAGACTGTTTGAATGCCTTGCAGAACTACCTACTTATTCTGTGTACTGCACTATATTAAGAGCTACTTATGTAAAATCAACAAAAAAAAATTTTAAAGATATACAGTAATACAAATAAAGCAAAAAACTAACCAAAATAGTCATAGACAGCAGGGTTTTTTAATCATATAAATGCCACCACCTAAAAATGTACACTCTGAAAAGATTATTGGTTTGGTTGGACTATTCTTATGGTAACTTGGAGAGAACTAAAGAAAAAGTTCTGAGAATACACTCAAAACTGACAGAGTAATAGATGATGCAGGAAAAAGAAAGCCAGAGATAAAGAGTAGGCAAAATCAATCACTGCTGCATTAAAACAATAAATAGAACTTTGGGAAAATCTGCCTTTTGGGATCCATCCTTTCATTTGTAAAAGAGACAGTTATAAACAAACTAGAGGCCTGGTACAGGAAATTCATGCACGGTCGGGTGTCCCTCAGCCCAGCCAGCACCCTCTCCAATCTGAGACCCCTCAGGGGATCTCTAACTACCAGTTTAAGCCTGATCCCATAATCTGGAACTGCTGGCTCCTAACCGCTCGCCTGCCTGTCTGCCTAATGCCCCTAAGCACTTCTGCCTGCCAGCCTGAATAACATTTAACTGTTCCCCTGTAGCCTGATCACTGCCAACTGCCCTCCCCTTCTGGCCTGGTCACCGCCTGCCAGCCTGATCTCACCCCCAATTTCCCTCCACTGCTGGCCTGATTTCACTCCCAAAGGTCCTCTTCTGCTGGCCTGATCACTCCCAACTGCCCTCCCTTGCCAGCCTGATCTCACCCCCAATTGCCCTCCTTTGCCAGTCTGATTGCTCCCAACTGCCCTCCCCTGCCAACCTGGTTGCCCCTAACTGCCTCTGCATGTCTTATAATCCTAACTGCCCTTTCCTGCAGGCCTGATCCCACCCCCAACTTCCCCTCCTCTGCCAGCCAATTTGGTTCTGATTGGTCAGTTTCTATGCCAGTCAGTGTCAAAAGCTCTGCCTCCTAGGCAGCCAATGGCTCCTCATAATTCATCCAGATTTGGTTCTGATTGGTTGGTTTCTATGCCAGTCAGCATCTCTGGGACTATCAATAGGGCCCGATCAAAAAGAAGGGGCTGATCAGCAGCTCTGGTGGAGGCCTGGAAAGAAATGGAGGCATGGTGCTAGCCAGGCCCAGAGCGAAAGAGAGAGGCAAGTGCTGATCAGCAGCTGCCCTCTAGGCTATGGATCAGACCCTGCTTCTCTCTTCAGGCCTCTCTCTGGGCCTGATTCGCAGCCCCCTCAGCAGTCAGTGCTGGGTCACCATTCCTGTAGCTGCAGTAGTCAGTGCTATGTCACCATGGCAACCCAGTGCTGTCTACAGGACTTCTGGTTGGTCAAGCCTCTGGTAGTCATAGATGTTATGGACCCAGGGTCTTCATATAGTAGGATAAGGTATAAAGGAACACTCCCATTCTCAAAACAATTACTGTCTCCAAGTCCAAATGAAGTATAGAAGTTCTCTACCATCCACCATAAGTCTGTCTTCTCTTTAGTAGTCCAACCTGCTAATGTGCCTCAAACACTGAAGACTTGCTTTTCCTGTGGTACATTTAAAAACCTCTTTGCTACACAGTACCAGTTTTTAATAATTTATTTCTGTCCTATCCTAATTTAAAATTTAAAAAATTCCAAAGCTAAAAAGTAAGAAATTAGAAAAAATGTTTAATATTATAAATAGGTTTGATATCTGATTTTTAGTAATTTCCTATTCAAAAATATTAAAATAGTGTAATCTATTATTTTCCAGCTTTTTGGTGTGAGATAATTATAGATTCACATGCAACCATAAGAAATTAGAGAGAGAGAGAGAGATGGCTTACACCTTTTCACTCAGTTTCCTCTGATGGGACCTCGCATAACTGCCATTCATTCTGTCACACCCAGAAAGTTGACATAGATACAATCCACAGACTTTATCCGCATGTCAACAGTGTTTACCTGCATGTGGGTGGGTGTGTGGGTGTGTGGGTATTTTGTTCCATTCCATTTTATCAACTAATCACATGTGCTAATTCGTGTGAACACCAACAAGGAACAGACACAGAACAGTTTGTGTGAGAGAATCCTTCACCCTACCTTTTTTATAGATACAGCTGCCACTCTCTCTCCCTCCCTATGTTCCTTTAAAATAAAACTTTAAACTACTAGAATTAAGAAACTATATTACCAATCCAGATGCTGATGTAATTGGAGAAAACATACTAAAAATAATGCCTTTACTTGTTCCTTACCACACAATTAAATTTAGAATGGCAGTGAGTACCTCTGGGAAATAATGTCAATATGTAGTCCTGGATTATTAGAAGATTTTACTAAGATTAAAGATTTAGGCAGCCTGTATTGATTTGAAGAAAATCAGAAAATTTTATATAGATTAATCTGTCTTTTCTTCTCTCAATATTTTCTTCCCTTTCCTTGCTTCATTTTTTCCATCATTTTTACCTTTTTTTAACCATGGAAATTTTCAAAGGCAGAAGGATAGATCATTATAGTGAGCTGACACACACATTACCAGGTTTAATTTTTATCCATATATGAACACTCCTTTTCATATATACCAAACACTACTTTTCTCACCCCACTCTAATCATTCTGAAGCAAATTATCATACTATATCATGTCATCTGTATAAATATTTAGTTAGAGACTGTTTGGGCTATAATAAAATGATTATCTTTTAAACATAGCTGTAATACCTTTACCACACCAATTCTTTAATAGCATATCACCAAATGCAATTGTGCAGTCAGTTTTCTTATGGCCATGATTTTTTTTATATTTATGGAATTGGAATCCTGCAATGCAAGTTCATGATTGCATTGACTGAAAAACCTCTTAAATCTCTTTTAATCCATAGATTCTCCAGATTTTTAGTTCTCGCAATTTTTTTGTTGAAGAAAGCCCTGTAAAGTTTCCCACAGTTTGAATTCTGCTGGTTGAAATGATTCCTGGGTATTTGGTACAAATGGGTAATTAGAGCAATAGGCAGGTGGCTCAGTTGGTTGGAGCATCAGCCAATGCACTAGAAAGTAGTGGGTTTGATTCCTGGTCAGAGCACATACCTAGGTTGCAGGTTCGATCCCTGGTTGGAGTGTGTACAGGAGGAAACCAATGGCTATTTATCTCACACATCGATGTTTCTCACTCCCTCTACTTCTCCTTCTCCCTTTCCTCCCTCTCTAAAAGAAAGAACAGTAAAATATATCCTCTAGTGTGGTTAAAAAAATAAAAAGAAATAGGATATATCTATTCTCGTCTACTTCTGATTCATACATATCTCTGCAGCACCTACTAATATAATAACAATTTTTTAAATGTTTTAAAAATGTAACAATAGCTTCTCTACATTATAAGACCTAATTTCTTAGACTTCTCCACAAGTTATTTTGGAATATTATAAATATTAAAGGAACGGATATTTTTGTTTACATACTTTCATTAAGTACTGTACAACTGAATATAAAATAAAGCAAGTCACTTGTCAAGTAAGGATCTCCTAAAATGATCATTTAGCCTGGCCAGTGTGGCTCAGTGGTTGAGCATCAACCTATGAACCAGGAGATCACAGTTGGGTTTCCGGTCAGGGCACTGCCTGGGTTGCAGACCTGATCCCCAGTAGGGGGTGTGCAAGAGGCAGCTGATTAATGATTCTCTCTCATCATTGATGTTTCTCTCTCTTCCTCTCCCTCTTTCTGAAATCAATAAAAACATATTTTTTAAAAGGTCATCTAAACCCCTCCTTGGTTAATCTACACATCAACTTGCCCAAACAGCCCATAACTAGTCAGGAATTTTACAAGATGTGCAACCCATTGACTTAAATTGGATATTGCCTTGAACAGAATTCTTTAAAAATCAAAAGTGATTTAGTATAACCAGAACTGACAATGTACAAACTCCAACAAAATCTTTATAAAGGGCAACTTTAAGACAATGATTTTTACAATATGATTTGTAAAATAAATCATCTGATATCCAAGTTGTCACATAGTTTTCTTTAAAGTGATACAAAGAATGATAGACTAAAATCATTAACTTGCACACTCCAGGGCATTGAAGTTAATCTTGATAATTCACCAAATAAATAAACATTCATCCTCCTGTGAAAACAAAGTATGGCAGCTAAAAATAAAATAGCTCTTTTGGCTTACATGAGAAGCTACCTAATTTTGTTTGTTTGTTTTTCTGATCTCAAGAAATGGTTTTGATTGTTTCTGTAGATTGTGTTAAATGTCATATTGAGGCAACATAAATCCAAAGAATTCACTTAGGACACTTTGCTATAACTTCTCTAAATCAGTCCTTTATTAATTGTTGTTCTTCTTTCTAATGAAAAAGAAAGTACACTTCCTTTAAAGTATGGTCTTAGAATTCAGATATGAGACTACACCATTAATTTATCAAAATGTATGTGTGTGTGTTGCTATATGTGTGTTTATACCACACTAATATGATACTTACATAGCATCAAGTAACACATAAAAACAATCACTTGCCCTTCAAAACAAATATAAGCAAGAAAATATATGAAATTGCAGTAGTAATGTATTTTGTTCCTGAAATGAAAATAATTTCACAGGCCTGACAGTATTTACTTATTTAACCACTTGCATTTCAATTCACTTTGGATTACCTTATCCTACTACAAACATAAGTACATAAAATTAGTTTGTTCCTTCTAGTCTAATTCTAATAGCTATCCATGGTCATCCTAGGGAATTTGTGTATAATAGCATACTTCAATAATCCTCTATAGAAATAAACTTTTTAATTTGAAACTTTCTTCAAAAAACTAAATATAAGAGAGTAGAAAAGTTTGAAAATATAAACACCGGCATTAAATCTGTCTCCTACACAATAAGGGATCAGAGACAGAAAATGGCAAGGGCAGTTTGATCAGGGCATTCTGGGGTCTTGAGTACCCAGAACATGGCCTAGAAAAGAGAGATACTGTGGCTCTGAGTGGGTAGCCATCAATCCTGGGACCCCATATACTCCTCATCCCATAGACAGGTGCTCAAAAATATGAGGTTCAAAGCAGGCACTGGGATGTACCCACAAAGAGTAGCTGAAGATCACAATAATTATAAGGATCCCCATACTTCTTCAACCAGAAGCTTTCATAAAGTTCTGCCAATCAATCTATCTCAGTCAGGAACACACCAGTGACTCCATCGTTAACACTGTGAAATGACCAATAACTAAGTCAGTCGTCTGGGTGTTCTTCTCTGGAGCCTGCAGTTCGCCCTTAGATCCAGCACAGGCTGGAGTATCATTGTACTTCCAGACCCCACACACCTACAAACTCTCATCGGTAAAATAAAAGGGTGAACTAACTCCATCTCTCACCAAGTAATGTCCTGCCATCTCTGGAAATAATACAAAAGCTAAATTTAATCTTACGATAGGGCAATCAAAATAAAGCCAGGCATATTACCAAATTGAACCATACTGTAGTTCTTTGTTACTACTAACAATAAAATAGCTATTGAGAAAAGCACTTTATGTATTTGTATTATAGGTAAAAAGCAGTTTTCGCATTGCTGCTAGCATCATGCTATAACCAGGTAAAATGAATCATCACATTCACTCTAGAAAACATTCTGGTAGTTGACATAAAACACTCCTCATAATCTGATAGCAACTCACATTTCCAGGTTTATCTTATTTCATTCTTCTGCTTCTCATCTGAAGAAAAAACTTTCTACGCTCGCCTTGCTAAATGCCTTCCTATTTCCTGAACAAGCATGGCCTTTTCAGAATTCTCTGACCTCGGGTAGGTTGTTTCCTTTGCCCACTTCTGCACCTGGCAAACTCCTATTTACTTCCGGATTCCAACTGAAATACTGCTCAGTCTCCAGGCCCATCCAAGCAGAGCTGGTGCCTTCATAATGTGTGTGCATATTACTTTATTAATATCTGTAATAATAAAAGTTCACTGAAGTTAATATCTAGACTACAGGGCTATAACTTCCTTTATGGGCAGGACATGGTCTCATTGTTCTTCTAATCTCCCCAGTCTTGCACATAGTAGGTTTGTTTTTGTATGCATTTGAAGTACAAAATAGCTATAGGTACAGTAACTTGTGTTTATCATTACTTAAAGTATTAAATAAAAGAAGTTGACAGTAAGTATAGTGATTTTGTTTCATATTGTATGTAGACTGGCCTATTTGCAGAGAGAATCCACAGTCAGCTGCATGGAAAATCTTCGTTATTAGAAACTACGGAAAAGTAAGTGGGGCTTAGCCATTCCTGCTAGAGTTTCCTATTCTACTTTTCAGCACCTAGTGTTTATCTCTCGCTCTCTCTGCTGAGTAAGAAGAAGTTAGAGAATTCAATTCTATGAATATTATTCATGCGCATGGGATCCAATTTTAATATTCTGAAAAATAATGCTATTTATAGGAATATATTGAATATTCTATTCTTTCTCAACATAGAAGAGGCCTGCGAAATATCAAAATGTAAATCTCAGACACCTATTTATACAATATATTTCTCCCTAAACAAGCCCATGTTTTCTTCAGGAAGTGTGTATACAATTAGAATTTTAAAACTTCCACATGATGTACTTGGGTTGCACCACCCACTCAAGGAGAATCACACTCAAAGCTGTTTCTCTCTCCAGGATTCTGAATACATACTACCATTCTGAGCTGGGAAAGGCAAGAGAAAGGAAATAGAAAGCAGACTATTTCTGAAAGGCTATTATTTAAATGGAGCATTAAGGTGTGTTTCTGTGTGTATACATCTGTGTAAGCACACGTGAGCACATATATCTGTGTTTGTCCAACTACACAATGGAAGGTATAACTGACACAACAGGGTTTCCCAATGCTACTGTAGAATCAATTCATATCAGGCAATTTTCCCAGACCTAGAAAATTGCCCAAGCTCTCTAACAGGCAAACCTTGAACTTCTCTTATTTCCTCCACGCAGGACAAAGCCACTACTGCTCCCCTGACATTCTCTACCCACACTTGAGAATAATAAAACCACATCATATTAGCAGATCAACACCTTTTTAAAATGTAGTATTTTGCCGAAATCGGTTTGGCTCAGTGGATAGAGCGTCGGTCTGTGGGCTGAAGGGTCCCAGGTTCGATTCCGGTCAAGGGCATGTATCCTGGTTGCGGGCACATCCCCAGTAGGCGGCGTGCAGGAGGCAGCTGATCGATGTCTCTCTCACTGATGTTTCTAACTCTCTATCCCTTTCCCTTCCTCTCTGTAAAAAATCAATAAAAATATATATTTTTTAAAATGTAGTATTTTAAGAAAAATACTGTCTAAAAACTCATATCATCTTATCAAAGGTCAGTTCCCACCTTAAACCAATTGGAGGCCAATGATATTTGGAAAAATATATCGACTACATAGGGTTATTTTATCTTTAAAAAGTAATGACAATAACATGGGAAAATTATTCTTACAATGAGTCATGAGGACATAAAAAAAGTCTTTCCCATTACTGTGCTCCCACAGAGTGGCCTGCCACCCTAATTCTGATCTCCAGTGTCCCTTTATCCACTGCTGCTGCTCTTTGACCTCAGCTGATGGAAGAGAACCAGCTGATTTCCATTTCCTTCTCTTGCCGCACAAGCTGCCTATTTTAGAGGCACTAAAACATGGTGGTACAGAGCATAGCCTTTGGAGTTTGTGAGCCCTGGGTTCAAATTTGGGAAATTTTGCTTCCCCTCTTAGGCTCTTTGTTTCTTCATTGAAGAAAAAAGTTGGATTTTTTTCCCCTTAAGTGCAAGGGTCATTCAAGAATTGAGGTAATAAAAGATGGTATAATTTATCTATATATATAGAAGCCTAAGCAACTGTCCAACCGTCTGACCATCCAACTGACCAACCGGCCAGTAGCCATGATGTGCACTGACCACCAGGGGGCAGATGCTCAATGCAGGAGTGGAAGCTATGAGTATGGAAACATGGAACAGACTGATGAATCTCAGAGGGAAGGGAGGGAAAAGAAGAAGGGGGGAAGAGATTAACCAAAGATCTTATATGCATACTAGAGGCCCAGTGCATAGATTCATGCACTGGTGGGATCCTTCGGCCTGGCCTGTGTGGATCAGGCCGAAACCAGCTCTCAGACATCCCCCAAGGGGTCCCGGATTGCAAGAGGGAGCAGGACAGGCCTCTAGCTTATGTCATAAAATAATTACTCTGGTCTGCTGAGTGGAACTGACAGGGATTTGTGACAATTTAATGTTAATAAGATGAAGTTGTTTCTTGCAATTGGTCAGGACACAAAGGAATCTTTTCTGCATAATCTATAGATCCAAAAATTTGTCTCTTGCTCTCTAAGAGTTTCAATTATCTTATTAATAAGTCAGGAATAATAATGCCTACCTCAAACAACAGACTATCTGAGAAATTACATAACATGGCTACACAGAGCTTGGCATGTGGTATGTGTATCCAGAAAACATTTGGTCCCCTTTCATTTATTCTGTGTAGCTAATAAAACCTCTTTCCAATTCATTAGAAGGCACTAAGTTTTGAAAAATTAGAAGCTAGATCCAAACAACTATCTGGGCAGTTAAAATAGTAATTAAGACTGCATAGTCTGAATAAAAATAAAAAAAAAACCTTGGTCTGAGCAAAATATTTTCTAAGCTCTACACTCTAAACCAGTGGTTTGGTTTTCAACTTGTTTCATTTCATGGCACAATAAACTAATTACTAAAATTCTGTAGTTTAAGATCTGACCAAAAAAATAGATATAAATTTGATTCATTCATACCACACAACTAGAGTTGTATTGGTGTTGTCATTTTTTATTTGACAATCTAAGGGAAAGAGGTTAGTGCCCCTGATTAAAGATTCAAGTATTGCATTATTTTGAAAATTCTTGCTGCACACCAGTGCAGGATGACACACCACTTCAAAATTACTGCTTTAAACCAAAGACAATATAATTGTGTAATCCAAAGAATGAATTCTGTATTTAATAACCATCTAAATTTTTTAATGCAAACTATACAACAAGGAAGAAAAACCTAAGTAAAGAAAGCAAATAAATCTCCTTAAAATAGCCTTCCTTCAGATTTGGTAAAGTTATTTATCCACTACCAAACTACATAAATAATTATGTTATTTTTCATCATTTTTTAAACAAATGTATAAAACTTTAAAAACTCAAATACTTTAGTCTATAAATCTTTAATTTCTCCTTTTATATTTTGGTATTGATGCTATAGTCTTTATTGTAAGATGCCTTGAATTATTTTTTAGATATAAAGTACATTTCTTTTTCTAAATAGAAATAATAGTATAATATATGAATTTCTATTTATATTCATCATCTTGAACCTCCTAAAGACTTCTCAACAATCCTTGTAATTCTACTGCAGGTGAATTTCTCAGCAAATGATTGATGAGATGGAACAATGGAAAATACAGGCCTTCTAGGGCTGTGCTGTCTGAAACATTAGCCATGGGCTACACAAGGGCAACTGAGCATATGAAATGCAGCCGACTAGAACTGAAATATGCCTGTGCAGATAAAATATATGTCAGATTTTAAAAGCTTGATATAAAAAAACAAACATAAGATATTTCATAATTGTTCATATTAAATACATGTTGAAATAATCATATTTAGGATATATTGAGTTATATAAAATATATTAAAATTAACTTCACATTTTAATTTACCTTTCTTAGTGTGGCTATAAGATAATTTTAAATTACACATATAGCTCACATTTGTGTCTCATTTATTTGGATAATACTACTCTATGATGTCGTCTACTTTAATTCAATCAATTATGTGCAAATCTTGTTATATAAATCAAGATATAGGTAAATGAATCAAAGAATAAATAAAACATAGATAAATAAAGTTCATAATATATCTCTGCTTAAATGGTTTCACAATATTGCTTAATAATAGTTTGAAGAATATGCTAAGTTTACATAATTAGGTAAATGGGGAAGGTAGAAGAGGATAAAGGGGAGATAAATGGTGATGGAAAATGTCTTCACTTGGTGTGAATTGTACACCTGACACCTATATAGTTTTATTTACCAATATTGCCCCAATCCTATCTAATAAAAGAGAAACATGCAAATGGACAGTACCTCCACTATGCCCACAAGCCAATCAGAGTGAGTATGCAAATTAACCAACTAAGATGGTGGAGCCACAGAGGTGGAACAAGCAAGAGGCTTGGGTTGCCCATGGCGATAGAGGAAGCCAAGCTTCCCCCACACCCTGGATGTTCCTGCCAAAATTTCAATTATAGAAGATTAATAAATCCCAACAAATATGGCAGCAACCACAGAGCTGGAGTGAGCAGAAGACTTGGATTGCCCCCAGTGATGGAGGAAGCTAAGCTTCCTGCCCGCCCTGGACTGCCTTGGCCTCTGCTAAAGAAGGGGCTGGGAACTTGGGCTGTCTGGGGCAACCCAGGCTACCAGCAGGCCTTGGCTTCACCTCAAGGCTACCAAGTTTCAATTATATAAGATAAATAAATCCCAGATACCTGCTTCCAGCTGGCCCTGGCCTCCATTTGGGTCACTGGGGGGTGTGGCCGGCATGCAAATCACCACAGGCCCCTCGCCCAGGCCACTCCATACCTCAAGGGAACCCCCACCCTGATCTGGGAAACCTTTCAGGGCAAACCAGCCAGACCCCACCCATGCACCAGGCCTCTATCCTATCTAATAAAAGAGTAATATACAAATTGACCCTCACTACAACACACAAGATGGCTGCCCCCATTTGAATATAACATGGCTGCCACAAGATGGCCAGCAGAGGAGGGTAGTTGGGAGGGACCAGGTCTGTAAGGGAGGGCAGTTGGGGACATTCAAGCCTGCAGAGGAAGGCATTTAGGGGGTGACCAGGCCAGCAGAGGAGGAAAGTTGGAGGTGACTGGGTCTGCAGAAAAGGGCAGTTGGGATAGATCCAGGCCTGCAGGGAAGAGCAGTTGGAGGGGAGCAGTCCTGCAAGAGAGGGCAATTGGGGGCAATCAAGCCTGCAAGAGAGGGCAGTTAGAGGTGACCAGGTTGGCAGAGGAGGAAGTTGGGGGTGACCGGGCCGGCAGGGATGGTTAGTTGTGGGGCCCCAAGCCTGCATGGGAGGGCAGTTGAAGGGAGACCAGACCAGCAGAGGAGAGCAGTTATTGGTGATGAGGCTGGCAGGGGAGGGCAGTTAGGGGTTACTGGGTTGGCAGGGGAGGACAGTTGGGGGAGACCAGGCCTGCAGGGGAGGGCAGTTGAGGGGGACCAGGCTGGCAGGGGAAGGCATTTAGTGCTGACCAGGCCTGCAAGGGAGGGCAGTTAGGGGTGACCAGGCCAGTAGGGGAGAGCATTTAGGGGCAATCAGGGTGGCAGGGGAGCAGTTAGGCATCAATCAGGCTGGCAGGAAGTGGTTAGGGGGTGATCAGGCTGGCAGGCAGAAGCAGATAGGGGCAATCAGGAAGGCAGGCAGGTGAGCAGTTAGGAGCCAGCTATCCTGGATTATTAGAGGGATGTCCGACTGCCTAAATGGCAGTCGGACATCCCTCGAGGGGTCCCAGATTGGAGAGGGTGCAGTCTGGGCTGAGTGACATACACTCCTGTGCACTAATTTCATGCACTGAGCCTCTAGTAAATTCAATAAAAAGCAAATAAATAGGTAAATGCTAAAGTAAGCATTATATTTCATCTGATAAATAAACATGTATAAGATGCTTATAGGTCACACACTGTGATAAGTCATGAAACACCAATCCATATATTAAAGCAAGGTCTAGGCTCTCATGAGGTTCATAGTTTTATGGAATATAAAAAAGAAAACAGGTACATACAATAAAATCATCATATTTAGGATATATTGGGTTACATAAAATATATTATTACAATTAACTCACATTTTTGTTTACCTTACAGTGAGAAAAGTATCAGACAGTACTCTAAACAAAATGTGTGTGAGCATTTTTATTGTTTCAAATAATGGATCGTGTGTATTGGTATTTAGGGTTTACAGATTAATATGTGGGAGCATCCTAAACCACACAGAATTACCCAGTTCAAAATATTCAGGGTGCTCCTACTGAGAAACATCTATTGTCATATCACACTATGGTCAGGATCGCCACTGCTCAACACAACTCAGACATAGTAATTTTTCTCTGATGCTGATTCCTGGACACTGGGGTGATTCCAGAGCCAAACAGACTCCAATCTGGAGTGCAATCAACACAAGCTGGTATACAAAATCATCTCTGTTCTCTGGTGTATGAACACAATTCACATATAAACATATCATATTCACATATATATGGTGTATGTGTCGATAATAACATCTTCCCATTCTCAGTCTAAGAGAAATAACTTATTTGAAGCATTTAAACGCAGTTTCTATTTATAAGCCAATAACTTCTTTAAAAATTGTTTCCCATTTACAAAGACTTTTGTTACTGAGCAGAAATACCAATCTTGGTATTCTTATCTGACTCTTCATGGAGAAGCAGATAGGAAGGAAAAAAGAAAAAAATAAACCTTCTGTCATTTGTTATAGAATTCTACACCATTCTACAACAAAGGAAACCGCCATTCTAGAATGGTATGGTGAGAAAAAGATAGTTATTACTCTACAAAATGCCAGAATCTTTAAACAAACAGTGAGTCAAACTACCATAAAAAGATATGAAAACATTTATTATTTGATATTAATAAATTTATAAGTCTGAATGAAATGCATAAAAATGTCACATCATACTTTAATGTCAAACCTCCTCATCTCTCCCATCCAAGTCAAAGAAAGATTCTTTGAAGAACAGACATTCTAGAATATTTCTCAGGCTTGAGGCAACAGGACTGTTTTAATCCATGCTTACATCTCGGATAGCAAAACTACTTGCCTCAAAAACAAGGGTGTAGTGCCCGTTTAAAATGCCTTACTACATAACTCAATTATCTCTATAAGTGAAAAAACTTTGAATGCATAAATTATGGAGGAAATCTAGCATAAAGGAGGAATAGTGTCCAAAAACTGATACCCTTTTTGCATTAAAATATTCAGGGCTAATTGTGATTTTAGCACTGGTTTTTATCCTTGCTTTGTTCTTTGGCCAAACTTAAACACTTCTTGTCTCCTGCAATGAAAAGTGGCACTATTATGTTCCTGGAAGCCGGAGCAGGATTCCTCAAAGCTTAATTTTAAGGTCTTAATTGGCTGAGGCAATGGGAGACCATACAAAGCCCACTTCACAGAGAAGGGCAAGATTGCCAGGTCACTTGAGAACAGATGAAGAGCTAACTGGAAGCTATTGCTGAAATCTTACAGTGTTCTGGGAAGTTTTACCAAATTGTAACTTCCACAGAATGGAACACAATCATCCATCATAACACATAACCCAGAGGGGTTGAAATGAGCTTGTAGAAACAGAACGATAAATCAGAAACAATCATCTTCACTTAACAATTGCATTTCATAACAAACCAGAAAAGCTTTATGGAGGCTGGACACTGTGGTTGGTTCTGTGGCATATGATTGATATCAAATATTTGGTTATACTTCCTCACAACCTCTAAGACCAGAAACCATATGTTTACAGTTCAAGGGGGTTATTATCTAATAACACATTTGTTCATTGGGTACTACTGTCATCTACTTTTACCTTGCAAAGGTAAGTTATTCATTCATTTACTTATCCATTCACCCAGCCAACATTTGTTGTATGTTATGTAATAAGAGACACTTAAGACATTGAATAAAATTATCTTCATCCTGAAGCAGTTTTTATTTAACTAATAATAATTAATAATTCATCAATATACATTATAAAAACACCCTATTTGGAATAGTTATAAGTAAAGTAATTCTAACCACTGATGACAGATTCCCAAAGCAAACAAAACCAGAGAAAATAATTGTTACTTGTGAAATTCAAGACTATATGGAAAAAAGAAAAGTTAAAGGTCCAGAACTAATCTATAAAAAACTTTTAAATTATTTTATGTTCATACTAACAATAAAAACATGATAAAAAATATCACAAGATATTTTACACTTTTGGAGTTGATAACAGTGAGAATGCACTAATGATTTCTATATAGTATCAGACACTCCTGCTTCTGAAATTTCAATAAAGATGCTTATAAATTTGTTTGACTTAGATGTTACAAAAAAATATGAGAGGCTAAATATTTTTTAGAATCGTACCCTATATGATTAATACTTTCTTATTATTTACTCTGAACTATCTGCTCCAGTTGTTTGTTCTTTAATTCATGCATTTGTTAGCTTATTCAACAACTATTTATTGAATACCTACTATATGTTGCTATGAAGAATAAGAAAAACCAAGGTAACTATTGTCATTAAGTTCTACTTCCACCTGTCCTTACTACAAATGGAAGCTGTTTTGTATATTTTCCTGAATTTATTCCCTATCAACCACAATAATTCCATTCTTCTGTTCAGGTAAGCTGCCCCATTCTTATTTGCACAAGGCCATTTCTTGCAAAAAACTTACTCTTCCTTTATTTCAATCTATTCCAGAATACAAGTTTCCTCTTTTTCAAATTACTCCCAACAGGAATGACCAACAATTGATGAAAATTGAATATATATGCAAGAAAAATTCTATAATTTCAAGAATTATTATATGCTAGAATTTGATACAAGAGAAAGCACACAGTGATCAGAATATACTATAATTCACAATCAAAGACTAAGAGAAAAAACTCCTTTTTCAAAAAAAAAAAGAGAGAGCATTCAAAAAAACCTAAAAATCTTATATGGTATTATTCCAATTAATTAACTTACATAAAATAAAGGCATTGGTGTTTTCAGCTACATTTGCAGACCTTTAGAAATTAAAAATGAAGTAAATGAGATCTAAAATATAATTACTGCCTCCCTCCACTGCCAATAAGCCTTCACCAGTAAGACCATTAACTTACTCTATTCCTTCAGACTGAATAAGAAAAAAGAAGAAATAGTGTAAGTGAGGACATAAAAATAAATAAGAACCCTGGAAGACCCAATCAGCACCTCTCCCTTTTCCTCCCCAATCTCTAAATCCCTCCAACCTGCTTCCTTCATTACCTGCAGTTTAGAAACCCACAGACAACTCTGATGTTTTTTATTTAGTCAACACAACAGGTACTATTGACATCTGACTAGCAGGGAAATTCTCTGGTAATAAAACTCTCAAAGAAAATGGCTCTTTATGAGTGCTACCATAATCCACAATTTCTATTCCCACAGTGCATTTAGAGCATTTGATAGTCATAGGAGACATACATACATACATACATACATACATACATAAATAAATAAATAAATATCCCTTCAGTAGCTGCTTCTTTGGGAATACCAAACCTACATCTGGGGGGCGGGGAGGGAAGAGGGTACAACTACATGAAAGAAAAAGAACTCTAGAACCAACCTGAGCCACTCCATCAATACTTTCTTCTGTACAATATACTCACAACTATTTAATCCTTGTCATAGCTTTATATGTAAACTTTTCTATAAAACCTTTTCTGAATTAGATTTCCTACTTCTTTTACAAAAAGTAAAAGAATGTCTCTTTCACATATGGAACCCGATAGATCAACACAAACTCCAAAGAAGCTAATAGGCAATGACTGATGATAGCTCAATTTTAGTTTTCTTATGGCTTCCTTGATTAAGACCAGTACTCTCATTGGCACATATTGAACTGAAGGAGGAAAGATGTAAACCAAGCAGCCCAATGTGCATTATCCAGCCATGAATTTCATTTAATGTTTCTACCCAGGTGATAAGAAGAAATGAATATTTCAAGCAGAGGGTAAAAAATGTGAGCATCATTAATGACTAGAGACCTACTAGAGGCCCAGTGCACAAAATTCGTGCATAGGGGTGTGTGTATCTCAGCACAGCCTGCACCCTCTCCAATCTGGGAACCCTTGAGGGATGTCTGGCTGCTCGTTTAGGCCCAACCCTATCGAGGTTGGGCTTAACCAGGCAGTCGGACATCCCTCTCACAATCCAGGACTGCTGGCTCCCAACTGCTCACCTGCCTGCCTTCCTGATTGCCCCTTAACACTTCTGCCAGCCAGCTTGATCACCCCCTAACTACTCCCCTGCTAGCCTGATTGTTGCCTAACTACTCCCCTGCCAGCCTGTTTGCCCCTAAGTGCTCTCTCCTATAGGCCTGGTAACCCCTAACTGCCCTCCCCTGCAGACCTGGTCACCCCTAACATCCCCCCAACCCCTGCAAGCATGACTCCCCCAACTGCTCTCCCCTACAGGCCTGTTCCCTCCAAACTGCCCTCCCCTGCTGGTCTGATCACCCACAATTGCTCTCCCCTGCTGGCCATCTTGTGGCAGCCACCTTGTGTTCACATGGGGGCAGCCATTTTTTATCACATGGGGGCAGCCATTTTTTATCACATGGGGGCAACCATCTTGTGTGTTGGAGTGATGGTCAATTTGCATATTACTCTTTTATTAGATAGAATAGAGGCCTTGTACATGGGTGGGGGCCAGCTGTTTTGCCCTGAATTGGTACTCCTGGTGCCTTGGTGAGGGGCCTGTGGTAGTTTGCAGGCCAGCCATGCCCCTGATGACCCAAGTGAAAGCCCTGATATCTGGAATTTATTTATCTTCTATAATTGAAACTTTATAGAAGAAGCCAAGAGGAGCTTGGCTTCCTCCACTGCCAAGGGCAACTCAAGCCCCCTGTTCTCTCCAGCTCCATGGCTGCTGCCATTTTTATTGAGGTTTATTTATCTTCTATAATTGAAATTTTTTAGCCTTGAGTAGAGGTCTGGGCCTGCCAGGATGTGTGGAAATTTTGATTTCCTCCACTGCCAGGGAAACCCAAACCTCCTGCTCACTCCGTGGCTGTAGCCATCTTGGTTGGGTTAATTTGCATACTCACTCCTGATTGGCTGGAGGGTGTGGCTTGTGTGTATAGCAGAGTGATGGTTAATTTGCATATTGCTCTTTTATTAGATAGGATTTCTTACAAAATGAACTTTGGGGTTGAGATGCTGAAAGGTGAATAAAATACTTGAGAACTAGAAATTTAAAAGAGTGACACATTTCAAGGTACTCCTAGAAAGAAAGTGAACTGAAGAAAGACTGCAACAGAAATTGCAAATGAAAAGTAGAATAGAGCTGTGGAAAAGTAATAGGATGCTCTGTCACCTCGACATAGTTCAGAAGTGTGGAGATGTAATGACCAATACAGTCCCACTGTGAAAGAGTTCAGATTGGTTTACATGGAGACAAGCATCCATGGCCAAACACTTATTTCTTATCTAATCGCACCTTACAGCAAGACCTGAGATACATTAGTTTAAGATGCAATAAAGATCCATTTATAGTAAAGTTTAAAAAAATCAATCAATAAAAAAGATTTTCAACTAGAAGCCTCAGAAGGAAGTACAGCTGTACATCCAAACTCATTCCAGATGTCAGAGGCAGCTGCACAACATCAGAGAGCAAATCCTAAGAAGACCCTGTGCCAGAAAGGGCATTTTAAGAGTTTGCTTCACAGATTCCAAAAGAAAAAGAGAGTACATATTTATGGGAACTAGATAAAAAGTACTGAATTCAAACCCCAAAAGATGAAAAATATTCCAAATTCTTAACTCTTATTCTTAATGTATTTAAATTAAACATTTGTATTCTCTCTTAATAGTTAATTATATCATTTCTCTGCTTAAATAAAGAGAAGGACCAGAAAAGTGAGTTAAGTAGATTTAGGTAGAAAATTAATATGAGCATCATATGAAGATATGAATATTGTAGAACAGTATAAGAGTATTAGCCTAACGTTGCATTCACTTTGATTTCCAACTGGGATATAACCACATATTTACTAGTTATATTACCTCCTTTAACAGTTTATGTTTTCAGAATGACTTTTACATGAAGAATGTTTGCTTGGAAAGAAGGTATTTCACTGAAATTGCATTTGCCTCTCCTACTCCTCCCTTAATGAATACCATTGTGATAAACATATTTAGAGAAATATTGTGAGAATTGGTGTGTTCAGAAAGTATCTCTGAAGTCGTTTCACATACACAGCAGCCATTTTCTCTTCCCTGTACTGTCCTAGATAACATTTCAACCTCACCACCACAAAGATACAAATATTAAAGAAAATCCATCAGAGGTATCACTGACATGGAGGAATGAGATGATATTACTTAGAAACATATCTCTGTGGAATGTTCATATTACATAGCCATAGCTACAAAAAATATCTGGAATTCAAGACCAGTTCCTTATTTAAGTGAGTTCACAATTTCAGCTACAGAAACTAACTTCTATATTTGGTCATAATCATTAGCATTTCACTGCAACTAAGTCATACGACAAAGGAGTCTCCCCTTCAGAGGACCTTGGAAGAAAGAACTCCTATTTGCCACAGGCATTTTAGTTTCTCGGAACCTCATAGCTTCAAAGTATTCTGACATCTTAGCTAAATCTTACATCTCTTTTCACAAGAGGAACGTGCTTCTTTGTTAAGGTATGCTCAATCATTCTATAGTTAGAGCAGAAGAAGGCAGAGAGATGTTAACTGGAGGGCAACTGTTATAGCCAGACTCAGCTGTGGTTCTAGTGGGAGTATGACTGAGTTAAGGGGGGAAAGAAGGAAAGAAACTATGGATCATAAATTGAATATTCACCTGTCCTGACCCCAGTGGACTTTGAAAGCTTTGTGAGAAACAAATTTCTCGTGACCTCAGAGGTAATAAGTCAGACAGAATGGTTCTTGGAAACAGTTGTTCCATGGGATGTATGTAGATGTATTTGAAACAAAGTGGTTGTTCTGAAAACTAGTGTCCTTTAGTCACTCGTAGTTTTAAAAACACAACAAAAAGGTGTGGTTGTGGGTGACTGATTAGGAGGCAGATAGCACATTCATAGTGGAAGCACACAAAAGAAAACGTTTGATCTTTTATAGGAGAGTTTATACATAATATCTGAATTAGCTTCACAAATTGGGCCTGAGGCTTGAAATTCCTGTGAGCTATTCATGAAATAATGTACTAAAATAATGTGAAATAAAATATTGGAAATGTACTAAAATAATGTGAAATAAAATATTATAAATATTACATCTATCACGACTAAAGAATTTATATCTAAACAGCTCAGCTGACCATTTCTTTTTCTGGACAGGATTCCTAGTGGTTCAGTTATTATGGTAGCCAAAACGACCGAGATTGTGGCAGAGCAGTTTTCTTCCTAACGTTTTTAACAAGAAAACTCGATTTCTTTACAACTTCATGGAACAGGTCCTAAGAAAATGAGAAAGGACAGGTTGTTTTCCATTTGCAAGGTCTATCGCAGTTGACTGAGTAATACTGGTTTACTCTGGTATGCAGTATGATAGCCAGAATAGAAGCATGAGTTTCACAAGTCCTTTCCCATCTGTAATTCACTGTCTAAACCAGCCGTCGCCAACCAGTGGTCCGTAAACCACTGGTGGTCCATGAGGTCTGAAAGGTTGGCAACCGCTGGTCTAAACTTATGAGAAACTACCAACTCCACTTGCCTCCAGACTCAGCTGCCTTACTGTAAAATGGGATGAATAATCTCAAGTAGTTGTTTTAAGGATTAAATGAGATATTACACATAAAAGCCTAAATATAAGGCCATCTCAAATGACAAGGAGGGTGAACAGTTGAACATAAAGGTCTAACATAACCTGTGGGGAACTGCAGTAAAGAATCTTTTCAAAATGTGACACATTAAAAAATGAATTTTGAAAAGATTCTTCACCACAGTCACACAACAGAGGTGGGGCACAGACCCTCACCCCCTCAACCTTGCAGGGGCCTGAACCCTTACCCTCCTGAGGGAGGTCTCCTGCCTCCATGGCTGCTTCGCTTCCCACGCCCAACACAAATCAGGACCCAGGTAACAGACAGAAACTTGGCCAACAGCAGCTGCCCTATATCTAAATCCAGCCTAGCACCAGGAATGCTCAGGGCCTACTCAAGAATGCAAATAATCCTTTCCACTAATATTTACAGGGTAATCTAAGATTGTTGGTAGAGTATTAAATTTGACAGTAAAAGAGTAATCAAGCTTTCAGATTAATTTAAATTGGCTAATTGAAATAAGTGAATATTCAAGAAAATTCCATTGTACTGGACAAAAAGCAGCTTCTAAAGTATTACCTAAAATTTCTATTGGTAGTTCATCTCATGGTAAAATTTCTTAACATGCAATGAACATAAAGTAGGCATATTTTTGTGCAAAAAAAATAAAATTTAAAGTTATCAAGATTGCATTAAAAAACTTACAAAAGTTTCCATTAATCAAAAAAAGGGGAGATGGTAGGATAATATCATGTAAGGAAAAATATCTGGTAAGTAAATTGCATCTAGAAAATTTTTACTTTAGAAAATTAATTTTCATTTGTAATGCTAACAGCAAGACACCCATGAAAAAAACACATGGTGTCAAAATAAGCCAAAAAAAAATTGTTTGGGCAAAAATAAAAAGGATCCCAAGTCAATTTTATAGAAAAGATTCCTTTATTAACTTTTGGTCAAGAATATGTTTATATACTTTCAGAAAACAACTCCAAGACCAAGTGGACTCCTGCAACAGAGAGGAATCAACTGGTCTGCTCCAACCATGAAGACAAGGGGAGAAACCGTCCAGAGATGGAAGACATTGACAATGCCTTGCCATGTGAGCAGTCAGCAGCAGTGCATCGCTACAGGTTGCCTAGGACCAAACCAGAGAGGGTCGGACCTACATTGCCACCATTTGTCTACCATCAGATACCATTGCTGATGTGTACACATAAGGAACTGTTGGACATTGAAACTGAGACTCAAATATTTTTTTGTTCTTATAGGTTCATTTCTAGCCTGCAGAGGCAAGATGTTTTTAAAGAAAAGAATCAGAGGAGGCGGGGGTGGGGGTGGGGGTTAACAACAAACAAATAGATACAGAGGCAAAGAGCATTGAACAGACTGTCAAACTACAGAGGGAAGGCAGGGGAGGTTGGGGAGGAGGGGCTGTAAGAGATCAACGGAAGAACTGGTATGCAGGTACATAAGCATAACCAATGATACAAGACACTGGGGTGGGGAGGGGGCCAGATAAGGGCATGTACTGGGGGTAGGGAAGGCTAGGAGGAGTCAATAGGGAAAAAAAAGGAGACATATGTACTACTATTTGTAATACTTTAAACAATAATAAAAAAATACATTTAAAAATTTTTAAAAAGAAATTAATTTTAAATACTAGAGTACAAAGTCAATAGCCTCAACTGGAAAAAAAGCAAATTTGCAATCTCTCATGGTTGATGTGATGATCAACTGTGACGAATGATCAAGTGATTCATCTAATCTAGAAAGGAGAACATATGCATCAGTGTCTTTCCAAATACTACTTGGAAGAACTTGAAGGCCTTTACTCTTGAAAGATAAATAGAGGAAGCATTCTCTTATTGCCAGTGAAAACAGCTTAGCTAATAAAGGACATCATCAGATAGTTTGGTGAGATAATTCTAAATTGTGTAATCCTTCATATTTGGTCCTGTGTCTTGAAGAAGCAGAAAAAGCTACATCAATCAACATTGATGTTCGTTTTCTCTTTGATTGCTAGAACACACCTAAGTGTCTAGTATGGATAGGGTAAGGGGATATAGCTTCTGATGAAGACACCATAGTAGATGGGATTAAAGGGACCAGAGGCTAATCTGTGCTATCCATGTATGTATCCATCCATCTACCCACCTCTCCACTATCTAAATATTCAATAAGTAAATTTATTTTTTGTTTAAATATAAAACATATGGCCAGATGCAATGGAAAAATAATTCTATACAATAAAAGGCTAATATGCAAATTGTCCCCTCGACTGTGAGTTCAACCAGGAATTCAACCAGGGGGCAGGGCCAGCTGGCCACCCGCCTGAGGCCCTTCCCCTCGGCTGGCCTAGCCCAAATGGCTCTGACTGGGTAGGCTGGCTGGATCCCACTCATGCACAAATTTGTGTACCAGGCTTCTAGTAATCTATAAAATAAGAGATTAAAAATTAATACAAAAAGATATATACGCAGATACCCAGAGGAAAAGGCAGTAAATGGCAAATGTCATGTAATTATATCCGAACGTGTTAGTAGCAATGGGCTGGTAAAAGGAATAATTCTGCTAGCAAGGGCGATGATAAGGGTAGAATTTTCACAGAAGGAGAGAGGGGAAGAATGGCAGGGTTCCTGTAAGAATCTTGACATTATTGTTCAGCAGTGTGAGAGCCATTGAAGGTTTCTGAGCTGAGGATCCAGGGCTCAAAGCTGTACCTGACGAAAATTCATCTGGCAGAACTGATTAGAACAGCAGTTGTGTGTACACATGTGTGTTTTCTCTAAGGAAATGCTATTGGATGGAGGTCAACTGCTACAAGTAATCTATATATATATAAAAGGCTAAGTGACCAACCATCTGTCGATCTGACCAGCCAGTACATATTATGCACACTGGCAATCTAAAAATAAATGTTGACTCACTCATGCACGATACATAGAAAGCTCTCACTGGCACCAATCACATGTGTATTTCAATCTGTCATTGTCAACCGTGAATTTGGTTGTTTTTGTTGACATTCTGAAGTTGAAAAAAAATGGCAATGTTGACAGAATGTCTGAAGACCAACTACTGGCACAACTATCCCCGTCTGACACTGGCCTCACATTTAAATTAATTCAAAGACAGTTTCCTTTGATGCCAGCATTTGCAATGACTATTAATAAATCACAAGGAAAAACTCTACACAGAGTAGAAATATTCCTACCTGAACCTGTTTTCAGACATGGTCAGTTATATGTTGCCTTCTCTCGAATTCGAAGAGCATATGATGTTAAAGTTATAAATACTTCATCACTAGGGAAATTAGTTAAGCACTCTGAAAGTGTTTTTACTCTTAATGTGGTATACAAGGAAATATTAGAATAAGTTTAATCAACTTATCAGTCATTTGTTTTTACCAATGTTTTTATACCTTGCTTTTGTTTTTTTATATCGTGTCTTTGTTGTTGTTTTATCATGTTGTTATTGTTTATTTATTAATTTATATATTCTTTTCATATACATTTTACTAATTTTCTTTCATCTCTGACACTTCTATTATAGAGAAAAGGTGAATAGCAATATTAAAATATTTCTTCTAATTAATTTCCTTTCAATATGCACGAATCCATGCATCAGACCATTAGTTTATTATAAAAAATATGACAGCAAAGTTTGAGAATGATTTACTTTCCTGTATTAATATCAGAATATTCAAGGTTATTTCTAAAAGATGTCACTATAACCAAATGTGTTATCAAATAGCAGAGAAATGGATAGAGAAATGGATATCTGGGGCACGGGAAATGGTGTGAGCTTGGACATACCAACCAGAACGTGCCTGCCTGGGAAACCTGTCTGAAGGCCTCTGGCAGGCTCAAGTGGAAAGTAGGGACTAGAGGTCAAGAAGATCTTCAAATAAGGGAGCTTCTGTAATCCACAGAACTTACGTGCATATATACATAACCCATGGACACAGACAATAGTGCAGTGAAGGCTGGGAAGGGAGAAGGAGTGGAGTGTAATAGGTCAATGGAGAAAAACGGGGATAACTGTAATATTTTCAACAATAAATATTTTTTTAAAAATAAAGGAAGAAGCTTCTGCAATCTTTTAAGATATGAGGTCATCAAGAGCTAAATAAGACAGAGATAGTGTAACTGGAGAGGGAGAAGTAGCTATAGGAGAAGTGACCAAGGAAAACTGTAAAGCTACCAGTTGCAGGAGATAAAGGGCCTGAGAGAAAGTAAAATTTCCTTCAAATCATAAGTGTAAGGATAGGTTTTTAAGTGTTCTCAGAAGTTGTAGATAAATGGGTGAGTGACAGGAAAACTAAATCAATCAATTTTGCATACACAAAAAAATGCCACCCCATGTTTAGCCTACATGCTAGGGAAAATTCCTACAGTTTATAAGTCCCTTCCTACTCTCTATCTTAGGAAGATATCATCTGTTATGCCACCCACAAACTGAGGAAGTAGAACAGAGATTCAAAGAAAGCAAGGAAAAATAGCTGAATGGAGTTTCTCAGAACTCTGAGAACAGTGAAACCAAAGGAAAGCCCTTGAGAGAGATCACCATTGGTAGAGACAAGTCAGCTATATGAGAACCTTCTGAAATAAAGAATGTGTTTTTGAGCCAATGCTTTGAACCGCACCCAATTTAAAAGCACCGAAAAGAAACTTTACTACATCTCTATTATTAGTAAAAGTACTCATCCCCAGAACCCTCTCTAAGGCCAGAAAAATCATGTATGTATATCAGATTTTTCACTAAGCTGTCTCTATGCCTTAGATATCCACATATGAACATATTATCCTTTTGAAGTACCTTGCAAAAAAATTTAGTCACGAAAAATGTTCTAAAATGTGAATTAAAACACAAAAGGTTTCTACTAAAACAGATCTCTCAATTTTACATAGCAAATCTAGGAGCTATTCCCCATTCTAACCTTTTCTCCAAAGGGTATGAGTCATATATAAAGCAAATATCAATTAAACCAAATCACAGATGTCAAGAATCTAATATCAAAATAAAGAGCCACCATTCAAAATATTATGATGTGGAACTGCCAAAAATAGGAGTGTATTCAACATGCTAAAAAGATAATGGGAGAGCAAATGCCTAAATCTAGCCCTTGTCCTTTCCAAAATTCCCTTCTCCACCTTTACTTTTGACCTCATTCACTGTCATATCTTCTGGGATCCTGCTACACCAGCTAACCTTTCTTTCACCTGTTTAAACTCTGGCATTCCTAGATCTTTCTGTCCAACATTTATAGCCATACTTAAGCTTGTCTACAATCCATAGCAACTAAAATATAATACCCTAAGTGTTACATTCTAAAAAATGTAAGCAAACAATAAGAAAAATATGTGTATATCTAAGATAGTTCAGTTTTACTAGTAAACTTCATGAATTTAAAAAATTATTTTGAAGAAGATAACTATGTCATATACTTAGTTTTCCTTAATGGGATACTATATTAAGCTTTTTCTAATGGGTTTAAAATTTAATTTTTTAAATTCATGAAGTTTACTAGTAAAACTGAACTATCTTAGATATACACATATTTTTCTTATTGTTTGCTTACATTTTTGATATTCAGGTATTTTAAAATAGTTTTTACATGTTATGCTACGGAACTAACTCTAGTAAGAGTACACAATGGAGCTAGAATTACTACTAACGATGTTATAGTGTCCCTAAATAAATCGGAAAGCTCTTAGAGAATATCGTTATGAAGTGAATAGAAGTATAATCGGTTTAAATACTTCTACTGTAAAATGTAATACATAACTGAAATATTATGAAGACAAATATTGTTATGATCCCAGAGTGTCATAAACAAAATATAAATCACTCCAATTAAATTACTCAATTATGGATTTTTCTTGTGGTCCTTCAGATTTCATTGTGATTTATTTTTTCACTAAAATATGATGGCTCCCCTATTAATTGTGCAGCAGTCATCCATTCACTCATTCATTCACTTATTCACAAATATCTGACATATCAACTTCGTGTCACGTTTACTGATAAAGCATTGAACAAAATGAAAATGCAGCTGTCTTCTAACACCATATTTAAAGAGATTTACAAAAGTGAAAAACAATGCCACTTTTCAATATTTTTGTCTTGAAAAATAATTTAATTTCATTAATTTTAATGTTCCATAGAATGAATTTATAATTATTACCTTAAAAGGCTATCTTTTAATTCTTAGTTTCAATTTTAATATGGTATTGATACATATAATGCACAATAAAATTTTTGAGAACTCAAAGAGCTTTTAAGAATATAAAAATGGTCCTGATACGAGAAAAGTTGAAAATCACTATAGTAGAGTAATAAACAATTTTAAATGGTATATAGGGAATATTCATGATCACTAAAATGAAAAGCAAACAAAAAATTATTTTGAAGAGGATAACTGTATGTCATATGCTTAGTTTTCCTTAGTGGGATACTGTATTAAGCTTTTTTAATGGATTTAAAATTTAATTTTTTAAATTCATGAAGTTTACTAGTAAAAGAAAAGACCTATAAGCATAATATAAGATACACTTATGTTATAAAATTGCCATTTTTCTTATTCCTGCCATGATGCCTCTCTAGTATGACCAGAGAAAAGTAATTTATCAAGTCCTTATCTAACTTTTAGAGTTAAGTATTGCCTACATATTAAATATATTACATTCTGCCCCTGCTCTCCCAAACTCTCTTCCCCTTATTCAGTTGTTTTCACCATTGTTCTTGTAGCCTTCTATTATATAATTTACCTATTTAGATTTATTTTCTGTCACCCCACTCAATATAAGGGAGAGTAGGATTTTTTCTTATTTATTCACTAATGTATCCTCAGCACATATAACAGTGCCCAAGACAAAATATGAACAAACTAAGTATTTCTTGAATGAATTAATAGGTATTTTACTGAAGTCAAGTATAAATGTTGGTATCTTACCAGGGAAGAACAAACATGTCTTACCAAATTAACACTTTCCAATGACATGAGCTATGTAAACAAGAGGGATATAGTAGCTAATGAAAACACTCTCAGAGCAGGAACAGTTTTCCCTTCTGAACCCAGAAATGAAGACAGGAGAGACAAAAGAAAAGAGAAGAATCTACACTAATAAAAGCACAGAATGCTAAATAGACTGGACATCTTTCTGGATGACCTTCTGGATGAAGCCAGGGCTGTGAGGGAAGTCTGGGTCCCAGGTCCCTGCCAGTGGACAGAGGGAAGACTGGGTGCCAGGTGCCAGCAGTCAAAGGGAAGCCCAGGTCCCAAGTGCCAGAGGGAAGCCAGTGCCAGCATCTGGGGGAAGGAAGGCCTACTCTTGCACAAATTTTGTGCACTGAGCCTCTAGTACAACAATAATCTGAGCTGCAGGTAAGAGAAAGGTTTTCTCCCTCTGCTGGATTCCAGGAACACAAAGAACAGTGAGAGTAAGAGCAGCTAACACACCTCTCTTCTCTTGGTGTATTTCTTCCAGAAGCAGCTCCTGCCTTTCTATCTGTTCCAGGAGACAGTGGAGCTCGGATTCCTTGTTCTCAGTCATATTCCTGAGCTGCTCTCTGCACAGCATTAGCTCGTGCCGCAGACTTTTCTCCCTGTTTTCTCTCTCCTTCAGTTCCTCACAGAGCCATTGAAGTTTAGTCTAAAAAATGACATTTACAACTAATTAAAAAAAAAAAAGCAAGGTACAAATCTAGAAAACAGTAGTATTTCAAAACAGAAGGAAAAATATCATAACATGAGCAAATATAGACAATAACTAACAACCTTAAGCAAAATGAAAAATACACTATGGTTCAGATCAGTTAAAAGTTGGTGTGAAATTAAGCCACTTTGTTAGATTTTTGTGGACATTTTGTATAGTCTATCATCTTTGCAAAGGCAGTACTATAGAAAAATATGGCCTACTAAACTTCTAATCTTAACACAATTAGCCTCCTAATTAGGTATATAAAGGAGATTAGTAAACCATTTAAAAATCAAAATCACCCTGGAATAGAACTAGAAATTTTATTAAAAAAAGGGGTTTTATTTCAGACATTTAAAATTTTTTGTTGTTGTTTCCTAAAAATACACATCCTCATGGTCTAGTGCAGTGGTCGGCAAACTGTGGCTCATGAGCCGCAGTTTGCCGCTCTGTTGACTAATGAGTTTGCCGACCACTGGGATAAGGGTTTAATCACAAGTAGTCAGTAGTCGGCAAACTCATTAGTCAACAGAGCAGCAAACCATGGCTCACAAGCCGCATGTGGCTCATGAGCCACAGTTTGCCAACCACTGGTCTTGCTAATCAGATAGAGATTCTCCATAGGCTTAGGGAGATAAAGTCAGCCTTCCCCCACCTTGAAGAGATGAGAAAATATAATCAAAGGAACTCTCTTTTTCATAGATGCTAATCTCACTATCTTTAATAGTTAATCTGTCCTTCATATTTCCCTTTCCTATTTACTACATCACAATCTTTGGCCTATGTCAACTATTACTAATAATAATAATAATAGGAAAACAGCAAATCTGTTTTGTCAGAGCAATAATTCTATTGGTTATGGTAAAAACAAAATAATAAACTTCCAAAAAACCTTCTGAAACAAAGCAGTAATCAGGTTTGATATGTGTTATTATGAACTAAACTAGAGGCCCAGTGCACAAAATTCATGCACAAGGTGAGGGGGGATCCCTCAGCCCAACCTGCAATGATGCCAGTCTCCCGCACTCTGGCCAGCCTCTGGCCAGAGTCCCACCTGCCCTTCCTCCCTCCGCAGCCCAGGGTTGGCGAAATGCTGGAGCCCATCGCCAGGATGACACCACCAGAGTCCAGCATCCCGGCCACTATGGGTGCGACCATCTTTTGTGAAGGAGTAATGGTTTATTTGCATATTACCCTTTTATTAGATAGGATTGCATCCCCTCAAAATTCACAAGTTGAAACTCTAAGCCTCCATGTGACTGTATTTGGAGATAGGGCTCTTAGTGAAGTAATTAAGATTAAGTGAGGTCTTAAGGGTGGGGCCCTCAAGAGACACAATAGCTTATAGCAAGTTTGCACTCTCTCACTGCTCTTTCTGATTTCCAGCTCCCAACTTCCCAAACTACCCCATCCCACCCCACCTATGTCTGCATGAAAGATGAAATTCTACAAGCCAGAATGAGGGCTTAACAGAAACTAATCCTGACCCCTTATTCTTGGACTTCTCACCTTTATAACTGTGAGAAAATAAATGTCTGTTGTTTAAGCCACCAACCAGCTGTGGTATTTTGTTACAGTAGCCTGAGCAGACTAATACAATATGACATATGGCTTTAATTTATTCATATGAAGCCTTTATTCCATTGCCAGACAAAATTTTAAAAATAGATTATAGCTAGATGCTTTTTCTGAAATAAATATGTATGCAGAATATATTCTTAATTCTACAAAACAAAATACCAGGTTATGGAAATTTAATCAACCCATAATCAATTATGAGAATCAGTATCTGTTAGAGAAACACCCACCATCTTTATTAAGTATCTTGAAGAAACAGCTTGAAACACACTATAGGAATAACTTTAACAATACCAAATAATAATTAGCTGACAAGCCTATTAATCTCAGTGCAAACACCATTCTATTAACCACTCACAAGAGCATTTTATAGATTACATAATAGCCTCATTTATTTCACTACATCAACAAGTATTATTAAATAAACCAAAAGAGAAAGAATTTTTCAGTAAAGAAATAGTTGCCTTATTTATAGTTGACAACTTGCAATAAGGTAGGAATATTTATAATTATCTAGTAAAACAACCAAAATGGTCTTTTTAATCTATAAGAATATCCTTACTGAGATTTAGTATAATAATATACTAAAATCATGAAGGAGTCAAAGCTAAAAGCCAAGGAAAAGAGAACATTTGAATAAAAAGAGTATTACTAATAAACTTAGCAATATTGGGAACTATAATTATGGTTGGCTAGCTTCAAAATCCATCTGAGGCATCAGCCTTCACAGTAGCATCTGTGTACCTCTTATATGTGTGTGTGGAAGAGCATGGGAGACTTAGTTGAAAAGTTTGTAAGGAGGAAATTCCAAAAGAATTTTCTAGGGGAGTTGGCTGAAGGCGACAGCCCCTAATTGTTCCTTGACCTTTCCAAACGAGTCTGTATATGCACCAACCCTCCCTCAGGTGTTTACCCGAATCTTTATGCTTAATATGCTTAAGGGTACTGCTGACACCTGTGTCCTCCAAGAATGCTTACCCTATGATTGTTCTAAAATTCAATTTTAGCTCCAACTGCTGTTACAAACAAGCCTGACGAGGCAGGCAAATGAGACTGTCTAGTCTCTCTAGCCAGGCAGTCCCTTAGCCTCTCTTTCACAGCAAACGTGTGTCAGAGTAATCATTCATCTGTCACTCAGAATCTGCTGGTCAGCCCTAGAACATGTGATAGTGAAATTATTTACCTAAGTGTCAGCTTCTCTAGACAAAACATGTTCCTCAAGAGGATCATGTCTCTATTCATTTTTATTTCCAGAGCATACAGCATAGCATGTAGGACACGGTAGCTTCTCAGTAAATTCTCTATTAAATTGAGTAAAATTTGGTCTCTACATCTGCTATCAAGATTTACGACAAAACAAAAAGCTAATCACCGTGAATTCCTTGCCTGGCATTCCTTAACCACCACCTCGATTCTCTTTCACCCACAATGCCTTATTTTGACCATTCATTCGTTACTTTATCTGTGAGCCTGGTCCAACTCTAAGTTGGACCTCGTGTGTATGCTATGCCAACAAAGCAATAGTGACATAATCCCCACTCAGTCCTCTAGTTCTTTTAGGATTAACACTAACAGAATAAATTCATGTGGCAGATTTATGAAAACAATTACCAAAGGCTTTCAGAGGTCCTTCTAATACTGCAAGATGTCAGCATAGACTAGCTGAATAGCAATTCCACTTTCCATACAGTTTTTGTCCTTTGATTTCTGATCTTATCTCCAATACTTATAGAGCTATTCGCTCATAGTTCATGGGAATTACAGTGTTGTGGCCCATCAATAACCCAAGCCATCTCTCCACAAATAGATTCAATTCCTCCCCAGTCCACTGGTCAGTGTGGGAAGCTTATCAGGACCCTTTTACGCGGTAGAGAAACAGTTGTCTCATGCAGTATTAAAACCCGTCTGATCAGAAGTTCAATCCCATTAAATGATAAGGGAAAACTGCTCACTAGCTCCCAAATTAAAGAGCTGTGATCAAGAGTCATGTCGAGCTCTCATAATTTAGCTGAACAACAGCAGTAAAAGTGTTCTACTCAGAAATGATAAAGATTGTAACTTGAAAGAAAATTCCAAGTACATTGCTCTTGTCAAAACTGTGGAGTTGGGAAAAAGGAAAAAGAGAAATGCTTTATTAATGCACAACAGAAGTTTCTAGTCAAAAAATTCTAGGACAGCAAAACAGGCATATTCTAGATTCCCTCTGCAGGTGGCATAAATGCAGACTTGCATTTGGTTCTATCAAAAATGGTTAGAACAGTTAGGATCACAGTTCTTAGAGCAGGATAGAAATTTTACAAGGTTGGATAAATTTCTATTTTTAATCATAATACTATTAGTTTCTCATTAAGGACTTTTTAAATAATTTTATATATCTTTTTTATATTTTTTTATTGATTTAATAAAAGGGAGAGGGAGAGCAAGAAAGAAACACCAATGATGACAGAGAATCATTAACCAGCTGACTCCTGCGTGCTTTACACTGGGAAGTGAGGCCAGAACTCGAGCACGTGCAGCTTGACTGGAATTGAACTGGGACTCTTCAGTCCGCAGTCCGGTGCTTTATCCACTGAGCCAAACCAGCTAGAGCTTAAGAATTTTTTTTGAAGAGAGCTTCTCTAAAGCCTACTGGGCCTTCAAAGGTGAACCTTGTGTGTCTACCACCTCCCACCTGAACCTGTGATCCTAACTGTTCTAACCATTTTTGATAGAACCAAATGCAAGTCTGCATTTATGCCACCTGCAGAGGGAATCTAGAATATGCCTGTTTTGCTGTCCTAGAATTTTTTGACTAGAAACTTCTGTTGTGCATTAATAAAGCATTTCTCTTTTTCCTTTTTCCCAACTCCACAGTTTTGACAAGAGCAATGTACTTGGAATTTTCTTTCAAGTTACAATCTTTATCATTTCTTACCCACCCATCTTGGGTATTGTTCTGTGTTTACTCAACTATTTTTGCATTTTATGTCTATAATTTTTTGGGTCATACAAGTTTTTTGTATGACCACGTTTAAATATAACACAATTGTAGAAGCCCTCTGAGACATACTGGCAGCTTCATAGCCTCCCATCATCCCAGCACAACATCAGGGTTAGTTCCTTCTCCTGTGTTCCTCTGTCAATGTTGACATATTTGTACAACAATATAACACACCTTGAGGAGACTTCAAATTTGTTTACATCACCATTCCACCCGATTAACTACCCTGGCTTACTAACTCTTATATCCCCAGTGTCTGTACACAAAAGAGTACACAATCAATAAATCTTGGCTGAAAGAACACTTTGGATAGCAATACACATAATGGTAAGAACGCTGTGAGTGGGCATGACTTGTGGTCTGTTTTCCCATTTTGAAAAAGTCACATTCTTGTCAGAAACTTCATTTTTCTCATATTTTTAAAAAAGGACACTGTACAAACTCAAAGGTTCTTTCTTTGCAGTAAAAACCTAAGTTGGACTACAATTGGTCAGGTTTACAGTACAGTTGGTTTTCTTACAGAATTTAAATGGGATGGGAGACTTTGCACTTTATGTTAAAGCTAAAATAAAACTAGTCTAAAAAGAAATGCAAGTTCATAAGTATTGATACTCAAATAAAGATATCTACATAATATGTTGTCATAATTTTCTATATATTTTAATTTCTATATAGCTAAATTTCAATAATTTAAATTTCCAAGCTGATCTATGAAGATAGATCATTACCCAAAGTGTAGAATATTAGCAAATTGTTCAGTTTTATTTATCTTTGCTTACCTTCCATTAAACTTGAATCATAACGCTAAAAAACCATGAAGCAAGAAAGTTATCTTCAGAACTTAAAGTTAATTCCTCCAAATTTGTAAATGAGGAAACAGGACACCCAAAGAGGTGAAGGGATTTGCTTACGCCATACAGAGATTTGAGCGGACCCTCAGAAACCAAAATATAAGGACATATGTGTAATGAAGGGTGGTTACAGCTGCCCTGATCTTTGTACATTCCAGAGACACTGCTTTATCCAAAGGAAAAGGCAGAAGAACTTGTCTCTCTGACAATCTGGTTTTAATATTTCAACAGTTTTACCTTCCTTTTTCGCCCCATCCCATCCCTATACCAGTTAAGCTAATTTTTCAATGTTAAGCTAAAGGTACACAGAAATTTCCTAAATGCATTATGATAATCTTTCTCAGCAAGAAAGTACGATAGCTTCACATGCTCATTATGTGACAAAAATATATGGCTAGCCCAAATAGATACCTTGACCCTTATAAACATTATGGTAACTTTAAGATTCAAAGATCAATTACCTTGCTTTCTGCTAACCAGCGATGTGGATCATAATTAATGTCAGGACCAGATGAAAAAAACTAAAAAATAGAGAGAGAGAGAATAATCTATTAAAAGCAGATTTTTCTCTGAAATGAATTTACCTAAATGAAAATTTTCACTATAACATACAAAAGTTAAGTGCCTAAAACTTAAGGGTTTAGAAAGAAGACATTTATACCAATTACTCAATTCCAAAACATGATTTAACATTTCTATGTATGCAAATATATATGTATATGTTTTCTATATATATATGTACAATGTAAATATTTAGCTAAAATACAGAGACATGAATTAATTCTCAAAGTGCTATCATTGCTAGAATCTCTGGAAACTGACTCCCAAGCAGCCTCGATTAAACCAGTTTACTTCATATTTTGCTTGTTTCTTTCCCTCAGTCTTGCTCCTAGTAATGTATTTCACAGTGGGTTTGATGTAATTACACAGAAACTTAATTCTTTGTCTCATTTATCCTTCTTTAATTTTATACTATGAGGGCCATTTTGTCTCATTAATGATTGTGTAGATATGACAGAAACTAATCATGGAGTCATTCCTTTATATCTCATGATGATAACAAAATCCCACAATAAGTAGGTTGTCTATGCCAGCTGCCCTGATTCCCTGCACACCAACTCATTTATAAACTCACTGCCATCTGTTTCTGCGTTATTACTGATAAAACTGTACTCAAAAATTGTCAATGATTTTCAATTGTAAATACAAATTTTTTTCTCAATTCCTACTTTTGTGGAACCAATGATATTTTTGCAGGACTTCTTTCTAGAAATGTCCTCTTAAAACTACCCTTTCCCTCTGCAAAAGATATTGATTCCTATTCTCCAATGCTTCCATATTTCCTTCTGTGTGAGCACATCTCTCCCTTAAGAAATGTCATCAGGTAATTCATTCAGCATCTGAAAAATGGTAATGAGTGCCAAACACATGCCATATACAGGAATGCTATGTTTTCATAACCAACCTTTCTCTCATCTACTATCTCACTGTCTAAACCCCACCCAACTCTCATGCCCTCTCTTCCTATATTTTCAAGGAAATTATTTCTAATTACTTTAGTCCATACCAAAAAAAAAAATTGTCTTGGCCCAATGCCTATCCTCTTTATGCTTTACAAATAAATGAATACTCAGAGCAAGTTTCATGGGAAAGCTCCTGAATTAACAAAGAAATTGTCTGGGAAAATGATGTATCTTCAATGCAGACATTTTCTTAACTGTTTTATGATGGTGGTAGTTTAGTAAGTGTCTATCCTTAAGTTTTCAAACACTACAGACATTTTACTAAAGTAGAATAGGTACAGTGACTGGAAAAAGAAAATTGTAATTAGAAATAATATCAATATCCCCAAAAACTTTTCCTAGACTTGTTTGTTACATATCTATTATTCAATCCATCCCATAACATAGTCACTCTCTACATAAAATGGCTGAAAATTTCATCAGCAATACTTAAAAAGTCAACAAGTGACAAAGAATTGGAATTAATCCATTTCTTAAAACATTTTACAAGGATCGCCACTCTCCCATGGATCTCTGAACTATAAAACAAAGAATTGATCTTAACAAACACCCAAGGGTGGTTTCTTTGAGGTGAGAGCAAATGTTCTTAGGTATTCTCTTTTTTTTTTCTCAAGTTTACAGAAATGAAACAACAGAAGGTATAAACATAAAGAGACCCACAATAAAAATAAAAAAAATGTGGTCTTAAAAAAAACTGAAAAAAATGTCCATTCTTTTAAATTTATCTCCACCCATCATGTGGATTGAATTAGTCTCTAAGAGAAAAGATGCAAAGACCCATTACTACAATCATTCCATGACTGAAAGCCTAGTAAAAAAATAGGATGCTTTTCAGAATATGTTAAATGGAAGGAAAATTTAAGCAACCTGCTATGTGCAAACTATATTTTAGCCTATAATTAACCATAACAAGGTTTATATACCTTATAGCATGATCCAAATGTCTCCATTTTTATATTCTCTACTTGACCAAAAACAAGTTGTCCTGATATAAATACTTAAATATAGACTAAATATTTTCTTGTTAATATATGACTCTTTGATGCAATTAGGATTTCAAGGCTACACTTCCTTTAAATATATGTAAACAACAAATATTATATAGATACAGCAGCATTAGACAGTGAAATATAAGTAAACCAGCATGATAACAGGACTAAAAGTGTTAGTTTTTTCCTAAAGCCAATTACTTCCCATATTGGCTCACAGTCCTCTTAAACTGACATCCCATTTGTTTAAAAAAAAAAAAAAGTACAGATAAATACATATCGTAGAAACTCTACCAAATTGTATCAGAAATATTTTTGTTAGTCAAATCCTAAAACACCTCCCACTTCATGAGTAGAATTATAGTTTTATTTTCTTTAAAACACCACTTAAGAAAACCAAGAAAAAAAATGGTAAGAAAAAAAAAGGGGGGGGGAGTACTATAAAATGGAATAGTTATTTTATATGAGGAAAAGGATGAATGACAGAAGAAACACCTGAAGAGGATTTTTAAAAAGCTTTAGTGCCTGATCCTGTAATTTTAGTAATATCATATCATGAAATAAACTAAATACAGTGGTAAATGATAGCCTGTCAATGCTCTCTGTATGTAATATAGCAGTATTAGAACCTAGAGTTAACAGAGGTGCTTACCTTGAAGAAATTAAGAACACCCATGATTATTTCTGTTTTTATTGATCATTTCACTAGGACTATAAATTGAATTGCAATCAATATCCCATTTTAAAGATAGAAAAGCTAAATTAAATATACTTTGTTTAAATGGGGAAGGCAAATAGCATAGTGGTTACTTGATTAAGCTTCAGAATTAGACTCCCAAGGTGTTTAGTCCTAGTTCTAGTATTTAACTAGATATATGGCCAGAGGCAAGTTGTTTAACCCCTCCAAGTCTTGCTTTCTCTTGCCAAAAAAAAAAAAAAAAATGTATGTAATCAGAGTACATACAGGACTGGGTGGTTTTACGGGTAAAGGGAGAGATTGCATAAAACATACTTACCACAGTTCCTGTAATATAACTAGTACTCAATAGATATTGGCCAGTAGTATACTAAAAACAAAAATGGCCTGTGAAAATAAAAAATTCAAAATCCAGGCCTCTAGACTCCAAGAATGTATTTTAGCCAGAACTGCTGCCTCTGTCTTAAGACATTTTCTTTTACAGTGTGAGACACACAATTCAATGGAATCACAGCACATGTTCTCTCACCGGGGCTGTGCATTAGATACAGTACCTCATTCCAAAAAATGCAAGATGTTATTTTCTTTCATAAAACTTTCTCAAACAAAAATGTAAATACCATGTAACCATGCATTAAAATCTTATTATAGTTATACTAGAGACCGGGTGCACAAGTTCATGAACCGGTGGGGTCCCTCAGCCTGCTTTGCGCCCTCTCACAATCCAGGATCCCTCAGGGGATGTTGGAGACCTGGTTTCAGCCCCACTTCCACAGGCCAGGCCAAGGGACCCCACCAGTGCCTAAATCTGTGTACCAGGCCAGTTTCAGCCCAATCCCTGCAGGCCAAGCTGAAGGACTCCACTGGCCTCTAGTATGTATATAAGATCTTTGGTTAATCTTTTCCCACCTTCCCTCTGAGATTCATCAGTCTGTTCCATGTTTCCACACCGGTGGTTTCTACTCCTGTGTTGAGTGTCTGGCCCCTGGTGGTCGGTGCATGTCATAGCTACCGGACAGGTGACCGGTCAACTGGTTGGCCCATTGGCTAGTGGTTACTTAGGCTTTTAGATAGATAGATAGATAGATAGATAGATAGATAGATAGATAGATTATAGATAGATAGATAGATAGATAGATTTTTAGATAGGTAGATATATAGATATAAAGAAACTAAGTGAAAGGCACAATGAGAACTCATAATTACTTTGAATTTTTCCATCGAGTCCCTGGAGAAGGTTTTACATGCTGCATCAATTTCCTTTCCTATCACACCAAGAATGGATTCTTGTTCAGTCTCCAAACAAAGAAGTTGATCCTTGAGCTGCAATCTGGCCTCTTCCATCCTCCTTAAGTGCTCTTCTTCATTGCTTATATGTTTCTCCTAAAGCATTCATAAATAAAAATAATTATTAGGTAAAGGCCAGGAACACCTGTAATATCCATACAACCAACTTAAAGCAGTGCATTATAAAACAGATCTAACTCTGGCAGTCCCTTTACTGGAATAAAACCTTCTGCCTACTCATTAACCGAGGTCAGCTTATAAAGAATTCATGAGTCGGGCATTGAGGGAACTGGTGGTGGATAACTGACAAAGAAAAGTAAAGTTAATCTGCAACCAACAGTAAAAGTTGAAAAAAATCCCTTATCAATTAATAATTTAATGTCATTAATGGATCAGAGTAAAAGCTGATACTATAAACTGACTTTGAACTACCAACAATTTAGTAAAACAGTATGAAATGCAAAATGTCAAATAAGATCATGTCAGCTTTTTCATTTAAGAAAAAAACTAAATGTTATCTTTATGTCATCAAAACATCATTTTTTAAAAGTCTAAGTTTTCAAATGCTATTATACTCCATAATAGCTTCAAGTCACAAAAACGTGATAAAAGCAAGATGGAGCTCTTTTCAAGTAAGCAAATAGTATATTTAAGAAAAAGGATTTCTAAGGAGCCCTTTAATAGATTACCAGGACTTGGGGGCCCTCTGTAGGCAGAACAATTTTCAATCATGATTACACAATTTCATTACCAGGGAAATTCAAGTTGTAATGCACAAGGCTTGGAAGGGGAAAAAAATAGATTCACTAAAATTATAAGTATAAATAGTAGACCAATAAGTCATGATGCTGGCTAGTTTTGCCTTCAGATCTTCCATAGTAGCCTAATCATCTTTACCTACCCTAACAAATACAACACAAGCAGGAAGATTATGCGGTCAGCAAACCCAGCTTGAATTTAAAATAACAAAGAAATATTTTCAATAAAAAATTAACAGGAAAAGTAGAATGGTATTTTAGCAGAATAATCACATATTTCCTTTAAATTCAATTTTTATTGATTTTTAATATATTTTATTGATTTCAGAGAGGAAGGAAGAGGGAGAGAGAAAGAGAAACATTAATGATGACAGAGACTAACTGATCAGCTGCCTCCTGTATGCCCCACACTAGGGATAAAGCCCACAACCCAGGCATGTGCCTGACAGGGAATCAAACTGTGATCTCCTGGTTCATAGGTCAACATCACCTACTGAGCCACACCAGCCACCAGGCAATTCAACTTACTTTTTCAAATAAATGAAACACCCTCTGCCCCAAAGAACAGTCCTTTCACAACCTGTCTCCTGCCCTTCTCTCCAGGCTCATCACCCTCCTTTCCATTCCCCCTTGAAGCTTTAACCTCTTGCAGCTTCTCACATATGCATACATGTGTCTTATGATCAATCTGATGTCTTCAAACCTGCTTCAAGTTGCACTAACTGGTAGCCAAGAGACAGCATTTGTCTTGATGATACATCATTCTGGTCTGGACTTCAGCTTTGTAAACTTAGGAAATGGATTTTTTTTGTTTTTATACTCTAAGTTGAGTCATCTTTTAGCAGTAGAGTAACATTAAATTCACAAGAGACTAATGTGCAAACTAGAATGCCACTTAATTAACTACATTAACTTACAATGAGAACCATAACTGCCATATGGATCAAAATACTCATGTCAGCATAAACAATATATTTTCTCCCTGTAGAGCAGTCTAGATGAGAAAGCATATTCTACAAAATGTTACTTAATAAACAAAAAAATAACAGCAGCCTGTCATGTCCATCTACACATCAGGAACATACAAGCCATGATAACAAATGTTCCATTCTCCTGGGCAGTGTTTATATGGAGACTGCCCAAATACATCTCCCTAATTTTCTGCTTTGTCCACATTCAGACCCGGAAACTCCCTCCTGATTAATAAGGCATTTTTTTATATATATATGGAGACCTTGATCTCACCTCGGAGCCCTTCTGAAAAATTAGCATTCTGGCTCTGAATAGTGTTTGAGGATGTTGTAGTTTACTTACTAGAAAGCAACCTACTATCAGGTCTCTAGGTGAGGATCCTTGCTTTTGTATCGTTGCTATATAACAACAAGGACACACCAAGATCAATGTTATCTCTTGGCTACCAGCTCCTTCTCAAAGAGTGCAACTCCAAAGAGTTGTATGGAGGAGCCACATGTGGGTAACAGCACATTATTCATATCATAGTTTTTAAAAAATGTATCAACCTGTCTTCTTCAATAAACTGCTTGTTTCAGACCACAAAACATATTTGTAATTATTTTTAAATTTCCCAAATTTGCTACATAAGTGATTTAAACATTTTTGAAGCTCAAATTCAACACTGTAAAGATAATTTCATTAATTAGCATGAAGACCTATACACTCAGAGGCTACACAGGTATGCTAGGAGGTTGCCTCTGCACATACACGGGTGTGATGTTAGTAAAGAAAATTCTCTACCTGAGGTTACTGATGTATTTAGAGGACAACTGTTCAGAGTCTAAACCCAGGCAATTCACAATGGTGTTCTCATTGATCTTTCTGTTCTCATTTTTCTCATAGCCATCTTTCTTTTACAAACTGTCTCTTTTCTGTTATTTGACTTTTATTAGTAAGAAGACAAAACTATTTCCGTATTTTGATATCCTTAAAACATTGATGTCAGAAAATCCCTATAAATTCAATCTCTTTAGCAAAAACTGAAAATTATTATTCAATTCACTTTCCTCGGTGAGACCGTTAGCATGTCCTGTCTAATCTCCCTTTAAAGTAAATCTCAGAACTACGAACTCATAGAGATCAGGGGGTTCAACTGCCTATTCTTTCAGAAATCCCTTCTTTTATATATCTGACAGAAGGTGATCCAACCCCTACATGACCAGCTCAAATTTCAAGGAACCGAACACTTGACAAAACTGTAAAATCTCTCATTAGTCTAATTGCTATGTACTCAAGAGTTAAAGTAAGTAAATTAATCCTCCACCCTTACTAAGTCTTCCAACACTCCAGGTAAAGATAAAAGGTTTTGTTTTTTACTTAACGAGGCTGCAGATATGGCCCCTTGCCAGTTCTCCATCTCAGCATGTACTCCAGGATTCTACATCTGGAGCTAAGTAAGCTGTTCCTTCCTGTACTTATGCAATTGTTTTATTTATTCACTCATTCAACAAATTTTTATGGAAGGCCTACTATGCTGAGACATTCTTCTGGGTCCAGAGACAGAATGAATGAGATATATAAGGCCCTTGCCCTAACTGAGCCAACAAATATCTCCATTAAAGTTCATCAGTTTTGTTTTGTTTGTGATTTGAGAATATCAATTTGTATACTAATTGTGACACCCAATAAATTCACTCTTTCTCTCCAGTTTCATGTTGCAGAAATAGCGCTACCAGTGGAGCAAGCACAGCTACTTCTGTGGAAAGGCTAAGAGGGTGACAGGATGACAGTAATCCAGGCATCCTAGCTGATTTGGAGGCATATCTATCTATAAATATAAAAGTCTAAGTGAATGTTACGAACTGATAACCGATAACTCAATGACCAGATAACCTGACGACCAGCTGGTAGCCAAAATGCGCACTGACCATCAAGGGGTAGATGTTCAATGCAGAAGCTTCCCCCTGGTGCTCAATGCATTCCCATAGCCAACCTCCCACAGCCAGCCAACCTTCTGCGGTCCCTCTCCGCAGCCAACCCTGATTGGGACTGGGGAGACAACTCCAATAGGCTGGGAGGGACCCCACCCATGCACAAATTCATGCACTGGGTCTCTAGTAGATTTATAAGGGAATATGAGAATATTTAGGCACTACCATGGCTATTCCCTGGGCTTCCAATGAAGTCAAAGGAAGCAAGGATTCTACAACAAAAAACTACCATATTTCTAGAGAACCGGAGATAGGACAAGGCATTTTTAGATACTTTTAGAATATGGAAAATACAGTTAGTCTTTTCAGCACAAATGGACACAGATACCTGAGTGTTGTAACTATAAGGGCCTTCTTTGTGGAGATAGATATGGAAGAAGCTGACCAAAGCAGTTTATATCATCCAAGAGGAGAGATCATCTAGATCATGGCTGAAGTTGAATTGGAGAATAAATTCAATCCTAATGTTACAAATGAGGAAACCAAAGTTCAGACAGACTAAGTAACTTGGACTAAATTCAAAGAGCCTACAACCCATGCTCTGAGTCCCCTGATTCTCTGACTAGTGCTCTCTGCTAAAATGCTAGAAAGGTCAAAATTATAAAACTGAACTTTGGAAAGCCAGTGTGAAACACTGAGAAAAGTCATCAGCAGGTTATGTGGAGACTAACGTAGTGCTAAAGTAGAAAGAACAACTAAAAAAACATTTCTGAATGAGCCTTATCATTAGAAAACATATGACATATTCAAAATAAACCATAAAATGAGGAAAAAAACTCATCAAGCACACACAATATCCTAAACTTTTAGGGGTTTTCCATCCGCGTTAGAGACATATCCTCTGTACACATGAAATCTGCTCTGGAAATTTTTAATTATTAAATATACTAACCACACATTAATCATGTGTGGTTCCACTGTCCAGACAGTAAAGGTTTTAAGAAGCTTCCATTTCAGGACAAGAAAAGCTTGTATTTATTGATATTTACTTCTAAAGGAAATTAAAAATTATACTGCTCACACTCTCATCACACACACACACACACACACACACTGCCAACTGGTTTGATCAAGGGACCAGTATTTCAAAGAATAAGAAATACTCCTCTAATTCTATATTTGTGGTTCAGCACACTCCTCATAACTCAGAACATTCACTTTCCCAAAGACTGTAAGAGTATAAAGAGACATGATCTTAATGCAAATACAGTAACTTCAATAAAACTAGAGCATGTCCAAAATGTTATCTCCTTGGTAAAAGCTTATGAGATTCCTTCAATGTCTTAAGATTTCCAGAAAAGCTGCTTTATTCCCAAGATGGTTATTACTTGAAATGAAAACAATTCTTCACACACCTTAACAGAAATATAAAGCACACTCACCCAAATAAATAAATTATTCCTTTACAAAGCTAATGTTTTTCCTTTACAGAAAATAAACTTGAATAACCAAGTATGACAATATTTGATACCCAAAGCCATCTTTAATATATCAGCAGGGGCAGAAGGAAAAAAAGGTAGAGAAAGATCAACTAATATGGGGTGAGGCAAAAGTAAGTTTACAGTGGTTCCTATGGGGAAAAAAATGCTTAATAAATACTTAATAAATTATAATACAAGAATAAGCTCTGTTTTGCATACTCACACCTGTAAACCTTCTTTTGCTCCGCCCTGTATCAAAGGCTGAAATAAAAACTAGCACAATGTAATTCAAAGTTATTGGAAGCATGGCTTGTTGAAACTCTAGATCTGCACACATCACCTAAAAAGTTCTGGGAAGGAGTATTTCTGTAACACAAGATAACTGTATGCCTAAGCCTTAAATCCAGGACACTAGCATTACAAGGCAAATAATGAAACTATCCTGAACAAAAATTGAATCTGTCTGGAAGCCGTTTATCTGGTTCTCTAAAGAAGGCTCACATTACTTATGCCAACAGAGTTGACTCAGCTGTAAGGAAGTGGAGATATAATATGAAACACCAATGAAAGCAAAACAGCAGCACGACTCAACTGGAAGGATCTACCATGGATGTTACAGGAGACGTAAAAAGAGTTTAATCTGGAAAATTACCACACTGCAATGTACTCAAACTGTCTTGCGAAATGGCCAATATATAAATAACACCTTAAGTGCTTGGTCACGCCGTAACTACTTTTTGCAAATGTACTTCTTAAAAATAGAAGATCTTCTAAGACAGTAGGTTTCTTAAATACTAAGTATGGCTATTTAACACTTGGGTTGGTATCAAAAAGAAACAAAACTAAAGTAACATAATTCTAAAACCCTACAGTTCTGATCAATTTGAGACTCTCCATGGATTTGTCCTACATATACCCTTTGCCCTCTGTGAACCCAACAATACTGAGGAATAAAGAGGACCAGGAAAGGTCATAAGACTGCATGTTTTTTCCTTGTTACAAAAACCCAGTAAGATGCACTTCCTTCCTTACCCATATGGATGTTATAACAAGACACAACATCTCAGCTCTTAGGAAAGCTAGGTGCCCCCATTGTGCTCTGCTGGCACTGTATATGAGCTTCTGCTAAACCACTATGTGCGTCTTTTATAAATGTCCCCTCACCAGACTGTGACTTCAAGGTTAAAAAGAAATCTTATTCTTTTTCATTTAAACATCCCAGCACCTAGTAGAGTGTCTTACACATAGCAGGCAGTCAATACATTTTCTGGAACAGATAAATCCTTTTATGTTCCTTTCATTCCACAAGCATTTTTGGGGTATGTTCTCTATGTGCCAAGCATAGTAGATCCCAACTATGCAACAATCAAAAACAAAACAGAATCTCTGAACTCAACTTTTCATGTTTCAGTAAGCTGGTTTTTGCAATAAATTAATTAGCAAACTCATTGAGGACAATCATCTTTTCAGTAGCAGATTACTGTGACTGTCACAGCAAGCTGATGTCACAAAAGTAAGAGGGTTGCCAGGGGTAAGAAGTAATGAGATGCAGAATAAATTCTGAGCACAAAACCAAGAAGAGCTACTGATGGATAAAGTACTGGTCCATGTATGAAAGAATGAGGTGGTTCTTTATATGTACTTAGTAAGCAAAATAACATTATAATTACTACTAAAAGATTGATTTCCTAAAATAAAAATGTTACTATTTTGTGGGTTAGATATACTCCTCATCTTCTGAAAGTAGATGCTTTACACTGTTTCCTTCAAAGAAGAGAAAGAAGTTACAATCGATAGTATATGAAGAGTAAGAACTGAGAGCATTGGTAAAATCAAAGAGCTAACAGAAAAAATAATGACATATTAAAACATTGGATATATAAATTTAATGCATGTTAAACCTTTGGTGTGAAAGACTTTCCAATCTATAACCTATTTGGTCTTGGGGAGGCTTAGGAAAATTATCCATTAGACAAAAACAAAAAAATGGAAATTCAAATTTAAACTTCTAACCCCATGTAAGTAAGTTATTTTTGCATCAGGCTTTTCCAGATCATTTTCTAGGAGAATATTGAGCAATACAAAGATCATTGGCAGCATAATCAAAAAGGTGTTAGGATATATATTGAATACATTTCTAAAAATTAATATTCAAAGTTAGAAACAAAAATATCTCTAAAGGGTATTTATTAAGTTGTAGAACTATTCTGTAATTCTGTATATCTATCAAGTCAAGTGCCTGGAAATAGAAATAACATTATTTAAAATAAGCAGTTCTGATACATATCTATTTCTGAAACAAACAACTAAAGTTTTAAATTATGCATTTGGAATGAACATTGTTTAATTTTCAAAAGAAAAAAGAATGTATCATTCATCTCCAGAGAAATGTTTGTAAGCTTACAGCATCTTTAAAAACCATCAGAATTTCTTCCCCTTCTTGTTTTATACTTAAAAGATGCTTAAGCATGCATTTATTCTTCAAAAGAATATGCTTTAAAAAAAAAAAGTTTAAAAACAAATCTCCAAATAATATAACCCATGTATACAATAAGCACTTCCTCGCTGTTTTTTTTTCCATAAAACTTACAGAATACTGCTTGTTTACCATTAGCATTTTAAATAGTAATGAGTGAAAAACCTCAATGAAAACAAACCTGGACATTCGTCTTATGTTCCCTTACAGGGTCCACCAAAGCAAAATAGGAATGCTTAACTTAAGCAAAGTGCTGAAAGATATAATTTAGAACTCTTCATGTGGCCTATTCCACACCTCACCCAAATCTATGTACCATTATTCAGTTTAAGTCTTACACTAGGGATATCACTCACAATTTCAAAATTAAATGAAATCAAATTAATAGTTCAGGCTGTTTAAGTGCCCATACAGAACTACTTTCCTCTCAAGCCCTTGAAAGTTATCAACCACTTGGTGAGTTAAGGATAAATGGCAGGCCTCTCAATCAAATTCAAATCAGGAGAAATAAAGACCCAAACTTGAACTTCACTCCTTGAATTCATTTAAAATCAAACTCTTTTACTGTCAATGGTTGGTAGAGAAGTCACTGCCAAAGTAACAGAGTTTGAAAATGGCTTTTCCACACCTGCTTCATTTTGGAAAGTAAAGACCAACTGTACTTTGATTCATTTTATTTCTTGCTCCTCCCTCTGCACAGTTATATGTATACCTCCCCCCACCATACCCCCCACCCCAGCTGTATAGTCAGTTGACCTTTGCATTCTAAACTTGTTTCTTAGTATCTGGCACAATGTTTCATACCTAGTAAGCACTTTGATGTTTCAGTCAATTCTCTGTAGAAGTCAAGGACTACTGCGGACTTAATGACCCCAAGTGGTTCAATTAAAAATGCTTTGTAAATGACAAACACAAAATTTATAAGTTTACCTTTAATTAGACTGTTTTATTATTTTTACTGTGGTTTTTTTTTTAAGATGACAGGAATCTGACAGGAAATTACTCATAAGATCCTAATTAGTGTTTATTTAGAGTATCTGATTTAAATTTGTCTGCTAATTAATTCCTGGTAGTTACAACTTTGTTCTACTCACACAACTTAAAATGGACGAAGCACCAAAGAGTACAGTCTGTCTAAAAGTGGCCTACAGTGTAAACTTTAAAGTAAATGTTAGAAGTCAACAGCTCATTTGCTTCTATTCTTTCTTGTTCTCAAGAAAAGAATTTGAAATCAGAGAATTCTGCCTTCTTCTATCAAAGAGCTTTTAGGGGGAAAAAATGTGGAACTGTGATTTTGTAGAGTAGTAAACATTTTAAAGAACAGACATATGACAATCATATATATTTATCCACATCATAAAAAATGGCAATCCTAAACAGATGGTCGAATTAGAACTGAAACACAGAACTAAACAACACTGATTCATTTTTTCCTGATCTCTTTTATGTGGTAATATCAGGTTTTAATTAGATTTTTCTAACAAAATCATTGATGACTCCTTCTCCAAAGTTTGTACAGGCTAAAAAAAAAGCCAAGAGTACATGGTAATCTGTTGAATATAATAGCCTTAAATTTAAATTCAACATTAAGAGGGCAATGAAAAGACACAAATGTGAGTCACTCTACTGGCAGTAAAGGGGGAAAATGAAAGGAATTTGTGTCCACATCCTGTTTCCACCACAAACTATGCAATGTTGTGCAAGTCACAATATACTCTCAACCTCAGTCTCCACCATCTGTAAAAATGGGTGTTATTATTACACTTGCAAAGAGAGTAACAATTATCATTTTTCAAAGATCCACATTTTGTACAAGAAAACTATTTCATAAGTGTTTTTATCCAGCATAGCCATAGCCTTAAAATATGTTGCTAGGTGCAACTCTTCAAATGATTTAAACAAAGGATTCCATGGGAAGGAACCAAGTTACATTTCTATGAATCCTGATGTACTCGACACTTAAGTTCCTATGAACTGCTATAGCTTTGGATATGTCACCATTTGTGGTGTTGAGGTATCTCCTAATTGTTTCATTGTAGTTACTGTCATATCCTGAAAGCACTAATAATCCTATCTAATAAAAGGGTAATATGCAAATTAACCATCACTCCATCACACACATGGCAGCGCCCGGTTCCCCTCAGCCTCGCCGGAGTCCCCCAATCCTGGGGGGGCTGCCGCTGAGAGTGGGCAGCACGAGCAGCCTGGCAGAATGCTTGCTTTGTCACCTCAGCAATGAAGGGCCTCTGGACAGCGGGAGTGGAGCGGCTGGGGTGGGACATTTGCCTCACTGCCACAGCATCACCCTGGCTGCGGAGGGCTTCTGGGGGACAGGGGGGCCAGCCTGCAGCCTTCGAGTTGAGCACAGGCCCAGAGAGGAGATGGCAGGCCCGCCTCTTATGCAAGTGGTGTGGTTCCCGGCAGCACACTGCACACAGTTCCTGCCAGCTCCTGCAGAAGCTGCAGACAGCCTACTGCCCACGATATCGCACAATGGGCTACTAATAGAAAATAAAGCCCTCTGAAGAGAACTAAGTATAACTATGAAAACAAGCAGGTACTACATGAGATAGCTAAGTATCCTGTATAATAAAGAGGTAATATGCAAATTGACCATCACTACAAAGCACAAGATGGCCACCCCCATGTGGACACAAGATGGTTGCTATAAGATAGCCAGCAGGGGAGGGCAATTGTGGGCAATCAGGCCAGCAGGGGAGGGCAGCTGGGAGGGATCAGGCCTGCAAGAGAGAGCAGTTGGGGGCAATCAGGCCTGCAAGGGAGGGCAATTAGGGGTGACTGGACCAGCAGAGGAGGGCAGTTGGGGGCAACCAGGGCTGCAGGGGAGGGTAGTTGGGGGCAACCAGACCAGCAGGTGAGGGAAGTTAGGGGTGACCAGGCCAGCAGGGGAGAGCAGTTAGGGGCAATCAGGCCAGCAGGCGAGCACTTAGGCATCAATCAGGGTGGCAGGGGAGTGGTTAGGGGGTGGTCAGGTTGGCAGGCAGAAGTGCTTAGGGGCAATTAGGCAGGCAGGCAAGCAGTTCGGAGCCAGTAATCCTGGATTGTGAGAGGGATGTCCCAGATTGGAGAGGGTGCAGGCTGGGCTGAGGGACACACATACCCCCACTCCAAATGCACAAATTTTGTGCACTGGGCCTTTAGTCCCAAATAACCTTCATAATCTATATATTGGCCAGAAATGATTCTTATAGATTTTGATACAATGGAAAAAATAAGATTAGTAAACTGAGCCCTTTTCCCATTTCTACCAATGGACAACAGAGAGAACTTGGGTAAGTCAATTAACTCTGGGCCATAATTAACTCACTTATAAATAACTCGCCAATATATTGGGAGTACATATTGTTTAAAGCCCTTGTACACTTTAGAAGTATATTGATGACAAATGTTTTGGGAAATAAAACCTTTGTACAACCGTTCAGAGCAACCCTGTAAACTTTGAGACAATGCTTGTTAAAAACTAACACATAGACTTTTTTGGGGGGAAGGCAAAAAACAGAAAGTACTGAAGAATCTTTCAACATTGCCATGGCTACCTATAACTATAAGGTATGTATACCCATGTACCAGCATCTCCTGTAACAGAGAAATTCCACATATGGTAGTGACTAATGGTGGATTAAAGAAGAAAAGTAAAATGAGGAGAGTATATATCTAGCCTTTAGCTTTTTCCAGGGTTGGGTCTCTAGTGACAAGAAATATATTTTTATAATTCTGCTTAGAATGAAAACAGTAACAAATACAAATGAGATTTGTTGCTGATTTGATTCCCAGTTGGGGCACATATCTGGATTGTGAGTTCAATCACCAGTCAGGGAGTTTAAGGGTATACAGAGGGCAACGACCAATGTGTGTGTGTGTGTGTCTGTCTGTCTGTCTCTCTCTCTCTCTCTCTTTCTCCATCCCTCCCTCCATCCCTCCCTCTCTCTCCCCTTTCCTCCTTCCCTCCCTCTCATCTTCTGGTGAGAATTAAAAAAAATTACTTGATCTATAATTTTAAAATAGAGAAAAAAGAAAATAATGTAATCAACAACAAAATAATGTTACATTTACCAGATAAAATATTGGGTGGCAAATAAACTTGATTTAAAAAAAAAACAAACGTTCAATGACATGTAAATTCAGAGTACACGGCTATGCACAGAGCATGATCCCAAGTGGAGTTTGTGGATCTGTCTGTGTAGAAAAGAACCGTAAAGAGAATTTCACCAAAACACACATTTTTAAAAAGCTAGGAGGTGAGGTTACATGTGAGTTGTTTTATAGTTCTAAAAAATGCCCTGCATTTTTCACAATGAAATTCTATTGTTTCATAATTTTTAACTATTTCCTTTTAAAGACAAAACTATTTTTAAACCTACAATTTCAGAATTTATAGAAATGAACAGTCAGTAAAATTACATTATTCTTTCACTAATAAATGAAAATAAATGTTTTATTATGTTTGCATTAGGCTTAGAAAACCAATTTAATGTCTATCGTTTTCTTTATACCATTTTTCTCATTGCTTTTATACTTGCCCAAAATACTGTATGTATTGTTCATGAAACATCCATACCTATAAAAAGTAAGGATGGAGGGAATATGCAGAGTATAAACAGAATACTTTACCAAATAATGTTTTCTTAATTTTAGGCACCAGCTCTATCAAAAATACTATGTAAAAATGTTCAAAATTAAAATCAATCTTTCAATGCTTATATGACAGAATTATCTGGAAAGCTCTAAAAAAATAGCCAGTGTCATTAATAAATTCATAGCTGTGTTAATGAAGTCTTTTAAATTAAATCAGATATGGGTCTATATAGATAAGACATTTAAAACCTTTACTATGTCAATTTTGATGCCTCCTGAGCAAAAAATGATTTAATTATACATAACTTTTTCAATGATTCACAGATTCCAGTAAAACCAATAAAAATATATTTCTGATAAAATAAACAACATTATAAGTTTTGAGGTAAATGCCAGAAGAATATAAAGTTTAATATTAATAAAATGATTTTAGAACAAAAGAAGAAACCAAACAATTTTCCTTTAAAATTTTAAGCAGCACATATAATAAATTTTAACGATTCTATAAATGGGATAAAATTCTATCTGTACCCTTTCATGAGAGCTTTTTCTCTGGTAAGAAGCTCATAATAAACTCTTAACTGCATATGTAAAAATTCTGTGGGTTGCACAATACTTGTTCTCTTTGTCATGTAAAATTGAAAAATAACACTTGATGCTAAAGCAAAATCAGATGTTGGAAAAAATGTATTTTATTACCACATATCAAAAAATGTATTTTATTCCCACATATCACCACTGAATACATGAGAAAAATATGCTACAGTTAGTTATTCGGTACATAAATATGGACAGCTTTTTCTACTACTAATTAAGGCTGCCAGTACTAAAGCTGTATACGAATTTTGATTCAGTTTTTACACTTCTTAGTTTACCAAGTAAAAACATGACAAGAAACAAAGACCTAAACAAAAGTATGCAGTTAAATTAGTAGTAAGACGTTTAAAAAAAGGGGAAAGTGTGTGTCAGTGGCATAAGTAGCATCACATATTTATGTTAGAGATGGACCTGCAAGAATAAGGCTTTGTTAAGTAAATAAGAAAGGCTTCCCTTTTGATTACAGCAGGGGCACATCACAAATTCCTTCAACCCACAAGGCCCATTTATCAAGATCATTGCACTGCTCAAATAGTAATCTCTGAGCTCTAAGTCCTAGGCCTTTTTTCACTAAAAATGTATTTTTATCTTATGCTCTTGTTTTCATTCCCCCCAGTAAGGCACAGTGTGTGTGTGTGTGTGTGTGTGTGTGTGTGTGTGTCCTGTATAATAAAAAGGTGATATGCAAATTGACCATCACACCCTCACACAAGATGGCCACCACAAGATGGCAGGCAGGGGAGGGCAGTTGTAGGTGATCAGGCTAGCAGGGAACAGGGGAGGACAGTTAGGGGTGAACAAGCCAACAGGGGAGGGCAGTCGGGGGCAACCAGGCTGGCAGAGGAGGGCAGTTAGGGGCAACCAGGCGGCAGGGAAGGGCAATTGAGAGGGACTGGAACTGCAGGGGAGGGCAATTGGGGGCAACTAGGCCTGCAGGAGAGGGCAGTTAGAGGCAAAAAGGCCAGCAGGGGAGGACAGTTGGGGGAAACCAAACTGACAAGGGAGGGCAGTTAGGGGTGACCAAGCCTGAAATGGAGGACAGTTGGGGGTGACCGGGACTAAAGGGGAGGGAGGACAGTTGTGGGAGACCGGGTCTGCAGGGGAGGGCAGTCAGAGGGGACCCAGCCTGCAGGGGAAGGCAGTTAGGGGCGACTGGGCCAGCAGGGGAGGACAGTTAGGGGTGACCAGACTGATAGGGGAGTTCAGTTAGGGGCAACCAGGCCTACAGGGGAGGGTATTTGGGGGTGACCAGGCTGGCAGGAGAGGGCAGTTGGGGGCGATCGGCTGGCAAGGGAGGGAAGTTAGGTGCAACCAGACCAGCAGGGGAGGGCAGTTGGGGCAATTGGTCCTGCAGGGGAGCAGTTAGGCATCGATCAGGCTGGCAAGGTAGTGGTTAGGGAGTGATCAGGCTGGCAGGCAGGCGAACAGTTGGGAGCCAGCTGGCAGGCAGGCAAGCAGTTGGGAGCCAGCAGTCCTGGATTGTGAGAGGATGTCCAACTGCTGGTTTAGACCCGATCCCTGTGGAATCGGACCTAAACCAGCAGTTGGACATCCCCCAAGGAGTCCCAAATTGGAGAGGGTGCAGGCTGGACTGAGGGACACTTCTCCCCCTCCCCTCTTCACCCCTCCCCCCCCCAATGCACAAGTTTCATGCACAGATACCTCTTTATCCACAATTTACTTATAAATCACCTACTGCATGCCTGGCTCTATACCTTATCTCAGGATGCATAAACAACCAAGATTTGGTTCCTGTCCCAAACAGAAAACTGCCCAGTTGTTGGGTGTGTTTAACATACGTGGCTTCAATATCACTTGCTGATAGAACTCTTCAAATGAGTGCCTCCTTTGCAGACCATCTGTCTCAAGTGATTCAACAACGTCTGACTCTAAACTCCCAATAAGCACAGTTCTGATTCCAGTTCCCTGGCTCTTAACAACCTAACACACAATTAGAGGAACCATGGTCAGTCAATCAATGCTTGTTGATTGGCTAATTGCTTGGTTAAACCATTAATTGGCATATGTTTGAAAATAATAACAAAATAATACAGCTAATAATTGATAGCTTATCCTATATAATAAAGATGTAATATGCAAATGGCCGTTATGCCGTGAAGTGTAACGACTGACCACGTAACAACCGGATCACAGATCAGCAGGAAGGTGGGGCAGCAAGCTACAGGTGGGTGGTGGAGAGCTGCAGGAGGGGGCGGGGCAACAAGCTATGGGGAGGAGGGCGGGGGAGGCAGAGGGAGCGACAGGAGGGCGGGGCAGCAGGCAGAGAGCTACAGGAGGGGGCAGGGCAGCAAGCTATAAGGGGGAATTATGCGGGGGGGGGGCAGCGGGCAGAGAGTTACTGGTGCATGGATTCATGTGCAGGGTTACTAGTATCAGATCATCTGCCACGCACCTCACTGGTATACAATTTTCACGTTTGATTCCATAGCAGATGTATTATATCTGTTTTAAAGATGTTTTGTAAAACTAAGACTGATTTTTAAGCAACTTTCCTACAGCCACATAGCTAGAAAATGATTTACACTCCAAGTTCCCTTCACAGCCACTAATGCTATATCACCTCTCAAAGACAAAGACCCTGTGTCTTTTCTGTATCCTAGCCTCACCATCCAGAAAAATGCCTGTTACATACTAGATGCTCAGCAATAGAATACAATTATTAACTCTTAGAACTCTGAGGGGAATGTTTTATTTATAACATCATAATGCATATCTGCCTGAAACATAACAAATGGAATCAGTGAAGAAATATTTCTTTTAACCAGAACAAGTAAGCTTTACATTTTCAACATATCAAACTTTTCATCATTTATTGAATGCAAATAAATAAATATAAAAGATGTTAATACATCTTCTGACTAAAATTTCAATGATGAACAAGTTGGAAAATTTCTCTTAACTCCACAGCAACTACACCCTGCCAATAGATACATTAAATATGTATGAACATAAGACATAATCAAAAAATAAAGAGCGACTCAAGAACTTAATTGCAGTAGTTGTCAAGATTGTAGGCCTAAATTTAGCAAGTTAGCTCATTTAATCATAAATTACAAACAAATTTATATTTTATTTTCTTGATTTTAACAATTACTAGAAAGTTAGTACACACATACATATATAATATAGGAAAGTTTGCAAACAACAAAAAAAGGGAAAGGAGAGCAAATCATTAAGAAAGTTGCTTCCTTGAGGTTTATGAAGTTTTATGACACCCACCCAGTGACGGTCATCATAGATTCTAGTTACCCTTATAAAGTAGAGGATCCATCTGACTCGCTTATCCTGCCTTATCCTATTATCCATACTTTAATATCTTTTTTACATTTGACTTCTATCACACTCAAATGAAAATCCTTTTAGGAGTTGGTTGGTGTAAGAAACAGAAACCAAATTTAAATATTCTGGCTTTAATTCTTAGTTAACTTTTTGCCACAAAAGTAGTGACTCTATTCTACCCAATGTCTAATGTAGCAGACACCCCAAGTCAACGTAACACATGTATAGCTAAGAAAACAGTGAGCCTGCTGGGGATGATTCAAGGTTCCCAACCCCTACTGCTTCATTCAGCCCCTGCGAGTGAAAAAAGGAGCATAATAGTATTGATTTGCTAAAATTACTATGAGTATTAAAAGTGTCGACCATATGGTGAGTAATTAGCTATTTTATTTTGAACTGCAGTTTCTTCATAGGTTAGAGGACAGATAAAATCTAACCCAAAGAGTAGTGAGAATTAAGTACCACATTAAATCAGTTGTTTGTTTTACTATCTTGCCTCTAAACTACTCCCATTTTAAGATCCAGAAGAAATTTAAAATCAAATATATTAGAAGATCACTGGTTTGTTCAAAGAATAAAAATGGCTGCAATCACAGTTTATTAAAACTTCTATAATTTTTTATGGCACCAAGACAACTGTCCTATGCAGGACTAAAATTAACATTTATTAAAACATAAAATATGTTCTAGAAGAAATACTAGAAGAAATTCAGATAAGTCTTTTAAGTTAGAATTCATTCACATTCTTACCTTTTCTTCTAGGTTGTCCTTCAAACTCTGATATTTTAGCTTTAGTTTTTTGTTCTCATTTTCATTCTGGTTTAATTCCTCTGTCAGCCTGTCACACTGTAATTTTAATTTCTCTAGTTGACAAAGATGGACTTTGGCGATATTCTTATCTTCTAAGCTTTCTGCCTGAGAAAAAGAGGAGAAAAGAGAAAGTCCACTGGCCTCAGCCAAACTGTACACCAAACAAATTGCACATTGTATCAGTAGGCAAACACTTCCGGTTGTGGCTATTTCTAAGAGTCCCTACCTACACAGAATAAAAAAAAAATGCTCATTGCATCTATTCAATCACTCCTTAGCACTCCCTGGGCATTTACTAATTGAAAACTACTATGCTCAGTGCTGACAATCACAGATATGAAGAGTAAAAGAGACAAATGCCAAAATCAATTTATACAACAATGAATGAGAAATCCTTAATAAAGGTGGAGGTGGAGCATTGTGACAACCCACAGGACACTAACTCTTCTGGGAAAGGAAGGAGTTACTAGAAAAGTGTCCCAAGTGGGAAGTGCTATGAGCTACTATTACTGACTGATCGGTTTCTCATTCATACTGGTAATGGAGCTTAACAACATTCCCATTCAACCTAAACCTCCAGGTTCCTGATTTTGGTGAAAGAATTGTTTACTTTTTGTAGTAGTTATTAATACCACTCCTGTAGGACTAAAAAGATTATAAATTGCAGCAAGCCAAGAAACTATATGTAACTTAATATGAAAAAAAAAAGTTACTTGTGATTATTTCAGTAACAACACTGTAATAAAGTACCTGATTTTTCATCTTGAATTGCAATATCACAGAATCAGCTTTAAAAATTAGGAATAGCCGAGACCGGTTTGGCTCAGTGGATAGAGCGTCGGCCTGCGGACTGAAAGGTCCCAGGTTCGATTCTGGTCGGGGGCATGTACCTTGCTTGCGGGCACATCTCCACTGTGGGGCGTGCAGGAGGCAGCTGATCGATGTCTCTCTCTCATCGATGTTTCTGACTTTCTATCTCTCTCCCTTCCTTTCTGTAAAAAATCAATAAAATATATTAATAAATAAATAAATAAATAAATAAATAAATAAATAAATAAAAATTAGGAATAATATATTCCATGTATGGAATTCAGTAAAAACTTGCCATGTATGTAAACTTACCGACTTTTAAAATAACAATATAAACACTACATATCATGCACTATTCTAAGATATTTTGTGTAGCTTCATTTCATTCTCACAACCAGACCAGGAGGCACTGTTATTTCCGTTTTGGAAAGTGAAGCACAGCGACACCGATAACCTGCCCCAGGGGAGTAGTGATTAAGTGCAGAGCCAGAATCTGAACCCAAGAATTCTCTCCAATATCCATGCTTTCAACTTCTCTGCCACACTGTCTTTCTACAGGTACATACATATACCACAAGGTTTCAAAACCAGCTGGATGTAACTTGCATCCACACCCCTCACACCCACCAGTTACCAATAGCCTGTAGGCAACTACATATAGTCTATTTATATAGACTTTAGTGCCTAACATATACTTTTTTTCTTTTTATAATTTATTATATCTTTTTGATCAGTTATATAGGAACACAATTATTGAAAGCAATTGCAGGAAACAAGTTTTGTGAGTTTTAGACACAATCTAAATTTTATTCAGCCCACAAAACTCACCTAAAATTTGACGCCACTTGAAATTAACAAAGGAATTGAGTTTTTATGAGGAATCGTGTATTCATAACCCAAAACAGAGTTACAAAATAAAGCCTTTCAGCAGGAAAAGAGGTCAATTATGACTTGAAGTTGCAGGAGAAGGCTTTGGCTTTTCTTTATGTCTATTAAAAGTGAGGTATAGAAGGTTCCCCTAAAGTCACAGGGTGCTGGAGCTGGCTCACAGAGGCTATCAAAAACCATCTGTGCTCATCTCTTCCCAACTCTGTCCCTCCCCTGTGATGTCTCATTTGATAGCTTGAAATAAGCCACAGGAGCTATTTATATCACTGAACTTGGGAAATGCTACAAATCAGGTTTCTCCTCACCCCTCCAGAGAGCCTTTTTTAAAACATTTACCAGCACTCTAATGCCTAAGTTTGACTAAGAACTAGCTTCTTGTTGTGGTTTTATTATTATAGTTTATAAAACAATGGCACACTCACAAAAATCCTGTGATAAAGACATTACTGTTCCCATTTTTTTTATTAAGGGCAAAAAGGTTACGTATGTTGCCCAAGATCATATGGCCAACAAATGGCAAAAGTATAGAACTCCAATCCTAGGCCTTTTAATTCCCAAATAAGGCTCTACAAATTTTTTGGGGGGAGGGGTTTGAAATCATAATGAAGTGGTAACCCAATATCCTTCAAATATTAACAGCAGCTACATTATTTCATTAAAATATTTTATGTTTAATTTTAAAAATAGGCATGAGAAGAGTATTTCTAGAGAGAGAACTATAATTTGTGCAGTGGAAAAATAGGGGTGAAAATACCAGCACTTATTATCTCAGAAAAAGTAATAAAGCTGAAAGGTAACAAAATATAACATTTATAGAGCTACTATCCAAAGCATTCTTTTAAGCTCTTGTGTTGCTTTTATGCCACATTAAAGAATAGCTGCAACACCCCTCCTAAATCTCAGTCTTCCAAAAAAAAGTCTAACAGTTTCAGGGGATACACAGAATACTTCGAAATTACATATTCTTTACATACAGTTAATTTTCAAGACTATGGTCTTCTCATTATACATGAACACAAAGTACTTCCTAAAGAAAAGATGAGGAAATTAGTTTTCCCCCATTCACAGGGAGAAATCCAAGCCATAAGGATCACAGAGCAATTCAGGAGCAAGTCCGCTGATTTCCAGCTTTTAAACATTTGACCCACCCGACTGGTGTGGCTCAGTGGCTGAGTGTTGACTTATGAACCAGCAGTTCACAGTTTGATTAATTGGTCTGATATATGCCCTGGTTGAGGGCTCAAACCGCAGTAGGGGGCGTGTGGGCAGCAGCCAATCAATGATTCTCGCTCATCATTGATGTTTCTTGTAGGGAGTAGCCTTGGACCGACCTGTGGCAGGGCCACAAACAAGTCCCAGCTTGGAGGGCAGAGCTCTCCTACCATAATTAAGCTTGGCCTTATAGTCCTCCCTTGTTCCTTCCTAGATAGCTAATGGGCTGAGGGAGGTTCAGCAAGTGCTGCCAAAACAAGGTGAAACTCGAAAGAACATTGTAAACATGTTGACCACTTCCCTTGTTTGGCTTTGTGTGCTCTGACTCTAAAATAAAGCTTCGGCTTACAGGCTGCCTCACTGTGTCTTCATCCAGGCACAAGTGAACCTACCAAGCCCCAACTGTACTCTCTTGTCTGTCTTCTTTAATCCTTCACTGCCCCTCCTCAGGGTTCACCCCTGGCCGTGCTGGATGCAGTTCAGTTTCTATCTCTCCCTTCCTCTCCCTTCCTCTCTGAAATCAATAAAAGTATATTAAAAAAATTGTTTGACCCAACATCCATTAAATATTTTCAGTTGGTCTCAAACATTATTAAACAATGTAAAACTCGAAGGCTAACATGGGCCAAATAAACAAGGTGCAAGTTTATGTGGGCCGCAAAACAAAAACTTCAATTTTCATAGAAACGTAGGTTTATTTTGAAAAGTATAGTTTACTTAAAAAAAAAAAAAAAAAGAGCAATTATAAAATTAATGTTTTCTTCCTGACATTTGGAATCTCTTCTCTGCTACTCTCTTTCCTACTTTGGGGGAAATCTTATTCATAGTGATTATTTTCAAAACTGACCCAAGGTGAATGTCAGTAATTCTGGATCTGACCAGAGACTTATTTCCTTTCCTAACTGTAAGTAACTACTGACACCATTATATTGACTATGCTGCAAAAATATTTGTGGGCCAAATGTAGCCTGAGGGCCATGAGTTTGACATGTTTGATGTAAAGAGACACAAAAAAATGGCTAAGACTAAATTAATTGTATGAGCTCATAAGACTTATGAGCACACACACACACACACACACACACACTATATATATATATATATATATATATGGCAGCCTAAATGTGCTTGCTATTCTATACAACAAAGAGCTGTAAAAATACAGAGGATTGGAGATTCAACCCAACTTCAATAAATCCATAGAAGAGGTGAACAATTAACTGATCTTTGAAGGATTAGGCTGCATTATGGAAAAGGATCATCTAGAAAGCACCATTTCTCAAGCCATGACCTAACAAGTCACTATATACCTATCCTCATTAGAAACCCTGCCTTTCTTTGAGATTCACACTATTCAACTCTCCCTTCCCTGCTGGCAACAGCTGGTTGAGCAGTCATCCTTTCTGGCATGTGATCAATTGATGCCTTCACAATAGCATCATAAATATCTAAATATCTATCCAACAAACTAACATCAAAGTTATCTGACCTATTGTATTATAATCACCTTCATTCACATCCCACAATAGCAACCAATTGCATTATCACACCTTGGTCTTTAACTCTGAAAATCTAATCTCTTACATAAAAATTCCTGACCAAATAAGCAACCTACAATAGTAGATTCCTACCCTTCCACTCTCAATCCTTGCCCATGATACTTCTTCACCAATGTTAGTTAAGTCCGTGCATGACATGCTCCCACACTAGTCTCATGCAGTTTCTAGCAGTCTTCACAGCAGTTTACATCTCGCCACTCATCAATTTCTTATTGCCCTGCTGTACTTCAGAGGGAGTCCAGAGATGGTTAGCATTCACATCAATAAGCTCAGACTCTGAGCTTACTCAATCTTACTGGTTCTTTCAAAACCTTCAGAGGGCCGAAACCGGTTTGGCTCAGTGGATAAAGCGTCGGCCTTTGGACTGAAAGGTCCCAGGTTCGATTCCGATCAAGGGCATGTACATTGGTTGCGGGTGCATCCCCAGTAGTGGGTGTGCAGGAGGCAGCTGATCGATGTCTCTCTCTCATCGATGTTTCTAACTTTCTATCCCTCTCCCTTCCTCTCTGTGAAAAATCAATAAAATATATTTTAAAAAATTTAAAAAAAAAAAAAAACCTTCAGAGGAAGATGGGCCCTATCTCCTGTTAAGTGCTCTCTACTCTATTTTTTATCTGATCTCCTCCTGGACCTTCTCCACCAATCTCTCACAAACAGAATAAACTCTCTTTTAGTTCTTTTAGCCTGTGTGCCACTCCTGTTCTACCTGAATTTCCACTCTCTTCTGGTTCGCCTCCTCTCTTTCATGTGTTCCTTTATTTTTATTTTTATTTGCCAAACATCTTTCCTCAATTTTTCCCTTAAACATTGATGTTCTAGGGTTTTCATCCTCTTCCTTCTTCTTGCATGACCTCATCCAAATCTCATGATTTCAACCACCACCAATGGGTTACTGGCTGTAAATATTTTACTTTAATCTCAAATTCCTCCTCAACATCTAACCTATTATGCATTGACTATTCTACCTACACTTTCATGGTTTGCCTTAAGTTCCCTTCTTCCTAATTCAACATGGATTTTGTATTGTTCTTTCCAAATCTGTTCTGTCCATATTATCTATCTTGACAAACAGCCTCATTATCTACCTAGTCTCCTGTGTCCATAGACATCCTTAAGAATAAACCTTTTTCAGTATAGCAATGTCGTTAAGAAATAGGCACTTTTACCTGGGTTCAAATCCTGTCTCAACTACTTTCCACCTTGGGCAAATTACTTAACTTCCCATATCTCAATTTCCTGAACAGAGAGAAAATAATACCATACAGTCTGCAGGAATATTAAATTACCACATGTAAAATTCTTATAGTAATAACTGGCACAAACTAAGTGCTAAAAAATGTCTTCTACTATTATTATGATTGTCACAGCTAATCAATCAATATAGAATCCATCTTTTATTTTCAAGATCAGCTCTTCTTCATATCTCTGATGAGTGTTCATTCCAATAAAGACTGATTAAAAAAATAAATAATATGGAATCTATATGATGATAAGCATCTTGGAGGGGGAAAAATGAAGCAGAAAGAAGGGAGAGTTATCATACTCCTGACAATCATGTTATGAAGTTATTTAGCCGCTGCATGGTACAATGCTAATACTATTAGACTTGGAAACATTTCCCCAAATGCAAGAACTCGATTATGCATTTACCCAGGCACCTTTGATTTGGAAAAGAAAGGGTAAATCTCCACAGCCTTAGATTTACACAGCCCGTAAACTATCCGCTTTAGTTACCATACTAATAAGGGCTGTGGTTATAGCTTCTATGGCCTTGCTAAGTCTTTGCCTTTTATATTTTAGGAGGTCATAAATGTTGAATGAGGGCACGTTTCAGACCCACAACTTACTGCCACCTCTGCCTTTTTCTGAACTCCCCAAATAGCTAACGGTTCCTTTTAAAAGGCTTCAGTGCTCCGAAGGAGGTGCGCCCAGGTGGCTGCCGTTAACTCATTTCAACCTGGCCGAACAGCCACAGATAAGCCTCTTCATTGTTAGTTTCAGCTTCCCCATCAAAGCTTGGGGGTACAGAGCGATCTCTAAAAGTTGACGCTCTATTAACTTCATGAGCCACCAGAAGAATTCCTTCAGGACCCTCAGATAACACAGCGCATGTACCTTAAGTGTCTTGATGTGATTCTCCGCTTCGCTCTTCTCTTTCTTGAAGTGCTTCATGAGCTCCTGGACGTTTTGTTCGTGTTTAGTTCTCACGCTTTGCAGTGAGGACGTGAGATCGGCCAGCTCCCTCTGGTGCACATCTCGTTCCAGCTTCAACTGGGTGATGATGGTGGCCGTTTCCTCATCTCGAGATTCCGCCTGTGTCTTGAGGTCAGAAAGGTTCTTAAGCACTTCCTTCCTGGCTCTCTGCTCCTCGGCCAGTTTATTAGCCAGGTCTGCCCGGATGGCACTCAAGTTCTTGATGGCCTCTTGCATCTCCAGAAGCTGAGCTTTGTCCTTGGCCTGGCTCTTCCTTAGTTCTGCAATTTCTTCCTCCAGGTGAGCTTTCTCCACCTTCAGTTGGCTCTGAACCTTATTCTGCTTTTGGATTTCAGAGTCTAGCCTATGGATGGTATCTAGGGAATCCTTGACTTCTAGTTCAAGGTCAGCTTGATGAACCTTCACGTCGCTTAGCTTCTGCTCCTTACAATGAAGCTCCTCCTCCTGGAGGGCCCGCTTGGTTAGGACCTCGTTCAATTCCTTCCGAAGGTTCTCTATTTGTTGAAACGCCACATAAAGCTGGCTTTTCAATTCATCCTTTTCTTTTAAGACCTACCAAGTTAAAAATACCAAAAAAAAAAAAAATTACTATAAAATTCACCATAGAAAAATAAGAAAATAAAAAATAAAAGTCAGCACAGGCAATGCCAGAAAACAAAATAAAGTTTAATTCACAAAGAAAAATATTTGTTATTTGTTATTTTTTCTTAAAAATATTTTAGCCTAGAAAAAGAGGAAACATATAATTATTCTGAAGTAGCACCACATTGAAATATGTTTCAGATTTTCATTACCAAAATATCAATCCTTGCTCATAATTAGTTAAATATAAGATAAAGTTGATCAAAATAAGGAAAGAAAAAGACGCCTATTGTAATTTATCAGAAGTTGAAATAATATAGTATAGTTTATTTAAAATAATAATGATTTGCATTTCAATGCCATACTTTTAAAAAGGGAAAACTTCAAACTGATACAGAAAATACAACAAAGCACACAGATACAATCTAAGAAAAGTAATGGTATAAAGAGCCAATATTAATAAAATAATGTCAATAGAGAAACACAACGTACATAACTAGGAGTCTTGAGGCCCCATAAAGGTAGAAATGAGATTAGTTTAAGATTGGGAGCGGTTGGGAAGGATCTCAAGAGAAAAGGCAAGGGACCAGACAGCCATCACCTTCTGCCAGCCTGCTTAGGGGGGTTAGCGTATACATTGAGGGACAGAGATCAAGAACTGGCCTTCTAATCCTCAACAATCAGCAATGAAAATAACAGAGCCAGCAGCGAAGGCAGCAGAAATTGCCACAAACATACCTTCAACACTGGCACCAAGGATAATATCAGTAATATCTTACTGATGCCCACCATCGCACAAACCCAGAAAAAATTAAGAGTTTCATTTCAGAATTTGAAATAATGAATTAAAATGCAAATACTGTTACTGGAAAGAGGTCGTGGGTGGCCTTAGTGGGGCTGCCCAGGGCTAGCCAGTAGTGTTTAGGTTCTTGATTTCATGCAGGAAAATTTTTCACAACTGGAGTCCAGGCGAATTTTCAAATACATTTTTTATTGATTTCAGAGGGGAAGGGAGAGGGAGATAGAAACGTCAATGTTAAGAATCACTGATCAGCTCCTCCTGCACACCCCCTACTGGGGATTGAGCCTGCCACCCAGGCATGTGCCCTGACAGAAAACTGAGATGCTCAACCACAGAGCCACGCCAGACTGGCCAAGTGGGTTTTAGAGGACATTTATTAAAACTGGGGACAGTGGGACAAAGAAGGGCCTAGAATAACAGGAGAGGTACTAGGTGGGGAAATGAGCTGGGTGGATTTGGCTCACTAAGTCAGAAAAAAAGGGGGCCTTTGGGTAGGGGTTTGCCCAGGATGAACTGTTACTGCCTATGCTGCACTGGTTGCAAGCTTCTCTGGAGTTTCTTAGAGTTTAGGAGACGCAGGCCTGTGGGGAAAAGAGAGGGAGAAATAGGGGAATGGGGAGGGTGTGCTCCATGGAGGGAGAGCCCAAGCTGGGACCTTACATTTGAAGGGTTTTAAAGGCTGGGCGTTTAGGGGAGGTCTTCAGGGAGGATCTCAATAGAATATTCATCAGTTTTATGCTGATGTGCCAAAATGAGATTTATTCCCTTCTCTTCATTTGTCCTTGGGTGTGATTGGCAAATGGCACTAATTGGATTTCTGCTATCTATTTCCCTGAATAGGGTGATTTAAGCTATTTACCCTCTGGTTGGGGAGAAGTGCAAAGCATTTACTCTTGAGTGTCCTTGGTTTAGGGAAGACAGGATTTACTAGATGGCTGCAAAGTGCACGGCACCTAGATTTACTAGATGGCCGCAAACTGCTGTTTAACTATCTGTCTGGGTTTCCCAATTCCTTTTGCCAAGAAATTTTCTAGCCTCTTACTATACTGCCTCAATACTTGCACGGCATTTTGACACTTCGTATTCTAATACATCAGTGTGAAACAGTCCATGATAAAATTAATAAATCGCTCAAAGGTAAAGTTTCTTCAAAGCCCTCAGTTCACACACGGAGAAACAGAAGGAAGCTGACATGAGAAACAATAAAGGAGGTGGGTGGGTGATTAAGCAGTTAAGCTCTGGCCAGAGAACTGAATTTGTTTCTCAGTCCAGTCATAAGTAGTTCTGTGGCCTTAAGGAAATTATCTTTATAAAGAGCATAGGAGTAACATCATAGAGCTGTGAACAGGAGTGGGAAAAGGGATTCAAAAAACAGGACTGGATATTAAGTTTAAGGAGAAACCCATTCATACATGAGAGTGATCAAAACTGTGAAGAGGGATAACTGATAAGTCGGTGTCCCTGGATTACAAAGACTGAACACAGATAAATGAGTTCACTTTGGAAAGAGCGTAAGGCAGGAAAAATGGCTAGAAATACAGATAAGCCTAAGGGTAGATGTATCGTCTTTCTACTGCAGTGTAACAAATTCCAACAAATTTAGTGGCTGGAAACGATATCCATTTATTACCTCAACTGTGTCCATAGGTCATAATTCCAGCAAGGCATGCTGAGAGGAGTCTCCTGGGGCTGAAACCAAGGTGTCAGCTGACCTGGGCTCTCGTCTGGAGCCTTTGGGGAAAAATCCACTTCCAAGTTCATTCAGATTGTTGGCAAAATTTAGTTCTGTGAACTTGGGTTCCTGTTTCCTTCCTAGCTGTGGGCCAAGCATTGTTCTAACTTCTTCTAGAAGTCATCTGATCTCCTTGGCTCAGGCTCTCTTCTGTCTCTGACACCAGCAACACCACAATAAACCTCATAGTTATAAATCCCTCTAACTTCCCCTTATCCCAACAGACAAAATTCTATCCGCTTTTAATGGCTCTTGTGATTAGATTAGGCTCATCCAGATAATCTCCTTATTTTAAGGTCAAAACATAATCATGGGAGTGATATCTCATCCTACTGACAGGTCCAGTCAAAGAGTGAAATGTCTTTGGGAGTCACTCTACTTACCACCTAGAGAAGACAAAAAGGGACAGAACCAAGTCATAGCTGTAAGGACACTAATACCACCTGAGAAAAAGGAGAGGAGACTTAAATACAGTGATTAATTTTTAGAACAAGTAACAAAGCCCCCTGGCCATGAGTTGACAGAGACTTCTGTGCAGCCCCGGAGATAAAAAATCATATTTTCAAGATGAAGATCAAGCACATGAAATGGCTTTGATTTAAAATACTATCATATCTTCCTAAAGTTGGTTTAAACAGCGAGGATATTTGTTTTTTTCCCCACATGTTAGGAATTGATTGGGTGGCTCAGAAAGAGTCCTTCAAAGCTCAGGCTCTGATACTCTACCATTCTGCAGGTTTTACACACACACACACACACACACACACACACACACACACACACACCCCACATCAACTCATGACAAAGGTAACAGTCAAGTTTGAAATTTCTTTGGCAACACAGGTACTAAAAACTAAGTAAGTTCATCCATTTGTTTTTGATTAATTGCTTGGCTAGTAGCCACAGCTCTAGATATTGTCTAGACATTGCCTCTGAGTCTGAAAATGTCAGTGTCTTAACCACCCACCTCAATATCCTAGACATTCCCAGGAGCCCTCAGTTGAAGAGTCTTTATCTTGAGGAAACTCAAAACAACAGGCATGGGGCTCCTTTGATTGGCCAGGAATGATTAAGTAGAAGTGCTTGAAAAGGACCCGAGAACTCTGGCTTTTGTTTTGTTTTGTTTTCTTTTCTTTTTACTTCATATTTATTTCTGCTATGTGTGTGACCTCCCTCTCTTGCTTGGACTAACTTCAGGATGAATAGATAATTTGACTTTTTCAACTCTGAAAGACTCCAAATTATCATACTCAGAAAATTTGGATTATAGGTTGCAGATTTTTAATTTCTTCACACCAAAAATTTAGCTCTCTGCTTTTAGACAGATCAGTTTCAACTCATACTTGTCTTTCCCTCATAGGACCTTTCTGAAGGCTGCAAGAAGTACACAACATACACCAACATCCTAAAGTTTTCTTACTGGTCACTCACTAGTAATACCACACTCTGAGGTGTGGCATCAATGCCCCAAGGTATGCCTTCTGATGGTTAAACCAACTACTTCCAATAGCACAGTAAAGTGTGCCAACTTTCTCTTAAGAAACATATGATCCTCCCTGTCATCACCCCACTTCTCCATTTAGCCAATCCTATATTTAGGTTTTTTTACTAATAAATAGCTCCTAGAATTGATGTTTCACATCAGCTACTGAGAATAAGGGAAAAACTACAATCCAAGTTGGCTTCATCCACCAGGTAATTTATTATCATCTCCCCAGACAGGACTGTTGCAGACACAGTACGTCAAAGCTCAAGTCCTCCTCTCTGCATTTCTTTCAGCAATACCCTTTCTGTATGAGCCTTCATTCTCAGGGCCACAGCAAGACAGCTTCCGCCATTCCAGGCATTCCAGCCAAATAGAACCTCAAGAGAAGGAAAAAAGCTCTCATCTCATGCATCATTTTTAAGAGCGAGTAAATGTTTACCCAAAGCTCCCCAACAGACTTCATAGAGAATTCTTTATTGATCAGAATAGGCTTGCATACCTAGTACTTGGGCCACATAAATTTGTGAATGGAATGGAATGGAATGGAATGGAATGGAATGGGAATGGGAATGGGAATGGAATGTGGAGGTAACCACGACCACTATAGGAGCCCACTGACATTTCTATATAAGTTTTGAGAGGGGATGGAAAAAGTAGAGACTGGGTTGATTATAGATTGAAGATCAGTAAAATGTGTGAGGTGGAAGGAAGAAATTAAAGATGCCAGTGAGCATGTCATCAGAGCATGTCATCAGAGTAGCTTTTCAAGTCCAGTGTGATGGGGAAAAAACTGATTCTAGGAAATGGCTGAACAACCAGAGCAATGCAGGAAGATGAAAATCAAATACCAATGTTTCAAAAAGGAAAGGGAGAAAGAGGAAATGTGTAAGATTAGAGACTGAAATTTTGGAACTAGAGATCCAAACATACAGAAATTACAAATGATAACAAACTTTAGTCACAGAATTTAGCTACTGAGTGGTTTGAAGGTAAATTAGGAAATTAGTGAAGTATGAAGATACAGAATTAAATAGGTTAATGACCAAAACTTTGAGGTCGCCAAAGATAATGGCAAAAATTGCATGTGATAAAAAAGGTTGAGGGGAAGTCAGGTGTAAAAATACATGAGAAATGTTGATGCATATTGGAAAAATACATCACAGTCCAGGAACAATGGGGAGAATGTTCTAATCAAGAAAACCCTGCTTTCGAAGATCAGCTGTAAGTAAAGATTATGAAAGAGTTGTAATGGCTGGGTAAAGCCAAAAGAATGAGACTGTCTAAAACCATAATGGTCATAGGAATAGGAAAGAACTCCTCAAAGGCCTGATGACAAAAGGACACACAGTTTTTTTGAATTAACTAAAAGGTGGCCGAGAAAATCAAAACTAGTAAGTTATTTATTTGCCTGTGAGGGAACATGCAGACAGATTGCTAAATTATGCTAATTCAGGGTGGGGCAAAAGTAGGCTTACAGTTGTAAATATACAAAACAAAGTTTATTCTTATATTATTACTAGAGGCCTGGTGCACGAAATTCATGCATAGGGGGAGAGGGGCGTCCTTCAGGCCAGCTTGCTCCTTCTCCAATCTGGGACCCCTTGAGGGATGTCCGACTGTCTGCCCGTTTAGGCCCTACCCGTTTAGGCAGTTGGACAGCCCTCTCACAATCCAGGACTGCTGGCTCCCAACTGCTCACCTGCCTGCCTTCCTGATTGCCTCTACCTGTTTCTTCCCACCAGCCTGATCACCCCCTAACCATTCCCCTGCCGGCCTGATTGATACCTAACTGCTCCCCTGCCAGCCTGTTTGCCCCTAACTGTCCTACCCTGTGAGCCTGGTCATCCCTAACTGCCCTCCCCTGCAGGCCTGGGTCTCCCCCAACTGCCCTTCCCTGCAGGCCCAGTCACCCCCAACTGCCCTCCCCTGCAGGCCTGGTCACCCCTAACTGGCCTCCCCTGCAGACCTGGGTCACCCCTAACTGGCCTCCCCTGCAGGCCTGGGTCTCCTCCAACTGCCCTTCCCTGCAGGACCGGTCACCCCCAACTTCACTCCTCTGCTGGCCTGGTCACCCCTAACTCCCTCCTCTGCAGGCCTGATCCCCTACATCTGCCCTCCCTTGTAAACCTGGTCCCTGCCAACTGCCCTCCCCTACTGGACATCTTGTGGTGGCCATCTTGTGTCCACATGGGGGCAGGATCTATTGACCACATGGGAGTAGTCATCTTGTGTGTTGGAGTGATGGTCAATCTGCATATTACTCTTTTATTAGATAGGATAGAGGCCTGGTGAGGGCCAGCTGGTTTACCCTGAAGGGTGTCTGGATTAGGGTGGGTATTCCCTTGGGGCTTAGGGTGGCCTGGGTGAGGGCGTGTGGTGGTTTGCAAGCCAGCCACACCCACCCCTCCCTGTCGACCCATGTTAGCTGAGATTTACTTATCTTCTGCAATTGAAATTTTGTAGCCTGGAGCGGAGACACATCTGCTCACTCTGTGGTGAAATTTTGTTGCCTTAAGTAGAAGCCTGGGCTGCCAGGGTTTGCGGAACGCTTGGTTTCCTCCATCACCAGGGGCAACCCAAGCTTCCCTCCTGCTCTCTCTGTGGCCATAGCCATCTTTATTGGGTTAATTTGCATACTTGCTCTGATTGGCTGGTGGGCATGGCTGGTGGGTGTAGCAGAGGTATGGTCAATTTGCATATTACTCTTTTATTAAATAGGATGTATTAATTATTGTATAATTTTCCATACAAACAACTAAACTACTTTTGCTGGTCCACATATATCAGTGATCTAGCCTTTCCTTAATAGCATTTGATAGGACTGCTTCCATATTTTAAAAGTACATACTCACTTAAGCATTGATCATTCTCACTTTTTAGACATGAAAAATTTAAACTTTAAAAGACAGTATTTATTACATATTGCTGTTGTTTTTCCTTAGGAAAAACACAGGAGGAAAAAGGACAATATAAGATTCTTAAATCAAAGACTATCAAGCAAAAAGCTCAATACACATGAGCAAGCCAAGTATTCTGCCAATTCAGAAAACACACACAAACATACACACACACACATAACCTAAGAGGATTCCCATTATCCATGTTAAAAAGATCTATGAATTTGGAACATTCAGAAAAGCATATGTTATGAACAGAATCAGTTGTTTTTTCTTTAGCATTTTCGAAGCATGTATAAAAGCCAATGACCTCAAATAGTAAAACAATGGTTTCATGCTTATTTTTTGGCCTGAAACTAATATATTTTATGTCAAATATAATTTTAAATTAATTAATCAATTAAGAAATAAGGACAAAAAGGTCACAACTTATGAGTAGATTATATGTATCTATAGAATTTATGTCTTCTAATAGACATTCATCTACATATCCTTAAAGAACACCATGATTCCCTGATGTATACATTCATGTCACTGTCTTTTAAGGAATGTGTTCAATCTGATTTCTGTTTGTTTCTGCAATGATATGCCATTTGATTGGTATTCCATATCCTTCAATAATTAAATAGTTTTTAAATCTACCAAGATTCCAAAAAGGTAGAAAGGAAAAAAAAAAGGCAAATAAGTCAGAGCAATTTTTAGGAAAATAAAAGCTTTTAGCCTTCTAATGTAATTTTTAATTAAGGTGTGTGGTTGTTTTTTTTTTAATATTAACTGAAGGATATGTTTAGATAGAAAGAGGAAAGGATAAAAAGAGAGAGAGAATTCCATGAGAGTGAGAAATATTAATTAGCTGCCTCCCACCGAGATCAAATCTACAACCTAGGTATGTACCCTGACCAGGAGTCTAACCTGCAACGTTTGTTGTACAGAACGACATACCAACTAACTGAGCAATCTGGCCAGGGCTCTTCTAATGTATTTTTAACTGGAAAATCTTAAAGCAGAAAATAAATTATTCTGGAAAAAGATATGGAAGAATGCACAGAACTATTTTTAAAATCCAAAGATGATATCTTTTGACCATATAAAATGGCTCAACTAAGCTGCTCATTTATTCTTTAAACCATAATGTGTTTTACTTGTCAACCAGTATCATTTTTATTTTAATATACACTTCCAAATATATCCTGGAGGCACTTTTAGAAAATAATTATTCCTAAAAAAACAAAAAAGAATAGGCTGTATTACTAATGCCTTCAGGTGGCTTTGAGATTGTATTAAGAATTAAATACTCATTAGTGGTATTATTCAGAAAGATGTAAAAAAACACTTTTCCCCAAAATTATTTACAATGTATTTCTACATCACAGACTTATTGGACACATGCATTTGCAGTGAAATATATGTTACCCTTTCTTCCTTGATTAACCATTGCTCTCACTGCAACATGCTGCATTAATTTTAAGGCTTTTAAAGTGGAAATTACAATGCCTGCTGTGATAATTGTGATACCACCCTAACTATGGCAATCACTTTAAAACTACTTCTTTGCTTATCATTAGCAATGCTAAATGATAAAAAAAATAATTATATTGAGTATTCTGGGAAATGATTGTTTAATAATCTTTAATATTCTGAAAAGCTCAATCTAGAAAACTCTCAGCACCATGGATTAGGATACTGTCTGATGGCATGGACTCTTCTAAATTTCCTCTAATTAAGTAAAATCTCCAGATGGTTCTCAATCAATCAACCCCCCCACCCCTACCAATGTTCCCCCTAGCAACCTCTCTTATAGGCAGCTCACTGAACCAGTTGCCAGATCAGGCTGACAGCAGAAGAACCAGGGTTGAGCAATTTCCTGGAATCAAATCAGTTCAGATTCAAGTCTGAAAGTTTTACAGCTGTTTACTGGTCCACCCGGTATGAGCCGGATGGGTTAAATTGGAAAGCAAACATCCACAGTGAGGGCCAAGCAATCACTCTTCCATCGTCTGTAGGTAGAGAAACTCCTATGTAAGAGGTAAAACATCTTTTCCATGATGGCTCATCTGAAATAAAGACCTGTCACTCTTATGTGTGGACAATTGATTTCATAAATGTAACTGTCCTACATTTTGTTTTCTTTTTTAAAAAAGTCAGCTTATTCAAATTATTATTCTTCCAGAATGTTCATAGTTCTTGACAAGTGACAAATGACAAAGAAGAAATGATAAACCAAGACTAAACATAGATAAAAATCAAATCATGACTTTCCTGCTTATTATCATATAAACATCTGGGTTTGATTGAACCCAAAGATATACTGGAGAATCAACATATGAGCATAAAATCTATTTAAAGTAACTGATTGTGAAAGAGAAAAGATGATGTGAAATGCATACATAGATCAGTAAAATGCTTTTTTGCTGCAATCAAAAGGGCACAAAAGCAGTCTTAAAGAGGTTTGTGATCTGATAATACTGTTCATTCAGTGAGATTATCAATATCAGTCTTCTAACCCCATTATAGTGGTTGCCACAAAATGGTCAAGTAGTAACTACTGCATTTTTCAATGCTCCTTTTTAACAAATACTTAAGTTGAAGAATACCAATAAATGAAATTCAAAAATATATGCCTTGGGTGAAAAGTCATGTAATTGTTAAGAAAAATTTTGTGTTTTTCTTACACATGAGTATTAAGCAATGATTTCAATGTAAGGAACTAAAAACTAAACTGGAGGAGGGGTTAGATCTGTTTTAAGGGCCAACTCTGAAAAGCCATGGAATAAAAAAAGGCTTTAAAAAGATTAAAAAACAAAACAAAATCACTCTTTACCTTGAAAGAATCAAGACATAAACACTCTTCTATCAAGGACATCTTGAGAGATTATATGCACAGCATGGCACACAAGTGTTTGTTCATAGGACAGATGAATGAATGGTTGGTCACAGCAAAAATAATTCCTTAGGCCGAGACCGGTTTGGCTCAGTGGATAGAACATCGGCTTGCGGACTAAAAGGTCCCAGGTTCAATTCCGGTCGGGGGCATGTACCTTGCTTGCAGGCACATCTCCACTGTGGGGCGTGCAGGAGGCGGCTGATCGATGTCTCTCTCTCATCGATGTTTCTGACTTTCTATCTCTCTCCTTTCCTCTCTGTAAAAAATCAATGAAATATTTAAAAAATAATAATAACTCCTTAGGAATTTGGCATTTATACCTGATTATTCTTGTTTGTCAGTTGATCCAGGGTTTCAGATTGTTTCTCCATTGCTCGCTCTAACTTTTTATACTTCAGCTTCCACTGCCGAATGGAGTCCTGAGCTTTCAGTTTCAGCTCCTCTCTCCTCTTCTCCGCCTCCTGCCTCCGGGCCTCTGACTGCTGGAACTCCAGCAGGTACTGCTCAGCCTGCTTGGTGGCATCCTCAGCATGGTGCGTCAGCTCGGAGATCTGGTGGTCAGCTTGCTTGTGCTTGGCATCACACGTGTCAAAGTGATTCTGGATCTCCTTCAGTTGATTCAACATCTGTACTTGCTGCTTTTCCTTGTTGTCCAATTCACGTGTTAAATTCTAAAAAATAAAGCAGGTGAAATATTAGGTACATACTCTTGTCAAAATTGGATGCATAATATATCAAACAAGAGTTTCTAATGTCACTGAAATGGGAATCATCTGCATTAAATTTCATTAGCAACCAATCTAGGAAAGAGTCCTTTTCTTTTTAATATATTTTAAGTTGATTTCGGAAAGAGGAAGGGAGAAGGAGAGAGACAGAAACAACAATGAGAAAAAAAAAAAACACAAACTGGTTGCCATCTACATGCCCTCTGTTGGGGACTGAGCCCCAAACCTAGGCATGTGCCCTGAGAATCGAACAGCTTATATCTAGGTGTGTGGGATGAAGCTCAATCAACTGAGCCACACCAGCCAGGTTATGAGTCCTTTCCTGTATATTTTATAATCACATTAGTTGAAAATAATTTTTTTATTAAAATATTTTCTTTTTCCAACTACTTCATTATCTAAAACAGGAAAATATGTATTTTCCAAATGAATACCAATAAAATAGATAGAACCTTGTGAATGAGAACAACAATGTACATTATTTTAATAAGACAGGACTTTGCCCAACTAAATATCAATGTTTTCAGATTATCATACAATCATGTAATATTTCACTTCCCAAAATTTTGTTAAAATAAAATTCATACAAAAAAATAAGCACTGATGACAAACAGTACAAATAACACTATATTTCAGAGTATAGTTAAAAGGCTCTAAATAAAAGGATTTCAAGCTAAATCAACATCGATAATAATAAAAGTATAATATGCTAATTAGACCGGATGTCCTTCCAGACAACCTTGCAGATGAAGCGGGGCTGTAAGGGAAGTCCAGATCCCAGATGCCAGAGGGAAGCCGATACTGGCAGCCAGAGGAAGGAAGGCCTACTCTTGCACAAATTTTGTGCATCGGGCCTCTAGTAATGTTGTAAATTGAAGGACTTATCTCAAGCTTACATGAATCACTGTAGGATACATTTTTAAATAAACTGAAATTTATTTGAAATATATATCTAATCCAGAATTTAACCCAAACTCTTAAAATATAGCTTTCCTAAAGCAGAGTTTGTCAATAACAATTTAGAAATTTCACTAAACCATCATGATTCATACATAATTTTAATATGAGTATAACAAGTGCAGGTCTAATTTTTAAAAATGTTTTGTTGATTTTTAGAAGGGAGAGAGAAAAAGAAAGAAAGAGAGAGAGGAGAAGAGAAAGAGAGGAAGAGAGAGGGGAAAGGAGAGAGAGAAACATCAATAGGAGAGAGAAAATCTCTGGGTTGCCTCCTGGGCCCACCAACCAGGGATCAAACTCGCAATATAGGTATGTGCCCTGACCAACTGAGCCATACTGGCCAGGGCATGCAGATCTACTCTTAACATCAAAAATGAGAGGACACTGCATTTACATAACATTTCATACAAATAAAATAATATTGTAGTCATTAACATTAAGTCATTATTGTAAAGCTTTGAAACAGAGCGACAAATTCAAGAAAAAGAGCTTACAATGTGGCCCATAAGCTGCTCTTCTTGTGCCTTAGTTTCCAAATACCTGGGATGACAAAGTTAACGTGACAAAGTCATGTGTCCAAATCAGATTGGACTCAGGAGGTTAAGATGATGCTGCGAGCTGAACAAACAATAAGTATCATCTGCATTGTACTAAGGCACCTACAAATGGAGAGTGGCAGCATTTACCAACTCCCTCAGGCTAATGGCAGACTGTTCAGTTCCAGATTGCATTATTCCTGAACTACGGCTTAAATAAAGCTTCTCTCTTGATTAACGTTATGCTTTGACGTTATGGCAAAGATACAAAATGATGCCTCGAAAACAAACTTCATTTTCTTAGCAACAGGTTCACTTTGCTTCGTTTGCTAAATTCAATGCAGCCTGGAAGAGAGATGAGTCACTCCTTTTTCCATGCAAACACAACAGTAACTTGAGAACCGTGCACTTATTTATGTAAAAAAATTCTAAAATGAAATAAGAAAACCCTCATGATAGTGGTTTACCCTTCTGCCCTTACTTAGAAGTTTTACCACTATGTTATAAATTAACTTTATTAACAAGCAGTAACCATGAGAGATATCATTTCCTCTCCCCCTAACCCCCGCCCCCCCCCCACCGCAACAAACCCTCTGTGTTAGACACATATAGAAGGGTAAATATGACCTGGCTTCAATACCAAAGAAGCTAATAATCTAAATGGGAGCTATTCACAGCTAAATTACAACATAGATAGTCCAGGGTGTTAAAATGTGATAGACAGTTACCTGAAGAGATCTATATTCTGCAGTATGGCTGGGGGGGGCTTCTCTTAGGAGGTGACATATGAGCCAAGATTTAAATGAAAAGGAGCTAACAATAATAAATAAAAATTACAGCTACGACTGAAATATATTGGGTACTTGAGTAGTGCAATGAATTGTGCAAATGTTTTATATAATTATCTCATTCGATCTCACCACAAAACTAAAGCAAGACATGACAGCATGAACGAGAGCCACAGAGTGGGCCATTGGTGGCTGTTTGTCAAGAGTCATAGTTCAAGAGGCTAAAAAGACATTCGAAAACAAGGTTAGAAATTGGGCTAGGGGATACTGAAATCCAGTGTAAGAGTTTTTTTCAGTAAAAGTAAATAGCATGAGCAGATTCGTGTTTGGGAAAGATTAATTATAAAAGGACATTATGCTAACACTAGGATATTAAAATACTATGACAACATTAAAAATAATTGAAACCATCCTTTTAAAACAGGAATGGACTTTTAGAACCAATTCTTCTCTTATCTGAATTCCATTTCATCTATCAAATTCAATGAGGCTGGCTTATAACAGATAAGAACCAAGTATGGCATTTAAGAGACTCGAAAAGAAAAAGAAGGAAAGAAACCCTTATCAGTCTTTCTGAAGAAAATACAGGTATGTTTCCATTCAGTCCAATACACATTTACTGCACTGAGCAATAACCAAGGGGCTGAGCTCCGAAGATGAGTAGGACGGCATGGTTCTGCCTTCTACTGCTCCAGAGAACCACATAGCCTCGTTAGGGAGACAGGCACATAAAGTTATTTTTAATAAACGTGATATATGTGAGCAATTCTTTCTTCTCCATCTCAAATTTTGTCTCTCTTCCCAGTTTATACAGCCTAATCTATACTTACATCCATTTCCTGTGTTTTTATCTGATTATATAATGTTATATAACAATGATTTTTTTTTTCTCTAAAAAGAAAAGAGCCCTGAGCTAAGATCATTAAGTGGTGGCTAAAGGAACAAAAAGAAGATAATTCAACAGTTGCTATTGAAAGTAATAAAGAGAAAGAGAAGGAAGTACAGGAAGAGAGAACAGAGACCGAAAACGAATACCCATGCCAACCAATTGCAGAATTCAGACACACCACCCTCCACCAAAGAAAGAGTGTGGCTAACCCTCCTGCCCTCTGATGCCCTTTAATGCCTTCATTCTTGACTAAAAAGTCCTTAATATTAGGGTTAGTAGCAAAAGGGGGTAGAGAATTAACAAGAAATCTCTTGTTAATAATCAAACATTCACAAACAAAGCCTTTTATAAAATTTCAAAATAATCTGTTTCTGCAGTGTTTGAAAAAAAGAATCCCAAATTAGGACCAAGCAAAATAGAAATAAAATCATTTGTAAAGCCTCTTTTAATAATGAAAAATTAGTGAAGAAGTCACTTGTTCCATTTTCCCAAACAGTTTAATAATATCTGAGAAAGCACCTCTTCTAAATTCTAGGGGAAAATATGAGCTATTATAATAATTATAATAGCTAGCCTGTAATTTTTAGATACATTGAATATGTAATTGAATGGTTGTAGATATACACACATACACACATATTTTAGTATACTAGAGTAAATATGTACATTGTAAAATTATGTGAATTTGTATTTTCCTCATTTTACTGAAAATAAAAAATTTTCAATTTCAATTATTATAGAGACTGAGTTTTTAGATCTTGTCTTTGGTAACAAGTTCATTTTAAGCATAGTGTTTCAGTAAAAACTCCTCAGTTGGAAACCCAATTCTTAACTACAATATATCTCCTATAAAAACATACAAACCAAAATAGAATGATCTGTCTTACAGGACAGTTTCTAAAAACACAATACAGTGAAAAGCAGCAACTGTCTGTGTATCAAAATGATACACTGAGACAAAAATTATGCTTAAAGCATATAGGAATATAAAGCTCAGTTATTTTCTTTTTTCCTTTCTTTATTGTGTCCTTATCCCCCATCTCCCCCTCCCCCTGCTCATGTTCTCCCCCCCACTGCCCCCATGTCTGAGTCCATTGGTTATGCTTATATGCATGCACACAAGAACTTTGGTTGATCTCTCCCCCTAATCCTCACCCTCCCCTACCTTCCCTCTGAGGTTTGAAAGCTCAGTTCTTTACAAGAACAAAAACAGGAACATAAACAACAAAAAAGCAAAGAACTAAAATAAAGCTAGTAAATAGCAAATAAGCCTCAAGCAGAACATCATTTGAAATATGATTCACTTAATTATCCTTAATACTAACACTGTGAACAAGGATTAGACTAATTCCAGCCCCAAAATCTGATGTCCTTAAAGCAGGGACAAGATGAAAACACTGAGTGAGAGAATAGGGACATTATATTGAAAATAAGATGCAAATACCCCAGTGAGGAAGGTAACTGATTCTTGCACAGGACAAAACAGTAACATTTTCTTTACATTTTTGGTATTGAAATTTAACTATTTTCCAGCATGTTGGAACATTTTAATTCCCATGTGGCCAGTTAATTGTATTTATAGGTGATTTGGTTTTACTTAACTAAAATAGACAGGAAGCTTAGAAAAAATCCCAGCCAAAAAATGAAAAAACAAAAAACTACCAGATGAATATAATGTTACTAATGCATGGACATCCTATCTAATAAAGAGTGAATATGGTAATTGACTGTCACATCCTCACAAAGATGGTGGCACCCACAGCCAATAAGGATGAAATACGCTAATTGACTGCCACACCCTCACAAAGATGGCGGAGCCCATAGCCACAAGATAGTGGTACCCAGTCCCCTCAACCCCACCAGGGTAGCAGGCGCATGGCACAGCTGGGCCTGACCTCAGGTGGGCCAGGCCACTCCTCGCGCCTGCCTCCAGAGTCCCCCAGTCCCTTCAGTCCTCCAGCCCCCGAGGGCCAGACTGAGGCACAGGCAAGCCTCGGATATTGGCTGCCCAGTTGCCCAGGGCTGGCCCAAGAGACAGCCAAACAACTGAATAAACAGGCTGCATGGGGCAACCAGGCCAGCAGGGGGGTTAGTGAGGGACAACCAAACAACTGAACAAGCAGGCTGTGTATGGGGACCAGGCTAGTAGGAGGTTAGTGAGGGGCAACCAGGCCAGCAGAGGGGACTGTTGGGGGTGACCAGGCCAGCAGGTGGGGGCAGTTGGGGGCTACCAGGTCAATGGGGAGGGTGCAGTTGGGGGCAACCAGGCTGGCAGGGGGGAAGCAGTTGGGGGCGATTAGGCTAGCAGTGGGGACAGTAAGGGGTGATTAGGCCGGGGGCAGGGAAGGGCAGTTGGGGGCGACCAAGCCAATGGGGAGAGGGCAGTTAGGAGTGACCTGGCCAGCAGTGGGGGGCAGTTAGGGGTGACCAGGACCCCGGAGGGGGCAATTAGGGACAATCAGGACAACATGCAGAGGCAGTGAGGGACAATCAGAATGGTAGGAAGGCAGTTAGGGGCAAACAGGCCTATAGGCAGGTGAGCAATTAGGAGCCAGCAGTTCAGGATTGTGAGGGGCATGTCCAATGGCTGGTTTAAGGGGGCCCAGATTAGAGAGGGTGCAGGCTGGGCTGAGGGGACACCCCCCCCCCCATGCACAAATTTTGTGCACCTGGCCTCTAGTGTATTTATAAATGTGATATTAGGGTTAACATGAATTCAACCAGCATTCACTGAGTGTCAACTACAGGCACAGGTTGGGTTCGAGGGCTATGAAAAATACAAGGCAGGTTAATTTCTCAATAAAGGAAACCTGATTACTGGTACTGTTGTGTCTGACCCAATAGCACACCCCTCTCCCCACCTCCTGCTAATATATTCTCCTATTTCATGGAGGCTTCAAAACCAAAAGCTTAGCATTCCCTTGAGCTAGGTTTTGAGGCCAAATTAGACACAGTGTAGAGAGTTACAGCATGTGGAAGTGAGGCAGGGATCATATACTTGCTAATTTAGCCTTTTGCTGCTGGCCAGCAAGGTCATAGAGACATAATTTATTTTGTTCTGTGGAGAATCTCTCCTTTCTTGGAAGCATAGGCAGGGTCAGTTCTGCCAATAATATAAACAACTATTGCATAAAATACCGAGAGCGGTTCTACTTCCCACACTAAAAGCTAAATATAAAGTTTTGCTTTTACTGAGTAAACAAAAGAACTAACAGATTTAATAGGATTTCACCTGAAAGTTTCAGATTCTTAATTAAGACATGCCCCACTCACCTCTATTGGGAAATTAGCTTGACATATTCTTACGTGTTTTGATGAACTCATTCATTTTGGTATAATTTGGGTGCTTTATGAACTGATACTGAGAGGATAACTAATCAATTTTCCGCAGTCAGGAAAACTAAGGCAAGTCTCTTCAAATAAAAGAACTTAAATCAATCAAAACAAGTATGGTAGTCCCAAAATATTCCTACATGTAGCTAAATTAGGCCACGGGGATCATCCTATTTAAAACTTTTTTTTTAAGCCACTATTGGTTAAATCTAGCATATATACTAAAATCTGCGAGTTGATTATTTTTTAACCCATGCAAAAACTCATAATAATATTTTAAAAATGATTTATACACTTAGTTAGGGATCAGTCGCGTAGAAGATTATAGTAACCACATCACACACATCCTTCCTTTAAAAATAAAACCTTTCTTTTTCGATCAAACCAATTTTGACCACATGTACTATTATCACTTGTTTGCCAAATGAAGCAGAGACACACAAAGAATATTAATTTTGAATAATAGGTTCCTCAGACTTCTCAATGATTAAAAATAATTATTTCTCCATAAATCCTAAGAGAACATATCTGCTTCATACAACTACAATTTCCTTGTACTTTTTAATGAAACATAATACTAAGCTTAAGCAAAGTACAGAAAATAATGTTCAATTAATTAAATACATTCATCTTTTTGTGAAGAAATAAAATATTATCTTCTGTTTCATTAGGCATAATGTTCACCATGAGGAACACTTTAAATACACATTTCTTCAGAGTGTTTAACTTAAAACACAAGGGAACAGGTAATTAACATCTAGACCCCAGCAACACACTAGGGAAATTCTGACCCTCGCACACAAATCCCAAAGTACATTTGTGTTTTCTTAATTTTTCTCACTCTATTGAACTATTAATTTTAACTCTGCAACTCTGATGTTTAACTAAAGTAGGCACTTTAAGAGGAGAACATTTGCATATAAATAGGACAAAACTGCTCTACTTGAAGCAGAATGGTATGTAGGACTGCTTTTCAAGGTGGTAGAACAACCTGTGGATATATCTGCTATGACAGATGATAGGCCAAAGCAGGTATCAATGAAAGATATACACTTGTGTTTTACCAATTTTGATGTGGCAGCTGACAGGACTAAGATAAATTACATGGTTCAACTAAAGAAACATTATTTTGTTTCTAATTACATAGTGAGGATGAGAAACTAAATGTCACATAATATTATGGCTGTACATCATTACAGAACAGCAATTTTCAGTGTGCAGGCCAACACTCTAACCACTTACTCACACTGGCCTCCAGGATGGTATTCTTTAATTGTTCTTTTCCTTTGTATCTATAGGTAGAGCCCTTTTTTTTTTTTTAATCCTCACCCAAGAATATTTTTCCATTGATTTTTTAACATACATTTTTATTGATTACAGGAAGGAAGAAAGAAGAAATAGAGATAGAAACATCAATGATAAGAGAGAATCATTGATTGGCTGCCTCCTGCACACACCCCACTGGGAATCAAGCCCACAAGGGCATGTGTCCTTGACCAAAATCAAACCTGGGACCCTTCAGTCCACAAGCCAATGCTCTATCCACTGAATCAAACCAGCAAGGACTCTATTGATTGTTAAAGAGAGTAGAGGAGAGGGAAAGGCAGAGAAAAACATCAATGCTAGAGAAACATTGATTGGTTGCCGCCTGCACGTGCCCTGACCTGGGCCTGGGCTGGGGAAAAGCCAGCAACCAAGGTACTTGCCCTTGACCTGAATCAAACTTAGGATCCTTTGGTCTGCAGGCCAGTGCTCTATCCAATAAACCAAACCAGCAGGCTAGGGCTAGAAACCCTTCTTGTTCCTAATGTTGATTATGTATATTCTCTCTCTTTTAATTTTAAAAGTAAATTGCATAAATTTTACTTGAGTGCAAAAACACTTTTTGTTCTCAATAAAAATAAATACTTAGGACAATACATTTTTTAGGAGCAATGTGGCTAAATATGATTCATTGGTTACTTTGTTTTCAGTTTAGCTTTAAAGGTCCAATAAAGCATTTCTCGTGACACACATAAACTAACTACTACAAGTCTCAGTCAAGGGCACCTACCTGGGTTGCAGGTTTGATCTCAGCCCCAGTCAGGGTATGTGCGGGAGGAAACCAACAGATGTCTCTCTCACAGCGATGTTTCTCTTTCTCCCTCTCTCTCCCTCCTTTCTACTCTCTCTAAAAAACAATGGAAAAAAATATCCTCTGGTGAGGTTTAACAAAAAATAAATAAATTATAGAGAATATCAAGTCATTGTATTGATATTAATTAGTGGTTGCTCTAGATTAGCATTGTATTAACAGGAAGACCTCTTCTCCACTAAATTTAACAAATTTAGCCTGTCTGTAAAGTTTTCCTGCCAATATTTGTCTTCTTTATAATCTATTCTGATTAAAAACTACTTAGTACTCAGATAATACCTTATTTTACAACATGTACCTACTAGATAAGGAAGAAATGATTAAGATAAAAAGTACAGTAGTGATTCTGTTGAAATTAGCCAGTTACTAATAACAGAAAAGGAGCAAAGGGAAGGCCAGACATTATAGGCAAGTTCCCTGCAAAACACTGGAGAAGGGTCCTGGACAAAGGAAAGATAGATGCATGCCCAGGAAAGTTGGGGTGACAGCCAATGACATCTGGGGAAGAGGTTATTGGCCAGAATGGGCATGGCCACTGTAAGCCCTTGAAGATTTGGGATACGTAACCCCTAAACAAAGAAGTTTTTGCTCTCTTGGTGCATTGCACTTGACTCCTGGCTTGTGGGATTCTTTTGTTCCTGCTTCCCTACATTTTCCCATATGGCCCACGGCCATAGGGACCCCACACATAATGAACTATTGGACTGTAACTACCCTGATGCTGAACTGGACCCAGCTCCAATATTGAAAGGAAACTCTGGACATTGGCTTTGCTTCTAGCTTTATTGAAACCCCAGCTCCAATTCTTCTATGACTGGACTAAGGAAAATGGGATTTTAGAAACCGAGGGATGCAATGCCATAGAAATAAAGTTTCCTACCATATCTCATCCTCCCATGGGGTTTCTGGAAATGATTATCCCAGGGGTACCCCATGAACCCTACTTCCAATGATAACAATAGGAAATTGTCTTAGTCATCTTAGATACCCTGTCTGCAATTTCCTATTGTTATCATTGGAAGTAGGGTTCATGGGGTACCCCTTTAAGAAGGGTTTCAAAGTAGTATTGAAGGGGGCATTATTGCATAAAGTAGCCAGCTTTATATAAGAAATGCAAAAGAGTTTAACCTAAAAACATGGTAAGAGGACCCTTTCTTCAGTTCCTATTGTACTAATCATTTTTAAAAAGTTATTATCGATTACCATTTGTTTTTCAGCACTCTTTCTCTTTTTAAAAGTAAATGTTGGCATTAAGTCCCGAAGTTTATGCTAATGCATAATCATGTCAGTTGTCACTCAATTATCACTTTCAACAATTAATCTAAATTATGTACAGCACTTTGTTTTTTTCTTTCTTTGAAGTTCATTGAATTTAAAAGTCAGATTTTTTTTTCCAAGAAGAATAAATTGATGGGAGATGGAGGCTGAGATTAAATCAGGGGGAATCATTGATCAAGGATGCTTGAAATTCTTATGAATACAAATAGCCTATCAAGGTTAATGAGGTTCAACTTAAGTTTAGAGAAGAAAAAAATGTACTTAGTATTTTCTATGCACATACAGATTTAAAATCTTAGGTACAATTTGAAAGGTAAATTATGCAAACTCAAACATAGCTTTCATTTGGGTTTTTTACAAGCTATTTTCACTGTTTTTCCCCCAATGTAAAATAGCTGCTTAAAATATATATTCTGGATCAACAAAAACTAATGCAATTAGTGAGAAAGAGCAAAGGTCCTCTTGAATACTGACACCTCTTCCAGAAATTGTGTGCTTTTAAGGAATGACTGGACAACAGTGTTAGCTTTAAAATATAACCATAAAAATTCTCTATAGTATTTTATTTCCATCATCATTAGTTCAGTGCCTAATATGGGTAAGACATTGAAGAAGAGCACAAAGGGATTCAGAGGTAAGAACTGGTTCTTAACTCACACTCATCAATGATCTGAAAAGAGATGTCTTTAATCCATAAGTGGCTCCCAGAATGCCACAAGTTTGAATTGTAACATCAATGCATACCGGTAAATGGCCAGAGCAAAATACTTGCACAGCAACATATCAAAAGAAAATGTAAACAGAAGATTGAGCATCAGAGTGAAAGCAGAGAAGATTGTTAAAAAGACTCCCCCTAACCGTCCCCCCCCCCACCTAAAAAAAAGTCAGTTCAACACATTCCAGAAATGAAGACAGAATCTGGTGAAGTAAACAGGATTTCCGCTTATAAGAATCCTGCTAAAAAGAGATGGAGGGTGGGGAAGCCTTACCATAGGCATGAACAAAGAGTCCTTTAGACATCATTATTCTCTGATTCTGTGTTCATCAAGCAATTTTTTTGTTGTTGTTACTAATTCAGCTTTCCAAAACCCAGGTATAGAAAATTGAGGGACTAGTGCTCTGCATTGAACAGTATTTAAATATCAGTATAGGCCTCCAGCAGGGTACATCAATGAAATGACACTCATATATTGCTCCCTTGTGAGCTACACTGTTAATATGACTCCCAGATCACATTAATTCTAGGACACAGAAAACTCGTTTTCAGATGTAAGGATAAGACCTTCAAGCACAAATGTCCACTAAAGTAAGGAAGGACATCAGAGTTGAGTCTGTCTTAATAATAGGAAAGCTTTCTTCTGCAGCCCCATTTCTCCTTTATTTCAACCCATTTTGAAATCTTAAAAAAATATCCCAGATGACTTTAAGACAGTGTAAGAAAGATGCCATAAGAACACCAGAGATGTGAGCAAAAGGATGGGTCAGGATGAAGAATTATGGCTTGTAACTGATATAACCCAAGAATGGTTCAGAAAGAATAAGATTTAAGATTTGCACAAAAGGAGAACATTCCAGAAGCAGTAGACAATTGGAACAAAGAAAAACAGATGGAATTAGGGAAGTTTAAGAAAAAAAATGAGTTGACAAGACTGTGTTTGAGTTTCTGTAGGAGAGGTGTTAAAAAGTCAAGTAAAGGATAAAGACAATGATCAAACAAACTAAAAGGCATGTAACTATATAAATGCTCTTGGCTCTGACCAATAATCTCATTCTGTGCATCTTATTTATATTTGGCCCTTAAAAAACAACTAAAGATGATTAATTTCCATTTTTTATAGAATGTATAAAGCAACACCCCATATAACCTAAAACTTTCTAAAACTAAAGCAAAGACTAAATACTTTTGAATTAAAATTCAATAAAATTCCCAACTGCTGGAGGTTAAATTGAGTGATCCACGATTTATCTCTCACAAAGTCTACACTAGATTTCACTTTGAGAATAGCTAGGGAATAAAGATATTCAATGGGCCTCCACAAGGTATGAAATACAAATAAGTCATAATCATAAGTGTCACTAAGTCTGAAACAACTGATGTAATTTAATTAATTATTTTATTTTTGAAAGTAAGAAAAAAAAAATAAAACTGGTTAATGGTTATTTCTTCCAAGATGAACGATGTCTTTTTATGCCAACCTTTTCAATGGCAACTGGGGAAAAACTCTTTTATCATCCAAAAGGATTTTGAATTAGACTTGAAACAAATTCAAAGAATTTTCTGCATCAATTTTAGTATGTCATCTGCATAGGGACAAGGAAATCTGCTGGGTTTTGTTCACTGATATGTCACCAGCATTTAGAATAGTACCTGGCACATAATAGACAATCATTAAGTATTTGATTTGTGAGTAATGTTCAACCTCTCTCTCCAGTTGTCTTTCATATTCAAAGATCTTTTTTCAATTTATTCCATTAGTGGTAAATGAAACCCACACACACACATACACACACAATGGAAAGAAAGGAAAGAAGAAAGGGGAGCAAAGGAGGGATTGGAAGGAGAACAGACCAACATGTGCTCATAAACAGCTTAGCAATAGGATTTTCTACCTTTGATCTTCATTAGTATCGTTTTTTGAAAACACTTAGTTTTGGCAAAATAATCATATTTTAGCACTTTTGTCAGCAGGATCAAAGGCTAAAATAATATCCATGAAACAAATTTTAAAAGCCCTACAATTACAAATGCTCTGAGAATATTTCTGATAAGAAATTATTAAACATGTAGAGGGCTTTGCAAAGAGTATGTCAATATTTCATTATCTTTACAATTTGAATCTTGAACCAAATCTAAAATACATTTTCTATTGACTCACTGACAAGATGAAAGAAAAACTAGACTAGAGTCACATTAAATATTTCCTTTGGATGATATAAAGTTAGATGCTTTTAACATCAATTTTCTAATGTTTATTATAATTTAGGAACTTCTTCAAATGTGGCAACTTATTACAAGTAAAACACAGCTTCACTAATAAAAACACAAAGGGGACTGATACAGATCTACTTCCAAGTGTGTCATCCATGTTTGACCTAATTTGCATAATGATAATTGAAATTAAGCCATTTTCTTTTTATGAAGTACTTTCCTTTGATTTTTAATATTTTCTGATAATTACCCCATCTGTGTCAGAAAAAAGGTGAGCAGGAAATGGTAGCTGCGTTCTTACACTTCACTCGCGGTTACATTATTCACAATTATTATACAATCCTGAATAAATACAGGCATCACAACTCTACCTCATGCAAAACAGCTAGAGATTTGAAAGCCTGTATGGTTTCAAAGATGAAATGTCAGTAATACCTTTTTGCTGTGCCTTCTGCCAGTTTCACCCCCAAAATAAATGACACTTCACTGTTCCTTCAGAGGAGAATGGTCCCTTCCATCTGTAGGAAGGGCTCCATTGATACTAGAACAAAAATATTTTGAAGTTTAATAGTTTCCTGGCTTTAAGGTCCAAATGAAAGAGATATGAATCCATAGAAATTTCTATATAACTCTACATTATCTACACCCAACTAGCGTTAATAAAATATCACAATTTCCATATTAAGAATGCATTAAGCAATTCTGTGAAACAAACTAAAGTCCTTTAAATGTGGCTCAAAACTAGCAAAGTCACCTCCACTTGTGCTGCCAAATGTGCTTTCTCGTGGTCTTTCCGCTCCATGCACCGCTTCACTTCTTCCAGCTCAGAGGCCATGGCGCTGAAGCTCAGCTGGACTCTCAGCTCCGACATCTGCTTCTCCAGATCCACTTTCTCTCGCTCAACGCCTTCAAAGAGAAAACGTAAAGCTTGATGGCTGTTCTTTATTCTCCGGAGAATGTACTTTCAAATGGTACAAAGCCTTGATGTTTTAATATTCCAGCGAATGTAATCCACTTATTAACACTGTCACTCAACAGACTTCATGATTCGTCAGTCTATTGTTTCAAGTCTTAGGCAGTTTTCTACAATATTATTCCACCTTAATATAAAACTTAAAACGTTATCTGCTTTCCAGTACAATTTATTTCAGGAAAACACTACACCTTTCTTTTCCTTTCACTTTCCTTACATCCCCACATTACCTTCAAAGTCTAACAAAAATTCTGAAAGAATTTTCAACTTAGCTACTCCCAATTGAAGTTACTGAAGTTCACACAACAAAATGCTTTTCTTGCAGCATAAATACATGATGCCGTTGACTCTCTGATTGTACATGACCATAAACTTACTAATTCTAGGGACTACTACCTGAAATTATGTCACTGAACAATAAAAGTGACTTAGCATTTAACTCAACATGAGACACTTGGTCTATGATGCAGAGCACACTTCAATATCATCATATTAAGAGGTAAATAACACAAAGACTCTTTCTCAATGAGCTTGCAGTACAAGAATAGACCCAAGACTTAAAGAACTTCCATGAATCTAAGATGTTAAAAATTGGAACATATACATTTAAAACTACTGTTTTTCCAATAGTTTCCTTTCAAGAAAAGGAAAGATGGAAAGAAACACTACCAAAACAAATTTAGATCATTTATAAGATACATTCAAATTTTTAAAATATCAAAGTGTTTGAAACAGAAATAGCAAAGTGTTTAAAATGTCCAATGTCTTTTGGATGGAAGGTACAGGGGCATTTTAATAGCATGTTAAGAACACTGGAAAATACTATATAGATATTCTTGTATAGCGTAATGATTATTATACAGAAATAGTCCAAAGAACAGAGTGATTAACTCTATCTTAGTGAGAAACTGAAGTAAGAAGAATTGGGAACTAAGTTAGATTTAAATAATACATGAAAAATTTTAGCAGGCAAAGGAGATGCCGTTGGGGTGATATTTCAGGAAAAGAAAACGTAAAGCACTGAGATACAAAATTATATTTAATATTCAGGTAACTGCATATATAGTCGTACAGTAGCTTTACATAGCAGACACATATGAGGGAGGGGAAGGGGGAGTAAGCAGGGAGTTTAGGCATTGATAGAGAGGTTAGAATTTATTCTATAGAACAGGAATTAGCAAACATTTTCTGTAAAAGGTCAGATAATAAATATTTTAGCCATGACCTCTGACACAACTACTCAGCTGTACCTTTGTATTGCAAAAATAAGCTATACAGTACATAAATTATTGGGAGCAACTGTATTCCAATGAAGTTTATTTACAAACATCTGGATTTGGCCTATGGACCATACTTGACCCACCCCTGCTAGGTCTAAAATCTAAAAATAGCATATTTGTTTAAGTGTAAATGTATTTATTCATTTTATAACTATATGTATTCATTAATTTTATAAATGTTTATCACACTAATATATATATATATATGTATACACATATGTCATCTCTATCCCCTAATATATATCTATTGATAACATATATGGTTTATAATATATAATATGTACATGAATAATAGTATTAGTATGAATATATTTATATAAAATATAGAGATAATACATATGAATCCACACTAATAAAAGAGAAAACATGTAAATTGGCCATCACTCTGCTACACCCACCAGCCAATCAGGAGTGAGTATGCAAATTAACCCAATAAAGATGGTGGCGGCCATGGTGCTAGAGTGAGCAGGAGGCTTGGGTTGCCTCCAATGATGGAGGAAGCCAAGTTTCCTGCCCATCCTGGCCAGTCCTGGCCTCTGCTCAAGGCTACAAAGTTTCAATTATAGAAGATAAATTCCAAATACCTGCTTCCAGCCTGCCCTGGCCTCCACTCAAGGAGGCGCTGAAAAAAATTAAAAAGAAAGAAGAAAGAAAGAAAGAAAGAAAGAAAGAAAGAAAGAAAGAAAGAAAGAGAAAGAGAAAGAGAGAGAGAAAGAAAGAAAGAAAAAAGAAAGAAAGAAAGAAGGAGCTGGGTGCTTGGGTCGCAGAGGGTATGTGGCCAGCCTGCAAAGAGCCATCAGCCTCTAACCCAGACTAGCCAGGCATCCCAGCAGGGATGCCTATTCTGAAGGGGCTGTGGCCAGCCTGCAAACAGCCCTCAGCCCCTCACCCAGGCTGGCCACACCCCCATGGCCCAATCCCTGTAAACAGGCAATCAAACATGCCTCGAGGGGTCCCAGATTGGAGAGAGTGCAGGCTAGGCTGAGGGACACCCCCCATCCCGTGCATGAATTTCATGTATCAGGCCTCTAGTTCATATATAAATACATATGTTTATGCATATTTTATAAAGTATATATATTGGTGTGTAAACACATAATATTTTGGTATGTTTCATAACAGATATATATAGAATATTAGCATGACTATATATAAAATGCTAGTATATAGGAGATATATACACATACCTACATATATAAGGAAACATTAACAAAATTAAAATACTTAAAACAGAAGTTATAAAACATAAATAATGTCACAAACACTCCTCCCACATCCAGAGGATTTTCTCATAGACTTCATTTTAAATAGCGATGGGTTAGTAAAGGATAGCAGTGAAGAGGTCGAGTTTAGAGAGAAAAAGATTTGGGTCTGCAATATCCCACAAATGTGACCTTACATAAGATACTTGGTCACTTATTCCTCAGTAGGTTTTTTTAAATCATTAAAAGAGAAACAAAAACAGTATTTTTCTCATAGAGTAGATGTGAGGACTAAAGGAGACAATGTAAAATGAGTAGTATAATGCCTTGTGTGTAGTTAGAGCTCAATAAATAATAGCGAGAGGTTTTAATGGAATAGTTTGTGTGTAAGAAGGGTCCCTGTGGCAGCAGCATAGAAGACAGATTACAGAGGAACTAGAATAAGACAAGTAAAGAGGGTAATTTAGATGAGATGAAGCATGCCTCCACTGGGGAAGTGGAAATGAAAAAGAGGGAAAGTAACATTTAAGAGCTATAAGGACCTATAAATAGAAAAGATATCAGGACAAATTAGAAGGAGGGAAGAAGAAATAATTTTGAATGTTCTTTGTTTTTTAGGCTTGGATATCTGGATAAAGGATGATGCCATCAATTGAGATAGGAAACAAAACAGGTTTTGAGGAAAACTGAATTCAGATTTAAATCTGTTGACTGAGCAACTATGGAAGAGCACATCGAGATGTCCAATGAGCAACCCCATTGGGAGGGCTGAAGGGTAGGCGAGTGAGTAGAGCTTGATGTAGCGATCATTTATAGGTGATAATAAACCATAAGACTACATAAGAGAAGTAGTAAGTGAGGAAATCCATACATAGGATTCTAGACATAACCAGCATTTAAAGGACAAACTGTGAATAAAGGACGGAATGAAAACAGGGCAGGAAAGAGCAGGAGCTCTGAAGTCTGTGGAAGAGTTCCAAATAGGAAGAGCAAATAAACAGGGATCAAAAAAGGTAAGTAAAGGCAAGATTCCTTGAATTTGACTATGGAGAACATTAGTAAACTAAGCAATATTTTAGAAGAAAGGAGGAAATCCTTTTATAGTGGGCAGAGGAACACACAGCAGCCCAAGTGTGACAATGAGTGTCATTTCTTAAGTACAATTTTTTTAATAATACAAATATTTTATAAAGATGAAAACTGCAGAATCGAAAAAAGGTAAAGAAGTTCATTATCACATTAATAAAAAAAACTTTAAAAATTTTTAAACCCTAGTAAATAGTTCAGAAAAGTGAGATTCTTCTAGTTCTTAAAGACTTTCAACAAAAATAACTAGATATTATGAGGAAATAAAACTTATAACAAATGTACCATAGAGTCTTTTTTTCTAGGAAAAAAAAAATGAGAGTCCCTATGTGCATCATTATGAAAATTTGGTGAATACTCTAATATTAAAATAAACTCAAAAACAAATTTTAATATATTTGACATTATATATACAGTATAATAAATACATAGAAACATCATGTAAAGCTTAAGTGAATTTAATGGCCTGAAAATATATTAAGATAGCCCTGGCCAGTGTAGTTCAGTTGGTTGGAGAGTCATCCAGTACATCCAGTCAGGGCACATACACACATTTCAGGTTCAATCCCAGGTTGGGACACACACAGGAGGCAATGGATCAATGTTTCTCTTCTCACATCCATGTTTCTCTCTCTCTCCCTCTCCCTTCCTCTCTCTCTAAAGTAAATAAAAACATATCCTCGAATGAGGATAGGAAGAAATATATATGAATAGATATGTATATGTGGATGTGTGTGTGTGTGTGTGTTATAAATATATGTTTATATGTATATTGATAGGTATGCTACAGTTTGCCATCCAGTGAAAATTTTCTGGCAATGTGTAAATCTAACATAGGCAACACACTGACTATGTGTGGGGGGAAAATATTTACTTTCCCTGACTTTGATAATATATAGCAAATGTATAAAAGAGTTCCTCCAATAAGTTATGCATTGGAGTAGGAAGCCTCATAATTCATGTAATTTACAAACCAAACAATCAGGACTAATGTATTAGAAATCATTATAAAATCTCTATTTCTGTTTAACCTGAACTTTCAAAAAGAAATATATTTAGAATCAATAGACTTCTCCACCTAGATCAGGATCTCCACTAACTGAAAGGCTATTCTAATACTTCTTAAACACAAAGTATTCCTAATTCACAAAGGAAAAAAAAAGTCATATAATGCATGATTACTTCTGAAATGTAATTATTTTTTGTCACCAATCTCCAGATAACAAAAAAGGTAGATCTTAAATTTAATTGTAAATATAGAAAATCGAGATAAAAAAAACATAGAGGTACTTTAAATTTAAATACAAATACACACACACACACACACACACACACACACACACACACAAACATACATACACATGTATTTAGTCACAGAAGTAGGAAACTGGAAAAATTCCACCACTGGCTTTGCAGGCTCTTTCTAAGAAGAAGCTCCATGACATAAACAGGTTTGACAACTGAAATGTATTTAAAAATCAAACAGAGAAGACATTAAAATTGGATGTTAAATACAGCCAACAAACAAGTGAAATTTGAGATTAAAAACACAATATTATTTATATTACTATCTGAAAGTTAAATATGTATGTATAAATCTAACAAAATTTATATGAGGAAAACTACAAAACTCATGAAAGAAATCAAAGATGAACAAAATAAATGGAGAGATATTCCATGTTCATAGATAAGAAGACTCATACTGTCAAAATGTCAGTTCTTCCCAATCTAATCTACAGACTCGATGCAAATCCCAGCAAATTATTTTGTGGATAACGATGAACTGACTAAAGTTATATGGATACCAAAGGTTCCAAAATAGCCAAATATGGAAAAAGAAGAGCAGAACTAGAGTACTGACACTATCCAACTTCAAGAATTACTATAAAGCTATAGTAAATCAAGAGCAGTATTGGTGAAAAAAAAAAGAAAGATCAATGTGACAGAATAAAAAGTGAACTGATCTTTGACAATGAAGCAAAGGCAACACAATGACAGTTTGAAAGATTCTAAATATACTCCTATCATATGATCCATCTATCACATTCTTTGGTGTTTACTAAAAGAAGATAAGATGTCCACACAAAATCTGTACTCAGAGTTTAGTTTGCTCATAACTGCCAAAACTTGGAAACAAACAAGATGGCCTTTATAGCTAAATGGTAGACAGTGGTATATCAGACAATGTGTAAAAAAGAGACAGAGAGAAAGCTACCAAGTCATTAAAATGCATAAAAGAAACTTAAAGGCACATTATAAAGTGAAAGAAGCCAATTTAAAAAATTATATACTGAATGCTTCCAACTGTTTAAGAATCTGGAAAGGCAAAACTATGGAGAAAGTAGAAAGATCAGTGGTTGTCATGTGTGAAGGGGGAGAGAGAGAGATGAATATGTGGGACATAGAGGATTTTCACAGCAATGAAATTACTCTATCCTATATAATAAAAGCCTAATATGCAAAGCGACCAAACAGCAGAATGACAGGCAGAACAACAGGTTGTTATGATGCACACACACCACCAGGCAGAAGAGCTCAACACAGGAGCTGTCCCCAGCCGACAGGCCCCAGGCAGGAGGCGGGGCTGGCAAGCAGGCAGCACCAGGCTGGCCAAGGCGGGTGTCAGCAGGGACATCTCCCCCCATACCCCAGCCAGTTGCCCACTGAGGAAGGCAACGAGCAGCCACAGTGGGGTATGGGTCCGGCGAGTGGCGCTAAGCCGGCCAAGGCGGGGGCTAGCAGTGACAGCAGGGGGCAGGGTCAGCAAGTAGGCAGCACCAGGCCAGCCAAGGTGGGTGCCAGAGGGGCCCTCTGATCACCCCACCGGTTGTCCCACAGATCAGCCTGATCGCCAGCCAGGCCTAAGGACTCTATCCATGCATGAATTTCGTGAGCCAGGCTTCTAGTGATACTATGAAGGTGGTTAGACATCATCATATATTTGTCTAATCTCACAGAATGCACAACACCAAGACTGAACCCTTGTGTAAACTATTGACTTTGGATGACAATGACGCATCAGTGTAGGTGCATCAGTTATAACAAACTTACCCCCCTGGGGATGTTGATAATGGGGGAGGTTACCTGTGTGTGAGCAAAGGGTATATGAGAAATCTCTGTAACTTTTGCTCAATATTGCTATAAACACAAAGCTAAAAAATAAAGTTTATTTTTAAAATAATTGAATACTACATTATCTTCTTGTTTGTAAATCTTATGGCAGATAAATAGATCAGATACCCTGATTGGTTAAAGCATCATCCTGATATGCCAAGGGTTTGGTCAGGGCACATATAAGAAGCAACCAATGAATGCATATATAAATGGAACAACAAGTCGATGTTTCTCTATCTTTCGAATCAATTAAAAATAATAATAATAATAAAAGATAAGTTGCCAAAAGCACAACATGTGGAATGCAATTCTGAAAATGGCAAGTATTTAAGAAAGATTTTTTTAAAAACCCTACATATTTACAAATCAGAATTATACCTCTCCTAAACCTCCGGTCATCTCCTTGTTCATCCTGATGGTTTAACTGTTGGTTGGAAATCTGAGATACTTGATGTTGTAAACCCTTTCGATCACCTTCTGCTTTCATAAGTTGTGTACGAAGTTCTTCCACCTAAATACATAGAGTCAAAATTAAGTTTTAAAAGTAAAGAAAAAAGAATAATTGAACTCACAGATTATTTTCCTAGGGAAATAGTTTACTTCTACTAGGCTGTGGCAAGCAAAAGTTGAAGCCAAGTTAAGTTCCTTGTCATGCCAAACCATGGAATAGTCTCTTGCTCCATTTCTTTATTCCTCCCATTCCTTCCACAAAGAATGAATGTCTTTTTCCCTTCTCTGTGTCTACTGTGACAAAGAATTCAAGCACATTTTAATAAAAACTTTATTTGGACCTACTACCATTAACCAAAACCACCACCTATTAAACACTATATGTTTTCATATTTTTCACTTCATTTATTTCACATGAACTTTGGTCTATTGATTGGTAAATTAATAAAAAAGGTCACAGTTAGCATATTTTGATATTAAAGTACTGCTCCAAATAAATAAGCAATAAATGCTACTGAATAAACTGTAAACTCCTTGAGGTCAAGGACTATTTTACTCACCTCTGTATTCTTGGAGGCTAGCAAACTGCCTAGCACATACCAGGTAAGTCCCCAATGAGCATAAAGCAAGTTAGCAGTAGCCAAAAGAGTCAGCTAAAGTCACAATGACAACCCAAACACAGAAATCTTTAACTTCAAAAGATGACATTATAAAGTACAAGTCAGAGTTACAAAAAAAAAAAAACACAGAGTGGAATTAAATACAAATATAAACTTTCAAAAAAGAAAGGCTGAACTCTGCCAACATTAATTCCAAAGGACCACTGGCTGCAGAATTAAGCCAAGGAACATTTTAAAGGTTTTGTAAAACAGGTGCGACAGTGTATTTTCGGCACTAATTGTCAAAGTGTAATACCACTTCTGAACATCTATAGGATTTCTGACATCTTTGCCTACATAGCATATTATGTAATGAGTTATATAACCCACATTTCAAAACACAGAAAGTAACAATTGCATTTTATATTAAATACAGGGAGAGAAGCAGTTAGTTGGAAAACATATGCCCTTATGCAACGTATGTAAGATAGCTATTTCAAGTTATTAAACTTTAAATATCAGAAGAGTCAAGCTCCCACTATGGGCTAATGCAAAATCTTATGCTTTAAAAGTAAGCCTTAGGTCTGGTTAAAAGGGGGCAAGTAGCATCTTGAAAATTTGAATATAAGACAATAATGCATTCAAAGTAACCAGAACATGCCAAAGTCTGTTTTATGTATGCATTTTGCTGCTTCCTTCACTCTCCAATGCCTCCTTTAGGAAAATTAATTCCCTGGGAAAATGTTATCTTACACATCCAGTCTCACTTTCACATTGGTTATGCTAAGAGAATAAGACCAAAGTTGTAGAAGCCATCAGGAAAATACACGATCACAATGGAAACTTGGGCTGGTGTTTTTACTAGCTTTCTCAGAATCTTCCTGAGGATTTCATCTTTTACTTATGTCTACTGATATACATTCCTTAGGAAAAAATTACTCAAGAGCTAGGCTTTTCCTTTCAAATGACATTTACTAAAGAAGGAAATTCAATCCTGATTTCATTTAAAAACAGCTTGCATAGACTTACCTGATGCAAAAGTGTTTCTCTGCTGCCTTCTGACTGATTCAGTAACCTTCGAGACAGTTCCAATTCCTGTTCAAGCTAGAGTGTCAACAAAGGATAAAGAAAAATGTCCAATGGGACACAAATCCACTAAATTATATGGACACAGCTTAAAAGGCAAAAAGGGGGAAATTTTTATAATATGGAATAATAAATGCCTTGCTATAAACACATATTAATGCTTCCATTAAAATAATGTTCACTATATAACAAAAAGTGAGCCAGACCAGACTTCAAAAGGGCTGGGTTCTAATCGGTTCCATCTCAGCTATGACCTTGTTTAAATCTCTTTTCCTTAGACCTCCTTTCTATTGCCTCTAAAATACGGATCATATTTTAAACAACTTCTGAATTCCTTCCAGTTTGAAACCATTTTAATTCAAATTCTAGAGCAATTCTGTCTTTAAATCAGTACATGCATCATATGAACTGAATTAAAATAAAAATTTCAGAAACCCAATGACTCAAAGTATATTTCGTCCAACTGATTATTTTATATATTTTATAATCCTAACTAGAGGCCCAGTACATGGATTTGTGCACCACTGGGATTTCTTGGCCTGGCCTATGAGGATCAGGCCAAACCCGGCTCTCTGACATTCCCTGAGGGATCCCGGATTGTGAGAGAGTGCAGGTCAGGCCAAGGGACCTCACTGATGCATGATCAGGCGGGGGAGGGACCGCAGGAGGGCTCCAGGGCACATCTGGCCCATCTTCCCCATTCCCCATCAGCCGGACCCCAGCAGCAAGCAAACCTACTGGTTGCAGCTGTCATAGAACAGTAGAATGGTCAGACATTTAGCATATTAGGCTTTTATTATATAGGATATTTCCAACATCGATAACATTCCTAAAATTTTAGATATCTAAGTTCAGCCCTGGCTGGGTGGCTCAGTTGGTTGGTGCATCGTCCCATACACCAAAGGTTGCAGGTTCACTTCCCAGTCAGTGCACATCCTTAGGTTGTGGGTTCAATTCCCTGTCAGAGCACATATATAGGTTTTGGGTTCAATCCCCAATAGGAGGACATACAAGAGGCCGCTGATAGATGTTCCTTTCACACGGCAATGCTTCTTTCTTCCTCTCTCTCTCTCTCTCTCCTCACCTCTTCTTCTCTCTCAAAATCAATAAAAAAACATATCCTTGCCTGGGCATTGTGGCTCAATGGTTGAGTATCGACCTCTGAAGCAGAAGGTCATGGTCCAATTCCCAGTCAGGGCATGTGCCCGGGTAGTGAGTTTGATCCCCAGGAGGTACAAGAGGCAGCCAATTGATGATTCTCTCTTATTGATGTTTCTTTTATCTTTTTTCTCATCAATGTTTCTATCTTTCTATCCCTCTCCCTTCCTCTCTCTCTAACATATCAACAAAACAACTTTTTTTTTTATTTAAAAAAGAAAAGAAGAGTGGCCAGATGATAAGGTAGCAAACAACCTGTACATGTTTCTAAGAGCAAATGGCAAAGTGGCAGAACCTTCAAGCCAAGTGACTCCACACCAATCCATAAAGGCTTCAGTGAGTTCTAACAAAAGAATCTCAGGCACTCAACAAGTATCATTGGCCCCAAACAGTACTACTCTTTAAAAATTAACTTTCAAAATCTTACTTGGTTCTTCTCAGTTTCAGTTTGTCTTAGCTTGTTTTGCATTACTCCCTCATCATCCGTTTTAGCTTCTTGTTTCTTCAATGCCTAGAATGAAAGAGATGGAGAAAGTGTATCAGACTAACATACATACAAAACTGAAAGATACTACTAGGACTTACTAAGAAAAAGTTGAAAAAAATGAATATAAGTTGTACAATATATATAAAGGAATTACAATGTGCTCGTTCACTGAAATCCTAAGAACATTCCAGTTAGAATCAAATATAAGCAAATTCCTAATCTTCCTAATCAATTTTCACTTACTTTCACTTTTTCCCCATCTTTGGGTATTTTTTTAAAAAATCAGAAAGTGCAGACAGCTAACAGTTCTCTTGAAAACAAGCAAAGCTTACTACCTGCTGAAATAATGGTATTTAAAAGTTATATTATCTGCTCAACTATTTAGATATAATTCTAAAAACTAGATCACTAATTTTTCAAATTATGAAAAAAAATCTCACCAAAGTAGAAACATGCTTGTTGCATCTTCATTACACATATGCCATTTTATTACAACATATACTGGCTTTTCAAACAGAGGAGGGAAAGCATTCTTTTCTACATTGTCCTCACATTAATAAAATGGGGGGGAAACTAATACAAATATCAAAAGTTAACCACAAAAGTGTTCGTTTGGGTTTGTTTCTATGTTAAATTTAAGGGAAATTTTATACTTGGAACAATCTTCCATGACATGGAAAAAGCATTCCACTTGTTCAAAAATGTTTTGACAATCATAGCATTTAGACTTAGAAGGTGTCTATGTAGAGGCAATCCAAACTGATAAAACCCAAACTCTCATAAGTCTTTTCCAACAGGATCTACAGAAAAGCAATTTTTAGGCAAACAGCAGACATGTTAAAAAAAAAACTGTCTTAATATAAGTGTAATCAATCATATTCAATTTTATACACTTATATTTCTAACAAATGACTTCTATGTGCATTTATAACATGCAATGCATTGTGCTAGGGGCTACTAATATGCATGTACATAAAGCAACTATGGCCCCCTACCCATGAGATCACAGCTCTTCCATGGCTCCTACTTCCACAAATAAAAAGTAACTGAAGAAAGAAACATCATCAGAGATACAGAAGCATGGAACAGACTGATGAATCTCAGAGAAAAGGCAGGGGTGGGGGAAAGGAGACAGATTAACCAAAGAACTCATATGCTTATATGCATAACCCATGGATACAATAGTGTGGTGAAGGCCTGGCAAGGAGGAGCGGGTGGAACAGGGGTAGAATGGAGGGGGTCAAGAGGGAAAATTTCAACAATAAAGATAATTTTAAAAAAAAGAAAGAGATCATCAGAATGAAAAAATACTTTGAGTATAGTAATATTATAACACTTTTATAGCATTTACCATACCCAGGCATTATGCTTCTCCGCACATATATTTAAAAGAATACATTACATATATTGAATATAACATTTACTCTTTATGATAATTCCATGTGTTATTACTAAACCCATTTTATGAAGTGGGAAGTTGGAGTACAAGTCATTGAACAACTTGCCCATTCTAACTAGGTCATTCACCTAGTTAGTGACAGAAACAGGATGTAGACTCAGGCTCGCTGAGGAAATAATAATATCAATCTTACAGAATGGATATGAAGACTAAATAATTTGATATTTATAAAGCATTAAAAGGTACAATAAAAGACTATAATTACTATCATAATTACTGGATTGTTAACATTGATAAAGTATTACAATCATAATACTTTCAGGTAGCTATCAAATGATTTTAATGTTTGCTTTTTTGTTCTTTATTGTAGGATAAAATTTGTAATAACATTTAATTCTATATATACATAATCTATTCAATTTTGGCCTGTTGGAAAATTCTCCAGGGAAGAAATTTTTCCATTTTACCAACTGGAATTAATCCATTTCTGTCCCTTTTTTATGATTTCCAAAATTCACATTTTTAAAGTCCTATAACACTTTACATAAAAAAACAAAGTTATATGAACATTTTCCATATATTTGCAGATTTCATTTTGATTAAGTACATTGAGAATATGTTTAACTCACGTTTCTATGCTTAATTTTACTTACTTAGATAGACATTCAAACTGATCCTTGTTTATCCAAAGGCTTACATTTCCAAAGAGTAATACAAAAGCTTTGGTGTCACTACAGTGTAAGCTTCAGATGGCCAGAAACCTCAACTGTCAGGATCACATTTTACTTCTAACACAAGACTTGGTACATTTTAGGTGGCAAACATATGTGATTGAAATGGATGAATAAATATTCCTTTATAATCTCTGAATAGCAATTTCACCTTGCAGTTGGCTTGGCCAATGAATATAAGTGTTCACATACGTATAAGTATTCCCAATTTTTCCTACCTTTATTAATTGCCGTATTTTAAAGCACCAAGTTGTTTTTCTTTCTAGGAAAATAATTATCATGATGGAGTAATATTGGAAAGTAAATATTTATTTTAGAGTTTATGTCAAAGAGTTAACCTTTTGCTGTTTCAAAAGTCATCATTTTAGTCTTTTTTTTTGAGAGTGGAAGAGACATGGGGGGGGGAGAGAGAGAGAGAGAGAGAGAGAGAGAGAGAAACACACTGATTGGTTGCCTTCCGCATGTGCCCCTGGAGGTGCAGGGATGGAGCCTGCAACTGAGGTATGTGCCCTTGACTGAAATCGAACCCCAGACTGTTCAGTTCACTGGCCAATGCTCCAACCACTGAGCTAAAGTGGCTAGGGCTAGTCTTTTCCTTAGTAAAGAAAGCTCATGAGTAGGCTTATTTTAATTTTTTTTTTATTTTTGAAATAATTTTAAGTTTACAGAACAGTTGTAAAAATAGCTCAAAGTTACCATATAACCCTCACAGTTGTTTTCTAAAATTAACATCTTATATGACCATGGTATGTTTTTCAAAACTAAGACATTAACATTGTTGCAAAACCATTAAGCTATAGCCTTTATTCAACTTTCAAATGTCCTCATTTGTACTAAAATCCAATTCAGGGTATTAGGGAGCAGCTTCTAATCTGCAAAAGTTCCTCAGTCTATGAAAGATTCTCAGTCTTTCTTTGTTTTTTGATCTCAGCATTTGTGAAGAGACATTCCAGATAAATTCAGGTCAGTTATTTTCTAGAATTTCCCTCACTGTGGGTTTTTCTGATGTCTTCTCATGATTAGACAGGGCTCATAAATTTGGAAGGGGTGTGGAGGATACAACAGAGGTAAGCGCCCTTCTCACTGCATCTCCTTGCAGGGTACACAATATCAACCTGACTCAGGACTGGGGATGTTAACCTTGAGCACTCAGTTAAGATAAGGTGGTATCTCCCAAATTTCCTTACCATAAAATTAGTCTCCTTTCCATATACTATTTGTTAAAAGAGTCACTAAACTCAGCCCATAGTCAAAGAAAAATAAATAAATAAATAAGCTCCACCTCCCAGAGGGAGAGTTTCAAAGAATGTGTGGAAATATGTTAAAATCACCAAAGTAACTAACAAATATTTTACTAGATTATTTTGAGGGTATGCAAGTATCATTAAAGTTTCACCCACCAATTTTAGCTCAAAGCCAGACCAACTATAACACTATGAGTTCTTTTTGGCCTACAAATTTTCCCCCATCAAACCTTACAGTCTAATGTAACCCAGATTCCTAGTAAGTTAACTTACAGGCCAGTGCCCACCAGTAAGCAGAATGTGGAACCTCTTTGTATTCATCCCAAGATATCCTGCTTAAACCAAAAGCACTGAGTGATCTAAAATTTACATAAGGCTACATAGTCATCAAAGCCCCATCAAACAATGGATATCCTCTAAATCAGCGGTTCTCAACCTTCCTAATGCCGCTACCCTTTAAGACAGTTCCTCATGTGGTGGTGACCCCCAACCATAAAATTATTTCCGTTGCTACTTCATAACTGTAATTTTGCTACTGTTAGGAACTGTAATGTAAATATCTGATATGCAGGATGTATTTTCATTGTTACAAATTGAACATAATTAAAGCATAGGGATTAATCACAAAAACAATATGTAATTATATATTGTGAAATATTTATTTCTAATTACAAATAAATGAAATTTTGTTTTGAATCGTGGTGTAGCATGGGCAACAGTCTTCCTATAACAACAGTAAACTACATTGCTACATTTTGCTACACCGAGGAGCGGTGTGTTGGTTCCTAAGACCATGGGAAATAGGTGTTTTCCAATAGTCTTAGGCGACCCCTGTGAAAGGGTCGTTCGACCCCCAAAAGGGTCTCGACCCACAGGTTCAGAACCGCTGCTCTAAATCCTCTTGGGCAACTCTACCAACCAGGAATTACCCTTCTTCCCTGTTCCCTTACATCCTGCCCAGCCTCATTAGTGGTTGTTTTTTGTTTTGTTTTGTTTTGTTTGTTGCTTCTAGATCTCCCTCCCATGCTTCCAAATCTTCCTCTCCACGTTATGCACAGCAATGTGCCTCTATTCTACTTCTCAATTTTGAATGCTCATTACCATGCCCAACACTCCCACTTGCCCCACTCTGTAAAGAAAGGGTCTAGCAGTTACCAGGAAACATCCTCTTAAAGGGCAATATGGGAAATAATGACTCTCATTCTCACACTAACAGATACTTAATCTTCATTTCTTATAAGTATAAATATTAATTTTACGTGCTGTTAAAGGAATAAAAATCAATAAGATGAACTTTAATTAATCAAACTATGTTTTCTATTTCTAGTACATGAAATTATATCCTATAAAAACATAATTCTTCTGGAAGTCAACTGTTCTTTGAAAAATCCAAATTTCCATATATGAGCTTGTTGAATAAGAGAACCTCTAATTCCCTTGGTTATCTAGGAATTTGTAATAAAATTTCCTTTTCCCCTCAGTTTCCATCTTCAACATCTGACCAGTTATTTATAATAACATTTTTCTAAAATAATATATTTTTCTATTGCATCTCTATTTTGTGTCTAAAATGATGTTTAATATTCTTTTTTTATTTCTCATTTTACTCTAAGGTAAGTAAGTCTTGGAAAATTCAGTCAATGAAAACTTAAATCCTATTGTTTTCAGTAGAAGAGAAAAAGTGAAATATTGAGGATCAACCCACAGCAAATTACTGTATTTCCACCATATCTGCTAGAAATGACATTAAGTCTGAACATTATTTCCGTTTCTTCTATACCAAGAGTCAGTAAACATGCAAACACACAAGCAAAATTCTAGCCTAGAATATTGACCCTGCTTCTTACATTACCTAATTTAAAATCAAAGATGAAAGAAAATCTAACTCTTAAGACCTAGTAAATATATATTAATGCACTTGAAAGTTCTGAAAACCCAGACAATACTCAATGAGCAACATTTTAAAAATTAACTGAATCGAAATTAGAAGCCATTTCTTTAAACCTTAATAATAAACTTTAACACATTTACCACCTTTTTAAAATGTATGAGCCTGCAGTGGATTTCTTTTCCATTTGACTTAGATCAAGCAGCTTAGAATTATATTAAAACTGACCCAGTAAAAGCAGTTATAAAAAGAGAAAAAACATCACATGCCAATGAATTTCTATTACCGTTATTTTGCCCTTTAAAGCTTGTTGGGCTTTTTCTTTTTTTTTTTTCTTTTTTTCTTTTTTTTTTTCATAAAAGCAGTTTAGCTATAAAGCTATCATATGCCCTGTTCTAGAATTCAAACTGTCTTTTACACATTTAAGATCCCAGCAACAACACTGAGCCTTAATAGAGGGTCCCCAGGGCACATTTAAATCTTTAATGACAATAATTTTTCTTCTTTTCCTTAAGTGTGCCTATTTCCATTAAAAAGACTAACATTGAGTATTGTCCTACTGCAGTTTTTTTAGAGGTAGATGCTTCTGAATTCTTAGTTACATTTTTTTAAATGCTTCCTTTCCTTCAAGAGAGGAGGGGAAAAGAGAAAAGGAAAATGTAAACATCTTATCTGACCATAAAAACTCCCACAACTTTGACAAGATGCATGTTTATCAGGAGGTTCTAAAAAAATAATACACTCAAAAAAATGTAGAACAAATAGAGAACTACCGGCCCTTTGTTTACTTTAAATGGACCAGCAAGCTTGGATAAGAATGATGGAGTTGGAATGAAATAAAGGTCACATCTTAAGTTCCACACAGGCCACTGAAATTACCAAAAAAAAAAGTGAACAAAAGTTTTCCTAATCTCTCAGCATGCTACAGTTGCTATGCTTTTGGTCACAAGGATAAGAACGTGTGGATGATTCACTGGTAAACCAACAAGAATAGAAAAACAAGTCTGTGCTCATATTCAACATTAGGTCAGTAACGTTACACTTCAAAGGTATAAACTTTCAAGTCAGATATTTTTTCCAGGAACAATAAAAAATGAAGAAGCCGTCACTGATCATTAGGAAAAAAATTGTTAAAGACTGTGATTGGGAGCAGTTTTAGGTCCCCAGCAAAACTGAGAGGAGTGTACAGGGTTCCCATAGACACCCTGACCCCAGTCTCATCCATTATCAATACCCTCCAATGGAACAGTGCAATTATTACAAATGATGAACCTACACTGATGCATATCATTGTCCAGCGTCCATAGTTCACATTAGAGTTCATTTTTTTATTATTTATCCTTTACTGCCGAAAGTATTACAGATATCTCCCTTTTTTGCCCTCAATTATCCCCTCCACCCTGCTCCCACCCCTCTTCAGGTATTTACCACTCTATTGTCTATGTCCATGGGTTATGCATACATGCATATAAATTCTTTGGTTAATCTTTTCCCCCTCATCCCTCTTCCCTCTGAAATTCGTCAGTCTACTGCATGCTTCAGTGTCTCTGGATCTTTTTTTTTTTTTTAATCAGTTTATTTTGTTCATTAGATTCCACATATAAGTGAGATTATGTGATACTTACCTTTCTCTGACTGGCTTATTTCATGTAGCACTCCCCAGGTCCCTCCATCCTGTCTCAAAGGGTAAGAGATCCCACTTTTTTACAGCTGCATCATAACCCACTGTGTAGATGTACCACAGCTTTGTTTACCCACTCATCTATGAAGGGTACTTGGACTGTTTCCAGATCTCAGCTATTGTAAATAGCACTGCTATGATCATAGTGGTGCATATATTCTGATTGTTGTTTTGGGATTCTTAGGATATATTTCTAAAAGTGGGATCACCAAGTCAAATGGAGGTCCATTTTTAATTTTTTGAGGAAACTCCATACTATTTTCCATAGTGGCTGCACCAGTCTGCATTCCCACCAACAGTGTACCCATTTCTTCACTTCCTGGGTGTTGCACATTCTATGAGTTTGGACAAACATAATGACATAGACCCATCATAATAGTATCACTAGGGGCCCAGTGCACAAATTCATGCACCTTGAAAGGAACTGTGGGCCACGAGGTTGTGGTGAGCACAGGGACGGGTCTGAGCCCATCCTTCTTGGCCTTGCCCAGCCCAGCCCAGCCCCGCACACTGCTGCCTCCAGTCCCCTGTCTGTCAGCAGCCCCACTGCTTCCCTCCCCCACCACTCCCATGCACTGACAGGACAGAGCAATTGGGACCAGTGCCAGTAGCAGGTGCAAGCAGGGCTGTCGCCAACAGTGGGTGTGAGAGGTAGCTGCCACTCGGATCACCCCTCAGGAGCGGGGGGGAGGGAGTGAGGTGGAGAAGCTTCAGAAGCAATGGGGCCAGCAGCCGCCACTTGCACTCGTGCAATCGATGGTAGTGCCAGACACTGGCAGCAGGTGTGAGTGGTGGCTCCAGTGCTGGCGCAGGTGCAAGCACCCAGCAGGACTGTGGCATGCGAGAGCAAAGAATTTTCAGTAACCACCAGAGGTTCCCCCCATGACAGCGACTGGCACCCCACTGTGGTCTGGTCTAGCTTACCTGTTCCACCATCTCACCACAGCCAATGCCCACCACGCTTGTGCTTTGCCACCTGCTGAGGACGCCCACCATGTTTCACATGCGCCCCTTGGTGGTCAACACATATCTTAGCAACCAGTTGTTCAGTTGTTCCGCTGTTCGGTCTATTTGCATATTAGGGTTTTATATAGAGAGAATATAGATACTATAATGTATCTTCACTGCTGTAAAAATCCTCTGTGCTCCACCTACTCATTCTTCTCTTCCCTACCTCATCTATTGGCAACCACTCATCTTTTTACTAGCTCTATATTGTTGTTGTTTTTTCATTTCCATAATGTCATATGATAGTCAGAATCATATAGTATGTGGTCTTTTCACATTGTCTTTTACTTAGTAATATGCCGTTAAGGTTTTCCTATGTCTTCTTATGACTTCACTGCTCATTTGACTATATTTTTATAACTAAATTCTTCATGTAGGAATAAAATAAAAGTTAGCAAAAAATATCTGAGGTGTCAAAATATAATTTTTTGACCCAAATAAGACCACACAGCTATAAACAGAAGATACTAGTTGATTATATTTGTGTATAATAAAATTTTTAGATATCTTTAAAGGTATTTGTTATATTATAAATAAAGATAAAATGCTATTAATTACTTAGTATGTATAAAACACTATAATGAAAACCTTATTTAACTGGAATTATTTTAAAAGATGAAAATCTGGTGTCTATTTACAAAATCCTATTTTGGAAGCTTAAATTACAGCTCTAAAACCATCAAGTAGCAATAGAATAGTTATTTTGAAAAGGAATATATATATATACATAATACAGCAGAATTTTATTTAAACCTGTACTGCTCATTTAAATTAACACAGATTTTATTTCTAAATTTCCAAATTTTGTTTTTCCTAAATCATGTTAGAAATTCCTCATGCATGAGAACTAGCTAAAGTCATGGAAAATTTTAGCCTTTAAGTTCATCCAATTGGGAATTATCTGTGCCAATAAAAACCAAAACAAACAAAAAAAAGTTTCTTTTCAAAGCAGAAAACAATGTATTCATATTCTAAATCCTTTAACCAATATCTAATTCAAAAAAAGCTAAATGAATTTTACTTAAATTGCTCAAAGAAATTTATTTTTCAAACATAACCAAGGAACAAAAATTGCATACAAATATCTATAATGTAAAAATAAAAATCAATAATTGACAATACAAATGCATGATAGAGACCCGAAGAGGATCCAATAGTGATCATCACTATTATGACACCATGCAGATTTTCAGGATCATTAAAGTAAGGGAAAAATTCTAAAAACTTGCTGCCAGCTACACTGGGTATATTATCCAGATGCAAGTGGTAAGTGCAGTAAGTCAAGCCAGTTTTTCAAAGGCTAGAGTAATTATCAAATATCATGTAATTAACTAAGCTTTATCAGTCATTAAGGACATTGGTATTTTTGTCTTCTTACAATAAGGTGTTTATTATTTCAGTAATCCAAAGAGCTCTCACAGGAATTGTTATGGTAGTAGGATACATGATCACTCATTACTGACCTATTTTCCCAATGAATAATAAGCAAATTTATTGGTTTCACTCTGTCTGTATTTATGAAGGCTGATTTGTTAAGTCACCCTGTGCCAATGAAGCCAACCAAGGTCAGAGGTTCAATCACCGTGAGAGCCAATTCCCTTTGCTCAGTTCCATAGCCATAGTCTTTACCCTAAAACTTAGCCAAAGGCCACATAGGAGACTAAGTAGGCCAGAGATCATGGATGAATCAGCAAAAATCCACTACCCCTGACTATAGGAATAGCTCAAAAGCAAAACCCCTATTAATTAGTGTCAGAATTTCATTCTTCAAATATTTTTTAGTTTGCTAATCTGCAAAATAAGACCTTAATTACTGCCTATAAAGTCGGTATGCTAAAAAGGCATCCAAGTATTTAACTTGTTTAATTCAAAAGCAACAATGGTAATGAGTATTATTCCCTAAAACGCCACTGCTTTTACTGGAAAGGATTTTATTTTTATGCAACCTTTTACTTAATAAAAATCTTGCAAGTAAAGTTAAATGTGAGCCCAGCAAGTGCACTTTCCAGGATTTCCTTCAAAATCAAAAAGCAAATGTTCTTAGTGGAGGGTCTGTTTTTATCTGAGTAGTTTCCTCTCAAAAAAGAGGCTCATAGTTTTATTAGACATCCCAAAGCAAAATAATACTTCCTTTGACTTTGTAAATACCGGACCACTGAATAAGAATTATTGACAAACAGAAGATGATAGATAATTATGTAAATAATTTAAAATTTCCCAAGGTTTAGATGTGTTTGAGCAGAATGCCCTGTAAATATACAACATCTTTCATTGTTCAGAGTTAGAGGATGTTATTTTATGCCTTTGGATTTGGGTTGTTTTTTGTTTTTTTTTTACTGTTTTCTAATCAAAATAAAACAGCACCAAGTCAATGAATAAGTCTATCAGTAGCAGAGTGGTCTTTGTTTGCACAATATTACTATGCACTCAGTAGTTGCCCAATAAATATTAATTGATAATGATGGAAAAGGACTTTATAAACAGATGGTCTAGGATAAATTCACTGAAAATGTAGATAGAAACATTCCATTCTTTAAGAAAAGCATAAAGTAGAAATTAAACAAGTTCTGCACTCAGAAAATCTCTGCCTATTGCCAGGCAGCTGTTCAACAAGAGCACAGACACTTTTCATCATCATCCTAGCATTAACAACATTAAATGTTTATTTGCATATGGTGCCACACACGAGGACTAACACAGATTTATGCTAGCCTTGTTAGTTATAATTTACAATGACAATATTGGCAAGAACAAATAAGTACACACAGCAAAATTAATGTGATTAAACAATAATTTGAGATCTAATCATAAGGTATGTACATAAAATATATGTCAGGCTTAAATGCAATTCACAGGAACAATAAAGTAATTTATTTATAAAGTAAACCTTAACTCTTCTCAAACAGAATTTGAGATGCTTTATATGAGCATCTATATATATATATATATATATATATATATATATATATCCTAAAGAATAAGTGAAATTAAAAAAAAAGAGTCACAGAAGTGAGAGAGAGGACAAGTAAGGACTCTTCAAGAACCTAGAAGGCAAACAATCAGAACAAAATGTGGTGGGGAGGGGCAAAAAGATTGCATGAGGACTGATTTCAATGAGAGCTGGAACAAGAAAGCTACAAGCAAAATGATCAAACCAGGAATACATTCTAACAAACATACAATATTCAAAAACACTTGAGTAATAAGAAAATGTAAATTAGTATACATGAGAGAATTTTGGAGACAGATTGTTGACATGGGGAGGTAAAATCGGGTAGAAACTACATTACAAGCATTTAATAATGTCTTAATGAAGTCAAAAGCCTAAGAAGATATGACGTAAGTGTTAATTATATATAAATTAGATTATAAGAATTTCAGCACAACTACATATCATCTCATAAGATAGCACCCTTCACAAGAATCCAAAGGCCTTAACTTACACACTAACAGTTGGCATATCAGTTCTACCATATAGATTACATTTCTAAACTTTCAACTTTTAAAAAATTATATTTTTATTGATTTCAGAGAGAAAAGAAGAGGAAGAGATAGAAACATCAAAGATGAGAGAGAATCATTGATCAGCTGCTTCCAGCACGCTTCCTGCTGCCCCTCATACCATGGGATCGACCACAACCCAGGCATGACCCAGAATCCAATAGTGACTTCCTGGTTCATAAGCCAATGTTCAACCACTGAGCCAGGCTAAATTTTCAACTTTTGTTTTATTAATATTAAATAGTAGGATCCTCAAATATATTATGAAAATGGAATATTCTTTAATCCAGCCAGCTATTAGTCTCAATGTTTCCCAATACAAGAAAGATAGCATGGCTAATGGGTACTGTGTAAGAGATCCATGCATAAACCATACAGGGAGTTTGCTCTATTAATTGAAATAAAAGTATTGAGTGAGTGCAAGGTTGAAAGAGACAAAAATCCAAGACCTCTTCCAACTTCTCTTTCATAGGCAAGTTTGGTGAAAAATGTATTTTCCACATAGAGAATATTACAAGAATATTAAGAATATTAGTGTCCCCTGAAATGCCCAATGCCCAATAAAGTAGACTATAAGTTAAATAAGGAGTGAGGAGTAGGTACAGGAGATAAGAAGGGAAATCAAGAAAATGACTAAGGCAGAAAACTAAAGAACATGATATCTCAGGAACTTCTCATTTCAAGCTGTGCCAAACTGCTCAACCAGCATTGGACAAATCCCATAATAGCTGATCATTCTTTTCCATCTATTTCCTTTATCATGTTGACATTAATGGTTCTTTCACAGCTTTAGAGAAAATAGTGTTTATTTTATCCTTGCAAAACACACATACACACACACAAACACACACACACAGACAACTTGTCCACAGGTAACAAACATAAAAGAGAGAAGGAAATAATTAGTATGGTATAAAATGATAAAACAAAAAGCAATGTTGTGAATCAAAAGTATAGTGAGTCAGAATTTAAATAAGCATTTCAGTCACAGTTTGGTAAAGTGCTTATTATCATGTAAGAAAAAGCAACAGTGTAGAAAATCACATTCATAGAAGAAATGTCTAAAATGATTTGAAAACCCAAAGTCTCAGCAAAAAGGAACCCCTCCCAGCCAAATTTTCCCAAAGGGCCAGAAAGGGTAACTCTCTCCCCCTGGGCCTACTCTAGACCTCTGCAAAGCTGAAATGACACCCTTACTGGATTACAGTGATTGTTCACATTTCTATTTCCTCGACTCAAATGGGAGCCTCTAAAGGGCAAGGTAGCATTTAAGTATCTTTACATTCCAGCCCAGTAACTAGCACACAGTAGGTACACAAAATGATATTTTACTACATATAGTGCTGCTACATCGTATGCAACATCTATTTGTTCATTCCTTCAAGAAACACCTACTAGGTCAGTGGTTCTCAACCTTCCTAATGCCGCGACCTTTTAAGACAGCTCCTCATGTGGTGGTGACCCCCAACCATAAAATGATTTCTGTTGCCACTTCATAACTGTAATTTTGCTACTGTCATGAACTGTAATGTAAATATCTGATATGCAGGATGTATTTTCGTTGTTACAAATTGAACATAATTAAAGCATAGTGATTAATCACAAAAACAATATGTAATTATATATTGTGAAATATTTATTTCTAATTACAAATAAATGAAATTTTTTGTCTTGAATCATGGTGTAGCATGGGTAACAGTCTTCATATAACAACAGTAAACTACATTGCTACACTTTGCTACACCAAGGAGTGGTGTGTTGGTTCCTAAGACCATGGGAAATATGTGTTTTCTGATGGTCTTAGGCGACCCTGTGAAAGGGTCGTTCAACCCCCAAAGGGGTCACGACCCAAAGGTTGAGAACCACTGTACTAGGTCCTTCTTCTAAGCCAGCAACTGCTCTAGGTGCTAGCAACACAGCAATGAACACAACAGACTGAGTGTCGACCTTCACAAAGCCTGAATCAGGAAGACAGCAAATGACAGGCAAAGAGCAGCATTCCAAAGAGAAAATACAGCAGTGGGAGGGGGTCAGGCATGAAGACAAGGTACCTTAGGAGAGTTATCAAGGTCTTTCTGAAGTGGAGCTCTAAAAAGACTTAAGGGCATAAGCAATGCAATTGTTTTCAGAGATGAAAATCCCTGCCTCTGGAAAAGGAATGTGCAAATGTCCAAGAGCAGGTGGGTGCCTGACAATGTCTATGAAAAAGCAAGAAGGCCATGCACTCGGCCTAGAATGGGCAAGAGGAAGAGCCACAGAAAATTCGGTGATGGGCATATAGGGACTAGATCAAAGAGGCCTTATAGGCTGAGAACTTCAAATCTCATTCTGAATGTGATTTTAAAAAGCAACACATTTTTTCAGGGTTTTGAAGAAACATTTATCTAATTCTGTGGGGAAATCTGTAAGGAGGGAGGAATGGAAATGAGGCTACTGTACCAGCCCAGATAGGCAACAATAGTGGCAAGATGATAGAGAAGTCAGAAAATATTTTTTAAATAGAGCTGACAGGATTTGCAGAGATTGGTTTGGCTCAGTGATAGAGCGTCGGCCTGTGGACTAAGGGGTCCTGGGTTCGATTCAGGTCGGGAGCATGTATCTTGGTTGCAAGCACATCTCCAGTGGGGGGCATGCAGGAGATGGCTGATCGATGTCTCTCTCTCATTGATGTTTCTAACTGTCTGTCCCTCTCCATTCCTCTCTCTGAAAAATCAATAAAATGTTTTTTAAAAAAATAATAATAAAATAAAATAGAGCTGACAGGATTTAATGATGGACTGGATTGAAATATGGGAGAAATGCAGAAGGCAAGGATATAAAGGAGACATACATTTTTAAAAACAAAATTGAAACTATTTTATCAAGATGAGTAGCCATAATTTTAAGAAAAATAAATCATATGAGCTACTTATTAGGATGAACCACACATATGTGCACATATACACACACACACAAGATTTAGCACCTTTTGTACAAGTCCACAGGTCAAAAGGGAAAAGAACAGGAATTGGAATTCCAGTGACCAAACTGTCCAGACATTGTGGCTTTGAATCACAGCATCCCTCTAACTTATTCCCACCCAAGACTGATACTGGCCAGCAATGTTCCAAGGATCTCAAGCTCAGATAATAAACAAGACTGTAACTTTTTCTCACTGCCCTATAAGCCACATTAAATAAATCCTATCTAATAAAAGAGTAATATGCAAATCGACCATTACTCCAACACACAAGATGAGTGCCCCTATGTGGTCAAAGGTGGCTGCCCCATGTGGACACAAGATGGCCACCACAAGATGGCCAGCAAGGGAAGGCAGTTGGCAGGGACCAGGCCTGCAAGGGAGGGCAGTTGTGGGCGATCAGGCCAGCAAGGGAGGGCAGTTAGGGATGACTAGGCAGGCAGAGGAGGGAAGTTGGGGGGGGCTAGGCCTGCAGAGAAGGGCAGTTGGGGGAGACCAGGCCTGCAGGAGAGGGCAGTTAGGGACAATCAGGCTGGCAGGGGAGCAGTTAGGCATCAATCAGGCTGGCAGGCAGAAGCAGTTAGGGGCAATCAGAAAAGCAGGCAGGCAGGCGAGCAGTTAGGAGCTAGCAATCCTAGATTGTGAGAGGAATGACAGACTGCCCATTAAGACCCGATCCTATCAACAGTAACTAGCACAGTAACTGGCACATAGTAGGTACATATCGATAGGATCAAGCCTAAAGGGCAATTGGGCATCCCTCAAGGGGTCCCAGATTGGAGAGGGTGCAGGCTGAGCTGAGGGACACCCCTACCCCATGCACGAATTTCATGCACCAGGCCTCTAGTCTATATAATAAAAGGCAAATAGGCAAATCGACTGAATGGAGGAATGACTGGTCGCTATGACATGCACTGACCACCAGGGGACAGATGCTCAGCACAGGAGCTGCCCCCAGGGGGAACTCCACTCAGCCAGAAGCCCTGAGCGGAGCTCACAGCTGGTGAACACAGAAGCAGTGACAGGAGCCTCTCCCGCTTTGCACTAAGAATGCCACTTAGAGGCCAAAGCCATCAGTAGAAGATTCTCCGATGGGTCCCAGACTGCAAGAGGGACCCAGCCCCCCAAGTGCACAAAATCTGTGCTATGGCCTCTAGTTATATAATAAAGTTGTAGCTGTGACTTGACCATAACATGGAAAAAGATGTAAAAGAGCTGAGTTTTTCATGCCTTGAGAAATAATGCCAAAGATTCAGTATTCAATTAAATTTTAAAAAGGATCCAGTGTACAGAATAGAAATGGAAATTAACTAGAAATGCAATGAGTCATAAAACAGCTTTTCTATCAAGTACAGAAAACAAACAAAATTAGCCAAAGTGAGAACTCACAGCATTAGGAACATCAGTAGAAAACGATTGTAAGTGAGGTGGGTGGACAGCAGGGTACAAAGGCAGTGATTATTAAGGAGGAAAAAATGACAATTAAGGGAAAGATTTGGATCTATATATGATACAAATTTAGATAAAATATCTTGAGACACTTTTGTATGGCTTAGAGACATAAAATGTGGAAAGGGACATGGAATATGATTCCAGGGAAATAAACTCATTTCAAATTATAGCATCTAATTATTGTATTATATGTAACTAAGATTCTTCCACAGAGGGCGGAAGGCAGAGAGGGAGGAAGGAACTGTAACCCTGAATAGGAAGCATGAAGAAATCTCTAACAAAAAAGCATAGAAATGACAGTTTTACTATTAAACATAGCAGATGTCTTATGTATAAGTGTGTCATAATTTATTTTTCCACAGTGGAGAGCAACATAGTTTTAAACTTAAAATTTTAAATAGCTATAATTAATTAAATTTTTTTCAGTTACAATATTTGTGCCAAGTATACTTTCAGAAAGTCCTAAGAGTTGAGGTATATATATATAATAAAAAAAGAATCATTTTTCAACCAAGGTTAGCAACTTTAATAAAACATGCCTGTTGGGTCACAACAGATGGTTCAATACTGACGACTAGTGGTCAAAAACCTGTAGTAATTCCCTATTAAGTATCCTAAGATTTTTATCATCTGAATTTGAAACAGGTAATGGAAATTATGTAAAAACGTAAGTTAAAAGACTTCTTCCCTTACCAAGTTTTTGAAAATTACAATAGAAAAAAAGTGTATCTGCAGTCTTTTAAAATCTTTTCTGTCCATTAGTTGCAGTGCCCCCAAACCAAAGTTAATCAGTGTTTGATATTGAGCCATAGTTAAGGTAAAATTTCTTGAGAGTCCATTTATTAACATACACATGGCCAAATTACCATTCTTTCCAAAATCGTAATATTTCAAAGAGTCTTACTTTTATAATTCATGTATCTGGGCTGCTCTCTTTTACTAACTTGTCTATTAGACCTTAATATAAAAGAAATCCAGTTTTCTTAAATTCTCGGTATAATTTGAAAAAATTACCTATTATAATAGCAACAAAACAAATTAAGATTCCTAGGAATAAACTTAACTAAGGAGATAAAAGACCTGTATTCAGAAAACTACAGGACGTTGAAAAAGAGATAGAGGAAGATGTAAACAAGTGAAAGAATATACTGTGTTCATGGATTGGGAGAATCAACATCATTAAAATGTCCATACTGCCCAAAGCAATCTACAGAGTCAATACAATCCCCATTAAAATACCAACCCCATATTTCACAGACTTAGAAAAAACTCTCCAAAAATTCATCTGGAATAAAAAAAGACCCCAAATAGGCACAGCAATCCTGAGAAAGAAGAACAAAGTAGGAAGGATCACAATACCAGATCTCAAGCTGCATTACAAAGCCACTGTTCTCAAAACAGCCTGATATTGGTACAAGAACAGACACACAGACTAATGGAAAAGAACAGAGGGCCCAGAAATAGACCCAAGCCATTATGCTCAATTAATATTTGACAAAGGAGGCAAGAGCATACAATGGATTCAAGACAGTCTCCTCAATAAAAGGTATTGGGAAATTGGTCAGATACATGCAAAAAAAAAAAATGAAACTAGACTACCAATTCATACCATACATAAAAATAAACTCAAACTGGATAAAGGACTAAAATGTAAGATGGGAAACCGTAAAAATCTTCGAAGAATCCATAGGCAGCAAAATATCAAACATATGTCAAAGCAATATCTTTACCAATACAGCTAGGGCAATGGAAAAATAAGGAGAAAATAAACAAATGGGACTACATCAAAATAAAAAGCTTCTGCACAGCAAGATAACAAGAGTGCCACTGCATGGGAGAACATATTTGCCAATGTCATCTCCAATAGGGTTTAATCTCCAAAATGTATAGGGAACTCATACAACTTAACAAAAGGAAGATAAACAATCCAATCAAAAAATGGGCAAAGGACCTAAATAGATACGTTTTGAAAGAGGACATACAGAAGGCTGAAACATATGAAAATATGGTCAAAGTCACTAATCATCTGAGAGATGCAAATCAAACGACAATGAGGTACCATCTCACACCTGTCAGAATGGCAATCATCAACAAATCAACAAATGACAAGGGCTGGTGAGGATGTGAGAAAAAGGAACCCTCATGGACTCTGGTGGGAATGCAGCCTGGTGCAGCTACTGTAGAAAACAGAATGGAGTTTCCTCAAAAAATTAAAAATGGAACTCCCATTTGACCCAGTAATCCCACTTCTAGGAATATATCTCAAGAAATCCGAAACACCAATCAGAATGGATATATGCACCCCTACGTTCATAGCAGCACAATTTACAATAGCTAAGATTTGGAAACAGCCTAAGTGCCCATCAGCAGATGGGTGGATTAAAAAACTGTGGTATATCTACACAATGGAATACTACACTGCTGGGGGGGGCGGGGGTAGAGAAGGAGAAAGAAGAGGAGGAGAAGGAGAAGGAGGAGGGAGAGGGGGAGGAGGAGGAGTTATTGTTTGATAGCAATGTTTGATATTGAGCCATAGTTAAGGGAAGGGTAGTTAAGGGAAGGGATAGAGGTGGGGGGATCTAGAGAACAAGCAAAGGACTTGAATACATGCATATGAGCATAACCAATGGACACAGACACTAAGGGGATGAGGTCATGTGCTGGGGGTTGGAAAAGGCTAGGGAGAGGTCAATGGGGAAAAGGAGACATATTAATACTTTAAACAATAAAAAAAAATCAAAAAGCAGTAACCTATTGTATCAAAATGCTCCTTTTACAAAGTTGAAATTTTTAAAATATAATTGTGACAATCTGAATTCTTGAAGAATGTTTGTGGGACTTTAGTTAAATCATTTAAATTACTACATACAAACTTCAAAAAAATTAAAATTAGTTACCATCACTTTATTCTCTGCAAGAATAAGAGCAAAATAATAAAATAATGTGTACAAACCTTAAAAACAGATTTTTTTTTTAACTAAAAATGTTACATGCAGCCAACTGGTCATTCATATGTGAAAACAACACTCATTCCTTCAACAACTATTTGCAGAATGTCTGCTATGTGATAAACAATGCACTACATGCCCCAGAAACAGGCGTGTTGAACAAAGTTCCTGCCAATAGAGTTTACATTCTAGTGGGAAGACATACACTAACATAAACAAGCAAAAAAACAACAATTATAGATGGCGTTAAGTGCTATAGAAAAGGTTAACATGATATGAAAGAGAGTAGAGTGGCTGAAAGGGGCTATTTTAGAAATGAGGGGGGCAAGGAAGTTCTCTCTGAAGAGGTGGCAATTAAGGCCGAGAAGGGATCAGAAGGGAAAAGTTATGCCAAGAATCAGAAAAAAAAATGTCCCAATGAGACACTGAGAAAAAAATCACTGTGGCTCGAGCACAGATTTCTTAGAATAATTTAATAGTTAAATATGTAATGGTTAGCCCGGCTGGTGTGGCTCAGTGGTTGAACATCAACCTATGAACTGGAAGGTCACAGTTTTGATTCCAAGTCAGGACACATGCCCAGGTTGTTGCCTCGATCCCCAGCAGGGGGCATGCAGGAGACAGCTGATCAATTATTGTCTCTCATCATTTATGTTTTTATCTCTCTTCCTTTTCCCTTCCTCTCTGAAATCAATAAAAATATTTTTAAACCTACCTTATTTCATATATATATATATATATATATATATACATATTTAAATTTCAGAATACCCATGCAATGAATGAAAATATAATATACAGCTTCAAAACCAGCAGTAAGTATAAAAATAAATATATAACACATTTCAATCCAATATTAAACAAGTAATAAAGAGGAAAAAAATTAAAAGAAGAGATCTTTAAAAAAATAGCCCAACTAATGTGGCTCAGCAGATGAGTGTCGACCCAAGAACCAAGAAGTCACCAGTTCAATTCCCTGACAGGGCACATGCTTGGGTTGCGGCTGGATCCCCAGTGGGTGTGGGTGTAGGAGGCAACTGATGGATAATGTTTGTCTCTCATTGATATTTCTATCGCTCTATTCTCCCTTCCCCTCTCTCTAAAAATCAATTTTAAAATATATATGTACAATAAAATGATAAAAACATTTCCAAATATATCAATAATCATAAATGTAAACTCACTAATGAAGCCATCCTATGTAATAAAAGCCCAGCGATTGCCCCTAACCCCAGCAGGCCGCCCCACAGCAAGCAATTAGGGGCGATCAAGCAGGCAGGCAAGCAATTAGGGGCAATCAGGAAAGCAGGCAGAGGCAATTAGGGGTGATCAGGCAGGCAGGGAGAGTGGTTAGGAGACATCAGGCAGGCAGGCAGAGGCAGTTAGGGGACATCAGGCAGGTAGAGTGGTTAGAGGCAATCAAGCAGGCAGCAAAAGTATTTAGGGGCAATCAGGCAGGAAAGCAAGCATAGTGGTTAGGGGCAATCAGGCAGGCAGGAGAGTGGTTAGGGGCAATATGGTAGGCAAGCAAGCAGTTAGGGGCCAGCAGTTGCGGATTGCAAGAAGGATGTCTGACTGCTGGTTTAGGACCAATCCTCAGGAATCTCAGCAGTCTGATATCCCCTGAGAGGGTCCCAGATTTTGAGAGGGTACATGCTAGGCTGAGGGACCACTCCCCCATGCACAAATTTCATGCACCAGGCCTCTAGTTAAAGATAATTCATCAGGTGAGATTTTTTGTTTAAGTCCATCTATAAGATGTTTATAGGAAGCATATAAAATTAAAACTACAAAGAATTAAAATATAGAGGGAAGATCATATGCCATGAAAACAGCAATTCAAAGAATGCTAATGTCCAGGCGAACACTAATTAATAATTTAAAAACTGACCAAGAAGTAAGTATATCCATGAAACCACAGTCACAAAATAGTAAAGCAAAACTGACAAAAAATCACAGGGATAAATTGACAAACCTTATCATAATGGGAGGCTTTTAAATTGACATCTTTAATAAGAATGAACAAAATTTACAAAAGTGACCTATACTTGTGTATGTATGTGTATCAGACATACATAAAATTTTGCATCCAAAAACCAGAAAATGTATTTAATTTTTTTTTTACTTAGAGAATACTTATAAAAAAATTGATGATGGTACTAGGTCAAAATGGAAGGTTCAACAAATTTCAAAGAACTAAATTTAAAATAAATAATAAAATTTAAAAGTAAGTAACATGTATAATTAAAAGTTACAAAAGGCACACTACATAAGTTTTGAATTATAGAGGAAATCATGAGAGGAATTTTAAAAGAAACCATAAAAGAACAAGACGTAAAACATATGGGAAAAAAAACAATATTCTAACTTATAAGTTTAAAAAGTAATTCTAAAAATTAAAAAAGGTACAAAATAGTAAAATTAAGAACAGAAGTTGATGAAGAAATAAACTAAAGATAGTCCAAACAAAAACTAATAATCATGTCTAGCAAGACAACTTTATAAAGGAGGAAAGAATATTTAAATAATATTAAAGGAACAGGATTTAGCTTCAGAAAACAATTGAAAAATAATAAAGCAGGGCTACGATTGCCTCTTTAAATTCATTTCAAAACACAGAACAAAAATAAAGTGGTTAACTTATAGAATCATGAATAACTGTCAAGTTAAATTTCTAAATAAAAATGCTATGTAACCAAAAGAGTAAACTAAAATTCTCAGCCACCTAAAAGATAACAAGTACAAATGAATGTATGGGTGAGGTGTTTTTTGTTGTTGTTTTTTTAAATATATTTTATTGATTTTTTTTTTACAGAGAGGAAGGGAGAGGGATAGAGAGTTAGAAACATCAATATGAGAGAGAAACATCAATCAGCCTCCTCCTGCACGCCCCCTACTGGGGATGTGCCTGTAACCAAGGTACATGCCCTTGACCGGAATTGAACCTGGGACCCTTCAGTTCACTGGCCGATGCTCTATCCACTGAGCCAAACCGGTTTCGATTATGTGGGTGAGTTTTAACATTCATGTAATAAATAATTCTCTTCATAGATCCAAAGGATAAAAAAAAAGGACTCTACCTAATTCATTGTATGAGATTAATTACAAAAGCAAAAAGAACAGTGCAAAGAAAATTATCACTGACCTCAACCATAAGCATAAGTATAAAAATCCTGAAGAAAACACTAGCAAATTAATTTAGCAATATATAAAAAACACATCTAAATATAGTTCTCAGGAATTCAAGGAGGAGAGCTCAACATCTATTGAGAGTCAACTACATTTAAATATTAAGAAATAGCAGCAAGAATATTTGATATATTTCACAGCCCATTCATAATTTTAAAAACAACAACCCTCTCTTGGCAACCAAGAAATACAAGCCAATGTTGTTGATCTGATTTAAAAAGCAGTACTCAAAATCAGGAGCAAATACCATACAACAGAGTTAAAACTTTAAAAGTATCTCTACATATACTGAAATAAAGCAAAGAGTCATGCCATCTTTGCTTTTATTCAACATTGCACTTGAATTTCTAGCCAGTGCAATAAAGCAACAACAAAAATAATTATAGACTAAATTTCCTTTCATTTCAACTGATACGATTGCCTACACAGTAGATACTATGTCAATAAAGCTACTAACAAATCATGAGAACTAATAAGATCATCAAACAAAATTGTTGCATATGACAACCTCATATAAAACCAGTTACACCCCTATGTACTACAAATAATCAATGCGAGATGCAATAAAATATCCCATTCACAAAACAAAGAAAAACCGTAGGTACCTAGGAATAAGTCCAACAAAAGAAGTACAAGACCTTTACATAGAAAATTATAAAACATGAGAAGCCCGAAGCACAAAGATTTGTGCTAGAATGGGCTTTCCTTTCCCTGGCTGCTGGCACTGCCTTTCCACTCGGGCCCAGTCCCTTTCCACTTAGGCCCCGGAGCTGCCTCTTTCAGCTCTGGGAGCCCCCTCTTTCCACTCCTACCCTGCCTTCCCATGCTGTTCAGAGGCCCTGAGAGACTGGGGGTGGGGCAAAACACCTGTGTCATTGCCATGGCGCCTATCCAAGTGTCCCCTCCCGTCACCCAGTGTATGCAAATTAACAGCCATCTTTGTTGGGTTAGTTTGCATATCACTCCTGATTGGCTGATGGCATACCGGAGGTAAGGTCAATTTACATATTTGTCTATTATTAGGTAATATTGGAAAACATGTTCTCTTCCAGTTAATCTATATTTAGTACAATTACAATCAAAATGCCAGCAGAATATTTCCTAAAACATGAAAGGAGATTTTCATTATCATTTACCAAAATATAATAAAAGCTATAATAATTGAGACAAAATGATAACAGTTCAGAAACAGACAAACAGATCAGTACAATGCACATACAACCCAGAAGATATCACGGGAAACTAGATGCATAATTGAAGTGGCATTAGAATCAAAGGGAAAAAACCAATTTATTCAAAAATGATGCTGAGGTAACCAATTTGTCATATAAGAAAACAACCTAGCACCCTAGCCGGTTTGACCTTGGGATTGAAGGGGCCAGGTTCAATTCTGGTCAAGAGCACATAGCTTGGTGGCAGGCTCAATGCCCGGCTCTGGTCAGAGCACCTGCGGGAGGCAACCAATAGATGTGTCTCTCTCACATCGATGCTTTTCTCTCTGTCTCCCCACCTCCTTTCCACTCTCTCCAAAAATTAATGGAAAAAATATCCTCAAGTAAGGATTAACAAAAAACAAACAAAAAAAACTTAGATTTCTTACTCCTACCATTAAAAACATAAAATTCTGGGAAAAGCACAAATAGTTCAGGATTTTAAAATGAGCAGATAACCAGGTAATCTGTACAGGCATAGATAAAAACTGCTACAAATATGGAAAGAGATGCTCAAATCAGGAAATGAAAGTGAACATAAAAATAAGTTAACACTTTATACCTATCACTCCAGCAAAAATAAAAACTATAATGATTACTACTGGTAGAAATATTGGGGGGGAAAGCCATTCTCAACCACTTCGCCGACAGAAATATGCAGTTAGAACCTTTTGGAAAAATAACCTGGTAATCTCTATGATAATAAAGCATCCATCTGTAGTAATAAAGATTAAATAAGAACTATATTAACTAGTTAGAGAAATTTCCAGAAAGTATTGGTCAGATAAAAAAGCAAGATGTATATATGTATATACATATATATACACACACATATATATATATATTATGTGATCATATCAAAAATAAAAACATATTTTAAAAAAAAGAAAGAAAGAAATCCTATATGGCCTTGCTGAGTGGTTAGGTGGTTAGGTGGTTAGGTGGTTAGAGTATAGTCCGCATATGCAGGTTCAATCCCAGTCAGGGCACATATAAGAATCAACCAATGAATATATAAGTAAGTAGAACAACAAACTGATGTTTCTCTCTTTCTCCTTCCCTCCCCCCTTTCTCCTGCTCAAACAAAAACAAAAAAACAAATAACAACAAAAAAACAAACAGCCCTAACCAGTTTTGCTCAGTGGATAGAGCTTCCGCCTGTGGACCAAAGGACTCAGGTTCGATTTGGTCAGGGGCATATAAGGTTGCCAGCTCCTTATCAGGGCTCATGCAGGAAGGAACCAATCAATGTGTTTCTCTCACATTGCTATTTCTCTCTATCTTTCACTCTCTCTCCCACTCTCTCTTAAAATCAACAGAAAAACATTCTTGGGCGACGATCTAGAGAGAGAGAGACAGAGAGCGGGGGAGGGGGGGGAGGAGAAAGAGAAAGAAAGAAAAGACCTATATATGCAAAGGTGTATATACTCTATATGTCTGTCCAGGTAATTTAGAGCACAAGGAAAAATATCAAGGGTTATACCCAAGATAATTACACTTTTTTTTTTTTTTTTTTTTAGGGAGAAGAGGCTAAGTTGATGAAAGAGCAAAGGGAAAGGAACAAGGGGAAAATGAGCCAAGTAAATAATAAAGATACATTAAAAAAGAGAATGCTTGTCTGATCATTTGTGATATGATCACATTTAGTTATTCATGTATTTAAATTATATGTGAATAAATACTTTTTACATTGGATCAAAACAATGTATTAATATGGTTACTACTTAATGCATTAAGCAAATATTTACTGAGTGCAAATTGTGTTAAATGCTAGAAATGCAAAATGCTCAAAACAAGTACAATTGAAAAAGACAACACATCAAGATATGGTAACAGTAACAACCTAAGACAAAAAATTTCGTCTAATTATCACTTTCTAAAAACTGAACAATGAGGAGGAAAAAAGCCATCTTTGCAAAAGGAAAAAAAAGTAGTCAATGGCATTGGAAACTATTAGAATAAAAAGTGTAGCTCAAAATAAGGCCCAGACTTACGCCACACACATAGCTTCACCCAGGAAGAATAAACGCTAGAGCAGGAGTTTTCAACTGCCCTCCCCTGCTGGTCATCTTGTGGTGGCCATATTTTGTCCACACGGGGGCAGCCATCTTAGAACACATGGGAGCAGCAATCCTGTGTGTTGGAGTGATGGTCAATTTGCATATTATTATTTTATGAGATGGGATAGAAGCCTGGTGCACAGGTGGGGGGCAGATGGTTTGCCCTGAAAGGTGTCCTAGATCAGGGTGGGGGTTCTCTTGGGGCAAGGGGCAACCTGGGCAAGGGACCTGTGGTGGTTTTCAGGCTGGCCACACACCCCAGTAACCCAATCAGAGGCCCGCTATCTAGGATTTCTTTATCTTCTATAATTGAAACTGTGTAGCCTTGAGCAGAGCCAAGCCTCCTGCTTGCTCCATGCCTGCCACCATTTTTGTTGGGGATTATTTATCTTCTATAATTGAAACTTTGTAGCCTTGAGTGGAGGCCTAGGCTGGCCAGGGTGTGCAGAAAGCTTGGCTTCCTCCATTATTGGGAAAATCCAAGCCTCCTGCTTGCTCCATGGCCACAGACATCTTGGTTGGATTAATTTGCATACTCACTCCTGATTGGCTGGTGGGCATGGCTTGTGGGTATAATGGAGGTACCGTCAATTTGCACATTATTCTTTTATTAGATAGGATATCTAGCTTTAGCTGGTTTGGCTCAGTAGACACAGTGTCAGCCCAAGGACTGAAGGGGTCCAGGATTTAATTCTGGCCAAGGGCAGATACTTCCATTGCAGGCTTGATCCCTGCCCCCAATCAATGTGTCGCTCACATCAATGTTTCTCTGTCTCTGTCTCCCCTTTCCCTGATCAATTTTCTGTAAATATGGATGGAAAAGTATCCTCAAATAAGGATCAACAAAAAATAAAAATAAAAAATATCTAAAAATATCAGTGGGGTAAGGGAGGCTTGTGTTATGAAATAAGTATCTGAAAATGTGGGGGATAACTGAAAAAAGGAGCGCACTGACTATGGGAACAAGAAGAGGGTAAAGTAAATGGCCAAGCAAAAACTTTCCAGTTCATCCCTGGGAAGGTAAGTGAAGTGCAGTACAAAATCCACATTTGCAAACCAAGTAGGGTAATGACCAGAGCAAGTTCAGGAGAAGGGGTTAATGAGACCACTTAGAACATTTGTCTAACTAGGATCCCCTCTGATTAGACACAGAAGTCTCAAGGGAAATGCTAATGCTATTAGGAGGACATTAGAAAAACATTCTTGGCTTCCTTGGAAACTTCTCCCTTAATGACTTCAAACTAAATACATTAATAAATAGTACCCAAGGCTTTCTTACACGAAGTGTCCATTTTACTCAGTGTCTCGAGCCACAGTAACATTTCTGGGAAGGAATGAATAGCCACTGCTTTATTAGGTTTTTCAGAAATGGTACCGATGCCAAAAGATGAAGAAAAATATTGAAAAAAGCCAGTATCAATTACTTTAACTTTTCTGCAAATGGTCTTATTTTATTGATGAAGCTCCCATAATCTGGTTTTCTAGATTGAAAAACCACTGAGTTGAGCTCCTACCCTGCACTTAATTCCTCACTTAATCTTCACTATCTTCTATTAAGACTCCATGCCTCGCCTACCTCATAGACTTTTCCATAAAGCACCTTTAAACTTTAAGGCATCTCAATCACCTAGGTCAGTGGTCAGCAAACTCATTAGTCAACAGAGTTTGCCGCTCTGTTGACTAATGAGTTTGCCAACCACTGGGATAGGGGCTTAATCACAAGGAAAAACAACAGCCTGTAATTATTGGAACAGAGAGTCTAGGTCAGTGGTCGGCAAACTCATTAGTCAACAGAGCGGCAAACCGTGAGCCACAGTTTGCCGACCACTGCCAATATTCTTAATGGGGGTAGATGAGGGAATCAGCATTTCAATATGCTATGAAATGCTCTGAAAAGCATATACAAACATACACCCAGCATTTATCTCCTGTTTTTCATTTTAAGTAATTCAACTGAAGTTGAAGAAATAACATTCCATTTACAAGAAACTGCTAGTAATTTTCAAAAATGCCAGTCAAAAGTTAGACATTTTATCTAAGATTTTATGTGAATTTTGGACCTGCAAAAGAGTTTTTAAAAACCTCTTTCGTGATCCTAGTACCCACCATCCCTACCTAATTCCACTAAAATTTAATCATCAAGGTTACCTTACTATTAAGCATATGATCGAAAGGAATCTGTTAATATGATAAATGCACCTTAATGTTAAACAAACATCTGTATTGTTTGTATAATGGTTCAACAAAGAAAGGTTGATGATGGTTATTAGCTTAACAATATTCGAATTTTATTAATAAAAGGTCAGAGTACTAGAATAATGAAATATATATGAAATATATATGAAAAGAATATTATTGCAAAAGTAATATAAAACACTCCTCTCTCTAAAGAGACCTCTATTGAGATACCAACACAAAGTTGTTTGACCTGTGATATGAGGAGTCAAAGGCCAGTGAAAATCCCTAGAGCAGCGGTTCTCAACCTGTGGGTCACGACCCCTTTGGGGGTCAAATGACCCTTTCACAGGGGTCGCCTAAGACCATCGGAAAATGCAGATATTTACATCATGATGCATAACAGTAGCAAAATTTCATGGTTGGGGGTCACCACCACATGAGGAACTGTATGCAAGGGTCTCGGCCTTAGGAAGGTTGAGAACCACTGCCCTAGAGAGTTATGAAAACCTGACATTCACGTGACATCACAAGCAGTAGAGGCTCAAAAAGGAAGTGGACTGACTCCAGAGTATGCAGAGCCCCTTTGCTCAGACCAATAGAGAAAATAAAATAGAAAATAAGAAGAGGCAACAATTCCTTAAAAACTCTATACAAGAAAAGGAGCGCGGGCGGCTCTTCCTCATCTGATTTCCAAAGATTAATAAATATTGTTTTATAATTAAATGGAAACAAATAAAGCTCTAAGGACCAACGGCCTCATTAGATCACTAAAAAGAAGTAGGCTTCAGCCCAAGCCGTAGATGATGTCCCTGTAATATGATCTTACACCTAGAAATCTGACATCCTGTAATTTTTAATAAATTGCTCCTAATCTCTTAACAACTTTTAAATGTCATGACTTTCACTAACATTGTATTATACATTTTAGGGAGGCGGAATGGCTAACCGTGCACATTCGGTTTCTCTCCATAGCCAGCCAGAAACAAAAATTACCATTATCACACAGTACAAGTATTTCCATAAGTTTTGTTTTTAATATTGAAAAGAAAGCAGTGTTTCTCTCCTTAAACATGACCTTTCCAGAAAAGTGTGAGCCTCTTAACCTGGGAGTAGGAAATTCATCGGCCTGAATTAATCCTCCCAGCACTATTCAATCCAAAACCATCTTTTTATAAGCACATAGGTCATCGGGTATATTAAAGTGACAAAGTATGAAATTAAACATTTCTTATCACTAGTGATCCCCTACTGTATTGTCAGAAATGGCATTTCAAATCACACCTCAAGCTTTTATTCAAACTGACAATTACACTGCAAATATTCAGGCTCTGGTTTCTCAAAGGTGGTGGGAAGCAATATTCCTCCCCCTCTTTCTTTGTAATTTTGGGCATTCTGCAAAGAGAGAAGAAAATAAGTACAGAAAATTTTTCTAATTTTCTCTTGAAAAAAGAGCAATTGTCTCTTCAGTACTATTCTTATGCTCACCAGATGCAATTTCCTTTGAGAATAAATGTATAAAAATCAATGTGTGTTTTTTTTTTAAAAAAAAAAAAGGCTACCCACATGCTGTATCTAATTATTCAACAAAGTATCCTTTTCAAAGTAATTACCAACTAACAAGTGTATGCCTCCTTTCATGAAATGAAGGAGAGTGGAATTTTAGAAAACAAAAGCACATTTTTCTATTAATTTACATATAATTTCAGTGTTGCGATTTTTATTCCTAATTTTCAAGCAGCAGCATATCTACTTTAAAAATTTCAGTTAATCTGTCAATTAATAAGAGTAATGATTTTCATGCACACATGAGTCGTTTGTAGAACATCACTTTTGAAGAAAACCATTTGGTGAAAGAAAACAATTCCTTTTGATTAATCTTTTTGTTTTCTTGTTTTTAATTTTTATACCTTTTGTATAAATCTAAAAAACAGTTTAAGGGAATTTTGACAAATTTGTTTTCTATAATAATAAAAATGAGAATTCACAAATCTATACCAATAAAAATGAATGAATGAAGAAAATGACAAACCCTTTCCTTACTATAGAATTCCAAAAAAATAAATGTGGACAGTGATAGAACTTTTAAAAAACTCACCATTTAGCATGATTTTTAATAATAAGTGTCCCATGCAAGAATTGATACTAGATACAAAAATTCATGGGTGTGATATTAGGCTATTTTAAAGTCTCAAAGCATCTCTTCATCCTATATAATAAATAGGTAATATGCAAATTAAATCCTCCCACCCTCACACAAGATAGCCATCCCCATATGGTCAAAGATGGCCACCACAAGATGGCTGGAAAGGGAGGGGAGTTAGGGTGACTAGACCTGTAGGGAAGGGCAGTTGGGGGCAACCAGGCGTGCAGGGGAAGGCAGTTAGTGGTGAGAAGGCTGGCAGGGGAGGGCAGATGAGGTGGACCAGGCCTGCAGGGAAGGACAGATGGGGTGGACTAGGCCTGCAGCGGAGGGCAGCAGGGGGGAACCAGGCCAGCAGGGGAGGGCAGTTGGGGGCAACCAGGCCAGCAGGGGAGGGCAGTTGGGGGCAACTGGGTTGATAGGGGAGGGCAGTTGGGGGCAATCAGGCTGGCAGGGAAGCAGTTAGGCATCTATCAGGCTGGCAGGGGAGTGGTTAGGGGATGATCAGGCTGGCAGTCAGGCGAGCAGTTGGGAGCCAGCCGTCCTGGGTTGTTAGAGGGATGCCTGACTATCAGTTGAGGCCCAATCCCACAAGATGCCCAGCAGTCAGACATCCCCCAAGGGGTCCCAGATTGAAGAGGATGTAGACTCGGCTGAGGGACACCCCTCCCACCACCAAGTGCACGAATTTCATGCACCGGGCCTCTAGTGAAATAATTACAAACAAATAATAGTCCTTTTAGTGGAAAGCCTGGCAGGTAACACCTTAACCAATGGTTCACTTTTCAGTAATGGGACAAATCAACATTAAGTGACTCCTGACTAGATATCCTGGGAAGAACATAATACCATTACTCTAGGTTTCCTGCCAAAAGTATTCTAGTTGCGAGGAAACATCAACAAACCCAAAATGAAAGACATTATACAAAATAACTGGCCAGTACTTGTACAAAGTTGTTGGGTGTGAATGACAACGAAAGACTGGAACACTATTCCAGATTAAAGGAGACTAGAGAGACATGACAGCCAATGCTACCTGTGACCCTGAACTGTATCGTAGACCAGAAAAGGACATTAGTGGCACAAATTCAATAAAACATGTAGTCTACATCATAGTATTGATCCAATGTTAATTTCCTGTGATCAAGGAAGAGAATATACACACCACATTGTTTAGGTATCAAATATTTATATCCTGTGTGCAACTAATGCAAAAAAGTGTGTATGTGTAGAAAAAATGATAAAATTAGTCTGGTAAACTGAATATTGGGGGAATCTAGATATAGAATATACAGAAATTCTTTGTTCTAATTTTTCAATTTCTTCGGAAGTCAGACATTTCAAAATAAAATGGTATCTAAAGAATAAGTGACCTCTGTTTTTCATTGATTTGTTGACAGTCTAATCCAGGGGTTGGCATATGTTTCTATAAAGGACCGGGCCGTCAATATCTTATAAAGGCTTTGTGGACCACACAGTCTCTTTCACAGCTACTCAACACATCCATTGTGTCACAAAAGGACCCGCAGACAAATTGGAAAAGAATCGGAATGGCTATTTTCCAATAAAATTTTATTTACAAAAATAGCCAATGGGTCAGATTCAGTCCATGTGGCCAGTTTGCTGACCCCTGTTATGTCAAGGAAAATTAATCAGGGTAATTATACTTTCAGTTAACACTTTTTGAGCACATGCCAGACACTATGTAAACTGCTTTACTGCTTAACTCATTTATTCTCGCAACAATCTGACTGCAGTAAAATTACGATTATTTCCACTTTCCACAGGCCTAGAAAAGGTGAGGAACTGGCCCACGTGACACAGCTAGCAATCAAAAGATTCTGGATTTGACCCTGAGAAGGCTTTCTTCTCTCACTAAACTACAACCAACATGTTATACTTCTCATGTGGACCTAACTAAACTGTTACAGGGAAACGATTAAGGGATTGTGATAATTCAGCAATAACTAAACAGTTATCCGAGCTCAAGACGAACACTCTGAGAAGGTATTTTTCACAAACCTCTTGTAGCTGCAAAGAAATGAGTCCCAGTTGGTCCTGGCGTCTTTCCACCAATTCTCTTTCTGTGCGCATCTCCCTTTCTATTTCCTGAAGCCGTCGCTCCACCCGATCTGAAACCTTAACATGAACAAACAGAAGTACTGACATTACAGAGCTGTTAGGTGAAGAAGATTAAATGACCTCTATTTTTCATTCATGCCAGATACACTACAGCCCAAAGCACTTAAGACTAGCTTGTTTGTAGAGCCTTTTTTCATGACACCATTATAAAACAGATCATACAAAAACTGACTAAAAAATATTTAAAAAAAACAATCATTAGTCTCTAAATAATCCGAACCTGAATCCCAAAAGAATACTTACATTTTTCAAAGCATAATATAGTAATTGAATAGGTGAGCATTAAAAGTAATAAACTAGAAAAGAGTGCCCTCTGGTGAAAAAGGAGAAAAACAGCAATTTTGTAAAGCTACTTCATTGCTTACTCTGATAAACTGTTTAATCTGTTTAGTTCTTTATCATTTTAATTATCTATAAGCGTGACCTGCCTTGGGAGGTTTTGATGTTTATGTGCAGCAAGTAACTGAAAGGGATTTTCATTAGCTTGTCAATCTTGTCTACGGTGATCTGCTAAAAATAAACCAGCTGAAAATATCAAAAACTAGTCAAACTGAAAAATAACTAATTGGGACTCTCTAAAATTATCATGAAAGAATTTTCCTCTGATGCAAGATTTTCCTTGCTAAAAGTTTGGAAAATTCAAAAATACTTTGTGAATTACCACTAAATAGTCCCCTAAATAAAATTTACACTATTTGATTATGTGTTTATTTTGTGCTGATGAACAGAACATATTTTCTTTCCTTTGCTTTCCTTTAAGAGAAGCAACAAATACAGCTCTGTTGTAAGAAATATTTTTCTGTCAATTTTATAGCCCAAAATGTTCCTGGTCGCTAGAGATCTTACTGGGACAATGACTATGTTCTAAACTGAATTCTGGTGATGGTTTCACTACTCAGTACATTTACTAAAATTTGAACACTTAAAGCAAATTAATTTTACTGTAAAGTATACCTCAGACTAAGTTTTTTAAAAAAGAACCCATCAGTAAATACAAGTTTAATTAGTCAATGAAGTCTGAGCAAAAATAGTCTTTCAAAAAAATCAGCACTATTTACTAAAACTGATAAGTCTAGTGTTTCCAACTACTAGTGCTTAGAAACCAAATATTCACTGAAGTCGCAATTCTTTGCAAAAAACTCAAAATACCCCTCAGCATCAAGCTTCTAATTTATCCTGAAAATTAACCCTAATATCCCAACAAAGAATTTACTACTGCATCTGAAATAAATGCAGCACCTGTTGTAAGAGAAAAAAATATTGACTAAGTACTAAAAAGCACATGGAAGTCTGTTTTCCGCAGAACACACAGAAGTCTGTTTTCCTCAGCACAGGCCTGCCACAGTGCTACTGTGCAATCCAGTCCCCCATGGTCACTGGGGCCCAGATTCTCCAGGCAGGAGGAAGCACGAGCACCACTGACTTGACTCTGTTTGTTATCTCGTGCACCTGGGATCCCTGACTCACAGCGCATTCACACCAAGAGCCAGTGACTAATTCTTGGTGCATGCACACACAGAGATTCTGATTCTCAAGTGAGAAGCCGCACAAGGCAACAGAGACTCTGATACTCAATTCTTGGAGACACAGGGGAACTCTGACTCCTGGAACACACTAGGGGATTCTAAATTGTGGCACATGCCAACAGTGCGGTGTAGATGGGGTCTTTGATTCTAGCTACGCACACGAGACCACACTGAATGCTGGTAACACTGACTCTGGGCGAGCCTGGTTACCACCAATCCTGGGGGCCACACGTATTAGTGTCGGAACACTTCAGTGACACTCGGGTGGTGCAAAACTCGCACAGCACAAGGCCGAGGTCCACACAACTTGAAGTTTAAACCTTTAAATCTGGTGACAGACAGAATGGGGAGACAACACAATTCCCAGAGGAAAAAAATGAGGAGTCACCAAGAAAGGAAATTAGTGAAATTGAAGCATGCAACATGACCAAAAAAGAATTCAGAGTAATGGTCATGGAATTCATACATCGGATGGATGAGAAAATCAACAACCTATGCAAAAATCAGGAAGAAATGAAAAGCAATATAGCTACAATAAAAAATGCCATGGAAAGTTTCAACAGTAGACTAGAAGTAGGACTGAATTAGTGAGTTAGAAGATAAGGTAGAGAAACAAGATCAATAAAAACAGGAACTGGAGAAAAAAGTTAAAAAGCAGGTGGAGAGCCTAAGAGAGCTTTGGGACAACATGACATGAAGTAATATACATAGAATAGGACTGCCAGAAGGATAAGAAGAGCAGCAAGGATTAGAAAATCTATTTGAAGAAATAATGACAGAAAACTTCCTGGATATAGGGAAGAAAAGAGTTACACAAGAACAGAGTGTCCCAAACAAGATCAATCCCAAAAGACCCACACCAAGACACATCATAATTTCAATGGAAAATATTAATGACAAAAAGAGAATCTTAAAGGTGGCAAAAGAGAGACAGAGACTTACCTACAAAGGATTCCCCATCAGATTATCAAATGTCTTCTCAAAAGAAACATATCAAGCTATAAGGAAATGGAAAAAGGTATACAAAGTGTTGCAAAGCAAAGGACTGAATCCAAGAATACACTATCCAGCAAGACTATCAATCAAAATTGAAGGGGAAATCAGGAGCTTTGCAGGAAAAAAAAAAAAGCTAAGGAAGTTTATCACTACCAAATCAACAATGCAAGAAATGCTAAAGGGAATGCTGTAAAAAGAAGAAATAAAAAGGGGTAAGAAGGAACACAGGCACAAAAATAGATATGACTACAAACAACTACCTTCCAGTAATAACTTTAAACTTTAAACATAAACAGACTAAATGCTCCAATCAAGACATTGAGTGGCTGAATGGATAAAAAAACACAATCCATATATATGCTTTCATAGACTGAAAGTGAAAGGATGGAAATATATCTTTCAGGCAAATGGAAATTTAAAAAAAAAAAGCTGTGGTAGCAATACTTGTATCTGACAAAATAGACCTAAAGGTGAAGGCCATAACAAGAGATAAGGAAGGCCACTTCATAATATAAAGGGATCAATACAACAACAACATATAACCCTGATAAACATATATGTACCCAATGCAGGAGCACCGAAATACATAACAAAACTCCTGGAAGATATCCATGGAGAGATTGACAACAATACAATCATAGTAGGGGATTTTAATACACCATTAACATCACTGGATAAATCCGCTAGACAAAGAATCAGCAAAGACAAAGCAATCCTAAATGACTCACTAAATCAGATGGACTTAACTGACATCTTCAGGACATTTCACCCCAAAGCCACAGAATATCTGTTCTTCTCAAGTGCACAAGGAACATTTTCAAAAATAGACCACATATTGGGCCACAAGTGAAGTCTCCCCAAATTCAAGAATATTGAAATCATACCAAGCATCTTCTCAGACCAAAATGCCATAAAATTAAAAATAAACTACAATAAAAACAATCCAAAAATCTCAAATACTTGGAAGCTGAATAGCATGCTCTTAAATAATGATTATTAAATAAAGAAGAAATTAAAAGCATCCTGGAAATTAATGACAACAAAAATACAACAATCCAAAACCTATGGGACACAATGAAAGCAGTCCTAAGAGGAAAGTTTCTAGCTCTACAGGCCTACCTCAAAAAACAAGAAAAAATGGTAGTAAATCATCTAACCCTACAACTCAAATAATTAGAAAGAGAGCAACAAGAAAAGCCCAGAGTGAACAGAAGGAAGGAGTTAATAAAGACCAGAGCAAAAATAAATGACATAAAGACAAAAAAAAAAAAAACACCCACACACAAACAATACAAAAAGATCAATGAAACCAAGAGCTGGTTCTTTGAAAGGATAAACAAGATTGATGAACCTCTAGCCTGGCTCACCATGAAGCAAAGAGAGAGTACTCAAACAAAATCAGATATGAGAGAGGTGAAATAACAACAGACCCCACAGAAATAAAGAATTGTTTTAAAAAAAAATACTATGAACAACTCTCCTCCAAAAAACTGGACAACCTGGAGGAAATGCACATATTATGAGAAAAATACAACCTCCCAAAACTCAATCAGGAAGATTCAAAATATCTCAATAGGCCATTAACTCTAGAAGAAATTGAAGCAGTCATCAAAAAGCAAACAAAAACCCGGGGCCAGATGGCTTCACAGGGGAGTTTTATCAAACATTCAAGAAAGAACTAAAACCTATCCTCCTCAGACTATTCCAAAAAATTCTAGAGGAAGGAACATTTCCAAGCTCATTCTATGAAGCCAGCATCACCCAAATACCAAAACCAGATTAAAACAAAACAAAGAAAGAGAATTATAGGCCAATATCTCTTATGAACATAGACTCCAAAATCCTCAATAAAACTCTAGCAAAATGGATCCAGCAATACATCAGAAAGATCATATAACATGGCCAAGTAGAATTTATCCCAGGGATGCAAAGATGGTACAATATTGGCAAATCAATAAATGTGATACATCACATAAACAAATTGAAAGATAAAAATCACATAATCATATCAATTGACACAGAAAAAGCATTTGACAAAATCCAACACCCCTTCTTGATAAAAAGTCTCAACAAGGTGGTAGTAAAAGGATCATACCTCAACATAATAAAAGCCATATATGACAAACCCTCAGTCAAAATCATATTCAATAAGCAAAAACTAAAACCATTTCCCCTAAAAACAGGAATAAGACAGGGATGTCCACTCTCATCACTCCCATTCAATATAGTACTGGAAGTGCTAGCCATTGCAATCAGATAAGAAGAAATAAAAGGCATCCAAATTGGAAAAGAAGAAGTAAAACTGTCCTTATTTGCAGATGACATAATATTGTACATACAAAACCATAAATACTCATAAAAAATTATTAGACTTAATAAATGAATTTGGCAATGTACAGGATATTAACTTAATGCCAAGAAATCTATGGCATTTCTTTACACCAATAGTGAACTTCCAGAAAGAGAGACTTAAAAAGCAATCTCATTTACAATCGCACCAAAAAAACTAAGCTACCTAGAAATAACTAAAGATGTAAAAGACATATATGAGAAAAACTACAGGACACTGAAAAAAGAGATAGAGAAAGACATAAATAGATGGAAGAACAAACTGTGTTCATGGATTGGGAGAATCAACATCATCAAAATGTCCATACTACCCAAAGCAATCTATAGATTCAATGCACTCCCCATGAAAATACCAACGGCTTATTTCACAGACCTACAACAAACTTTCCAAAAATCCATCTGCAATGAAAAAAGACCCCGTAAGAGCCGCAGCAATCCTGAGAAAGAAGAACAAAGTAGGTGGGATCTCAATAACAGATATCAAGCCATATTACAAAGCCACTGTTTTTGTTTTTTTTTAATAAATCTTCATTGTTCAGATTATTACAATTGTTCCTCTTTTTTCCCCCATAGTTCCCCTCCACCTAGTTCCCACCCCACTCTCTGCCCTGATGATCCCCATGGTCCTCATCCCATACACCCCACACTCCTTTCCCCCCAAGAATTGTCAGTCTACTCCCTTTCTATGCCCCTGATTCTATTATATTCACCAGTTTGCTCTGCCCATCATATTTTTAATTCATTTAATTTTTAGATTCACTTGTAGATATGTATTTGTTGTTCATAAATTTTATCTTTACCTTTTTCTTCTTCCTCTTCTTAAAGAGTACCTTTCAGCATTTCATATAATACTGGTTTGGTATTGATGAACTCCTTTAGCTTTTACTTATCTGTGAAGCTCTTTATCAGAGTTTTAATTCTGAATGATAGCTTTGCTGGGTAAAGTAATCTTGATTGTAGGTTCTTGCTATTCATCACTTTGAATATTTCTTGCCACACCCATCTGGCCTGCATAGTTTCTGTTGAGAAATCAGCTGACAGTCGTATAGGTGCTCATTTTTAGGTAATTGTTTTTCTCTTACTGCTTTTAATATTCTCTCTTTGTCTTTTGCTCTTGGCATTTTAATTATGATGTGTCTTGGTGTGGTCCTCTTTGAATTGCTATTGTTTAGGGTTCTCAGTACTTCCTAGACTTGTAAGTCTATTTCTTTCACCAGATGGGGGAAGTTTTCAGTCATTATTTCTTCAAATACGTTTTCAGTATCTTGCTCTCTCTCTTCTTCAGGCACCCCCATAATTCTGATGTTGGTATGCTTAAAGTTGTCCCAGAGGCTCCTTATACTATCTTCAAATTTTTGGATTCTTTTTTCTTTTTGTTTTTCCAGTTGAGTGTTTTTTTGCTTCTTTGTATTTCAAATCTTTGACTTGATTCTTGAGATCCTCTAGTCTGCTGTTGAATCTCTGTACATTATTTTTTATTTCAATCAGTATATGTTTAATTTCCAGTTGGTCCTTTTTCATATCCTCAAGGGTCTTGCTAAATTTATTGGCCTTTAATAGAAAATTCTTGAAAAATCTTATAACTGTGGTTTTGAACTCTATATCCAGTCATTTGCTTTCCTTCATTTCTCTCATTTGTGATCTGTTTCTTTGTCTCCACATTTTGGCTGCTTCCTTGAGTTAATAGAGTGGTTTTGTGTGCTAGGTGTCCTATAGGACCCAATGGTTCAGCCTCCCTAGTTACCTGAGGTGGATACTCTTGGTGCAACCCTTTGTGGGTTGTGTGCACAATTTTATCATGGATTGGAAGTGTGCTATGCAGGAAAACATCCAGAGTGACTCTTAGGTGATCACTAGATGGATTACAATGCCATTTTCTGAGACTGAGCAGACCAGAGGAAGAGCAGGTAAACACAGCTCTAAACAGAAGAGCATGGGCTCTGTACCTAATGACATAACATAATTTACTGCTGTGGAATGATAAAATAATTCCCAGTAATACGAATTATTTTAAAAATTGTATTCATCAATGCCTCGTCATTTTCACTTTTTATTTCTGAGACATAAAGGAAAAATACTAAACAGCTAATACTAAAAAGTACATTTTTATCAGAGAACCATGGGAACCAATTAAATTTATTACACAGATATCAAAGAGTCCAACTTCTCCATATTTACTTATAAAAACAGTATAATAAGAATAAACCTTAGAGGAACATTTAAAGCTAGCTTTAATGAGCGGAGGTGAAATGAAAGCAAAGGCCTTCTGTTTACGGGACTGTATCCCAATTTTTCAATACATTGATTCCTCAGATCTTTCACAATCTATGCTGGTGTAAAATGCATTTCAATAAGTATTTGTTGTATAACCTGCTGTTGCAATCTATGCAATAACCATGTTACCCTAAACACAGGGTTGAGAATTCTTACTTCAATTCATGGCCAACTCTTCCAGAAACAGCTGGATCTATGTTTAAATTTTTAAATTAAAATAGTGACCCTCCTATAGAAACTAAAGTAAAATGGACTTTTTCCTCCATAAATAGGCAAACTTAATATGCACTCATATCATACTAAACTGGGTAAATTCTAGATAACCAATGTCCTCTGTGGTAAAAAGTCCATGTGATAGTGTTTATTACCACAATTAAGTGTTAACATAAAATATTTTCCATAATATCATGCTATGAATAATAAGTATTCCCTTCCAACAGCTTGAAAAACAAATAAACAAAAATCTATGATTCACAAAGGATTAACAAATCAGATCTTGGCATGTATGACAGAAACCAGTACCTTTTGCCTCTCAAAGAAAAATGTGTTCTATAAACTTTCAAGATATATTTTAGTTACTGAGAAAATGCACAAGAAACAGCTGTAGCCTTGGAATAATGCACAATAAATGAGATTAACAGCGGTTACCAACAGAAAATGAAATTGGTGGAAGACAGAGGCAGTCCTTCATTTTTCTTTGTATATTTGTACAATATTTAAAAGTTTTCTACCATGAACGTACATCATTTTGGAAATTTTATTCTAAACCTAAATCTAGAGGGGAAAACAGTTGCAGTCTCTGAGAAGTTTAATGCTCAAATAACAATACCACATCTTTTCAGACAGTATGCTATCATGAATTCACAAATGCAACACAATACATCAAATAGTTATAAAATGTAAATGTTGACTTCAGTTGGAATAAGTGACTCACAAAATCTATATTAAGCCTTGTACAGATTGGAAGTAAACATCATGTGACCTTTGGAAGACCTTCCAAATTTCAATAATATCACTTTTAAGATTTTGAGTTAGACAGCTGTTTCCTAATCAGGACGGCATGCACACACATGATTCAGATGCCCTCTGTACAGCTAAAAACAACCTTACTTGAGAGCACATTTACAGAAAGCGCCAAACAAGCTGTCACATCACATCTTAATGTAAGGAACTGGCAGGTGAACAATTCAACTGGGTGCCCAGCTAGGTGTGTCCAATTCTCCAGGTTCTGATAATATAAAAGAATGTGCCCTGATGAGCTGAGCACATGGGCAGCTGAGGATATTAGTAAGGTGTACACACCAACTACACCAATGAGCTATGAATAGGGAGGTGGGTCCTACAGTTGTGCAATCACAGCTTTGATTGATGTCGAGTGATTCCGATCAGTGGTAATGGTGATATGAAAGGTTGTCTCTAAATTTAGCTAGCTGTTAACTTTTTGCTCAGTGGTTACACTTTAGACTTCACACTCCAGGCTATGTAAATAGTACTTGCTAGCTTTGTTTGCTTTATAAAAGAAAAAAAAATGAAGTAATAACTGTTCATTTTGGGTCCTCTTTAACATGGTGAAAGGTGAAACTTAACAAAGGTAATGTGCACTATGCAAATCAGTATTTTCAAAAATTCAAACTGATACCATTGTAATGCACCCAGTTATTAATAACAGGAAAGGAACAAGGGGAAGGCCAAATATTATAGGCATATAATTTGTGCAGCTTTGCCAGGAAGCTATCTGTCCTGTTCCCTGTAGATCCTGGGGGAAGAGGCTGTACAGAGGAAGAAGAGACACATGCTCAGTCAAGTCAGTGCTTGCCTATCAGTCACACCTGGGAACAGGTCATGGGCCAGAGAAGGCATGGACACTACAAACACAGGACGATTTAATATATTTAATCTCCTCGTCAAAGGATTCCTTTCTCTTGCTCTCTCTTGCTTGCTCAAGCTTGATTCCTGGCCTATGGGACTCTGATGCTCCTGCATTTGTCCACATGGTGCACAGCCATGTGGATCCAACACAATGGAGTAATGGCCTGTAACTAGCTTGATGTTGTTACTGGACCCAGCTCCACCCTGGAACGGAAACTCTGGACACTGGTTTTGCTTCTAGCTCTGGCAAATACCCAGCTGTACCTCTTCCAGGATTGGATTAAGGGAAATGGGGCTTGGGAAAACCACGGATATAATTCCACACAAATAAAAATTACTCATCTGCTGGAAACCAATTCCTGCATGTCATAATTAAAAGAATTTCATCAAAAGGTTGATGAGACTTGGGGGCTCAACAAGGGCTGAGCCACATATATAATCATCTGTTGGAACAGCTAAAAAGCATCTCCCCCAAACCTGAATAGGATAATCATTTGCTGCTAGACAGCTCAGGCATCTTTTTTTTTTTTTAATGTATTTTATTGATTTTTTTACAGAGAGGAAGGGAGAGGGATAGAAAGTCAGAAACATCAATGAGAGAGAGACATCAATCAGCCGCCTCCTGCATGCCCCCTACTGGAGTTGTGCCCGTGGAATAGTCTGCAGGCCAACGCTCTATCCACTGAGCCAAACTGGTGTCGGCCAGCTCAGGCATCTTAATCTACATGTTATTGCCTCCTGTTGGCCAAACACCTGAACAACTGTAGGCTATTCCCCAATCTGACAATGCTTCTGTAAACCCTACTCTTTGAAACCCTACCCTTTGGAGTATTATCTCCACCTTGCCTTAGGACAAACTGTGTTAATAGAAAGCAAGAGATCCTGGGACAAGAAGAGTCTTTAGCTCCTTTAGCTGAAGCTCCTCTCACCCCAAAACTATCTTTCGTCTCCAGACTCTTTAATCATCTACGCATGGCCTTTCTCCAGATTGCTGACCACCTTCTTAAGGCTGGGACAAGAACCCTGTTACTCATCCTCCTGTGCAAGTCTCAGAAAATTCTTTTTCTCAAGATATAATATGGAACCAGCCCCCAGCACTCAGTGGGGACAGGGATATCCAACTCACACTTGCAACAGAGAAAGACTAACCACACATTTCTCCAATAACAAAACCATCACAAATATCTAACAATGTCAAAAGACAGCATGACAGTTCAGCTAGATATGCCTATGATTTCTCAGATCTACAAGGATCTCAGCAGAACACTGAGGATATTCAAGTCTGGATCAAAGCCCTTGTGACAAGCATACCTATACAGAAGTAAAAGAAGCCTCATACAACATCTGAAAAACTCTAAAATCTTATGCATTAGAAATAGCAAACCTAGTAATGAAATCTGACATATACAAAAAGATTGAGGGAGTTTCACTTCCAAAAATGAAAGGCTAAGTAATGTAGACCACCCCTTCCATATGCAAATAACTTAAAAAGCTAAAAATAATTTTTTTATAAATATATTTTATTGATTTTTTTACAGAGAGGAAGGGAGAGGGATAGAGAGTTAGAAACATCGATGAGAGACATTGATCAGCCGCCTCCTACAGGGGATGTGCCCGCAACCAAGGTACATACCCTTGACCGGAATCGAACCTGGGACCTTTCAGTCCGCAGGCCGATGCTCTCTCCACTGAGCCAAACCGGTTTCGGCTAAAAATAATATTTTAAATAAAAATCTGGAAAACTAGACTGGCTGGTGTGACTCCATAGTTAAGTGTCACCTATGAACTAGGAGGTAACAGATTCCCAATCAGGGCACATGCCTAGGTTTTGGGCCTGATCCCTAGGAGGGAGGTAGGTAGAGCTGGGAGCAGCTGATCAATGATTCTCTCTCATCATTGATGCTTCTATCTCTCTCTCCCTCTCCCTTCCTCTCTGAAATATATATATTTAGTCTAGAAAACTAAAAGAAGCAGAGACATATGAGACAAAATGCAAGATAAAAAAGAAATTCTGAGAGGTCGGTCGGTCCATATTTTAAGGCCACTTTCTCCCTGAAATAACAGCCATTTCAGAAAAGGCAACTGAGAACAGTTTATAACAGATGTGTGGGGTCAAAAGCAAAAAACTGAAGTTGAGAGCCTTTCCAAGAAAGGAGGTCCCTGGTCAAACTCTATGCCTCCCCCTCCCCCCAGCCCCTAGCCTCTGGGTTGGAATTCTGCCTGAAGGACAATACACTAACAGTAAGAATGAACCAGAAATGGTTAAAACCTGGCACTGAAGTTTAACTTTGAAATATCTCAATAGTAAACAATAAGGTAATCCATGATTGCCATTGTCTCTAATTTATAACAAAAAGCAAATATCTCCTCTTATTCTTAAAAATTATCAAATTAAGCAACTTCTCTTTGCAGAGAATGAAATAGATCAAGAAGATCCCATTTAGAAAGTTTTAAAAATGAGAAAAAACAGTTGTAGAATGGGAGACAATCTTAGCAATACATATAAATGACAAAGTGCTCATATATGCGATATATAAAGGCCTCACACAAATCAATAACAAAACGGCAAGAAACGCAATAAAAGAGAGGGGGGGAAAGCAAACTGGCATTTCAAAAAAGAAAACAGCAATAGCCAACAAACATAAAAAAAATGCTCATTATCATTAGTAATCATGAAAATGCAAATTAAAACCATAAACACTCAACATAATGGCTATTACTGAAAGACTCAGTAGTATCAGTGTTGGAAAGAATGAACAACACAAATCCTCACACACTAATGATAAAAGTGCAAATTAGTGCAGCCACTTTGAAAGCCTGTTTTTCAGGACCTACTAAATTGGAAGGCACACCTAGCAACTGCACTGCACGTTATGTTCCAAAAGAAATGCATGCACAGGTGCTCTAAAATAATAAAATCAGTCACTGCAGCATTATTCATAACAGCCCAAAATTCAAAATAATTCCAATATCCATCACAAAATGTTACAATATATTACAGTATATTCACACAATGGAATACAAAGGAGCAATAAAAATGAACTAACTGCAAGTAGATGGCACAACACCCAAAAATACCACAATCATAATGTTTAGCAAAAGAAGCCAAATACACAAAAAAGCATGTCCTGAATGACTGCATTTATATGAAGTCCAAAAGAGACAAAATTAATCTGAAGGTTTAAAACTCCAATTAAGAGTCATGTTTAAAAAGAAAGGAGTTAATGGTAAGTAGGGGAAATAAGCCAGCCTCTTGTGTGCTGGTGATGGTCTAGTTCTATATCTGAGTGGTGGTTACATGGGCATATTCACCTTGAAATAATTAATCCAGCTTACACATTGATATATGTATTTCTCAGTATATGCATTATACTTTCAAATTTTAAATATTAAAAGGAAGAAAAAAAGAAACATAGCCTGGCCAGTGGCTCAGCAGTTGAGCATCAACCTATGAACCAGGAAATCACGATTTGATTCCCAGTCATGGCAACATGCCTGGCTTGTGGGCTCCTTCCCCAATATGGGGCATAAAGGAAGCAGCCAATCGATGATTCTGTCTCATCATTGATGTTTCTATCTCTCTCTCCCTCTCCCTTCCTCTCTGAAATTAATAAAAATACATTTAAAAAGAAAAAATACACAAAGCTTTAGCAGCTTCCTTTGTCAAGTGACAGGTCCCACACTAGAGTTTATGAGAGGAGAGGACCATTGAAGAAGATATAGAGGACCTCAGAGCTACCTTCTTCTTAGTGTGCATTCAGCTCCTAGGGAGAGAGAATGTAAACCAGGGAATGGATAAAAGTCTTTTTGTGTGAACCACTGCCATTAAGAAAGGCACCAAACTGTTAATCTCAAAAGAGATTTTTTTAAGTATGTGATATTTTTGCTATTTTAGATAAGTACAGTGTTAATTAAATGGTGTCCTTGGTGTGCCTGGGAAAATCTAGGGCTTTATGTAAAAAATTAAGTATCCCATGTCCTGACCACACGTTAGTGCCACACCATCATGTAACAGCTGCAAAGATTTATCAACTGCAACAGAAGACCGACATTGTATCTTCACCTCTCTGGTGCACTTCACAAAGAAATCAGCACCAAACACTCAGGCAAATAAGCACACTGTGGCCAGGTGCTTATTCTTGTTTTTTAAAGGGGCAGTAACTGAGTTGATCTCTGAAAATACAGCATTATCCATCTCTTAGTAGATGCAGCCAATAAATTTAAACTTCAAAATAAACAACATATCTATCTGAGAAACTGAAAACACAATTAACAACTGGAGAAAAATTAACTACTTTTATGGGAAAACATCCAGATATGTTATGAAAAAAAAATTCCACTACCTTTTCTTGTCTTGGAAAGACAAAAGGTATTGTGGGAAATGAACAAATACACATTATCCCTAAGGTTGACAAATTTGCAAGGGTTTAGTAACAATTTCCATTGTTATTTTTCTCCTAAAAGAAAAACACCAGAAATGATGCAAAGAAATAGATACTGTATGTTCTTAAAATTTAACCTTAAATCCACTGAGAATAGTGATTTGATAGAAAGAAATCTCTGCATAGAGAGTATGTACAATCTGAGTTTGAGATAACAAAACTTGAGAATAAGGGGTATTTTCAATCAGTACTACCTAAAACAAGGACAGCAAGGAGGTCTCTGTAGCAATTATGTACACACTTATGTAAGACTAGAGGCCCAGTGCATGAAATTCATGCACAGGGGGGTGTCCCTCAGCCCAGCCTGCACTCTCTCCAATGTGGGACCCCTTGAGGGATGTCCAACGGCCCGTTTAGGCCCGATTCTGGTGGTTGGACATCCCTCACACAATTCAGGACTGCTGGCTCCCAACTGCTCCCCTGCCTCTGTCTGATTGCCCCTAACCACTTCTGCCTCCCAGCCTGAAAACCCTCTAAATACTCCCCTGCCAGCCTGATTGACGCCTAACTGCTCCCCAGCCAGCCTGACTGGCCCTAACTACCCTCCCCTGCAGGCCTGGTAACCCCTAACTGACCTCCCTTGCCAGTCTGGTCACCCCTAACTGCCTCCCTTGGCAGCCAGCCTGTCACCCCTAACTGCCCTCCCCTGATGGTCTTGCCCCCCCCCAGTTATCCTCCCCTGAAGGTCTGGTCCTCTCAAGTGCCCTCCCCTGCAGGCCAGGTTCCCCCCAACTGCCCTCCTCTGCATAACTGGTTCCCCACAAGTTCCCTCCCCTGCAGGCCTGGCTTCCCCCAAATGTCCTCCACTGTAGGCCTGGTCACCCCCCCCCCAAACTGCCCTTCACTGCAGGCCTGATCCCCCCAACTGCTCTTTCCTACAGGCTTGCTCCCCACCCCCGAACTGCCCCCCTCATGCAGTCCTGGTCCTCCCAACTGCCATCCCCTGCTGACCTGTTCTCCCTCAACTGACCTCCTCTGCTGGGCCAATCATCCCTAACTGCCCTCCCTGCTTATCTGATTGCCCACAATTGCCCTCCCCTTCAGGCCTGTGTCTCCCCAACTGTCCTCCACTGCAGGCCTGGGTCCCACCCCAACTTCCCCCCATTGCAGGCCTGGTTCCCCACCCTCCAAATGCCCTCCCTGCTGTCCTACAGGTCTGCCCCCGACCTTGTCCTCCCCTAAAGTTCTGGTTTCCCCCAACTGTCTTCCTCTGCTGACTCAGTCACCCCTAACTGCCCTCCCTGCTTCCCTGATCACCCACAACTGCCCTCAGCTGTAGGCCTGGGTCTCCCCCAACTGCCCTCCTCTTCTGGCTTGGTCACCCCTAACTGCTCTCCTCTTCTGGCCTGGTCACCCCCAATTACCCTGCTCTTCTGGCCTGGTCACCCCTAACTGCCCACAACTGCCTTCCCCTGCAGGCCATCTTGTGGTAGCAATCTTGTGTCCACATGGGGCAGCCATCTTTGACCACATGGGGGCAGCCATCTTGTGTCTTAAAGTGATGGTTAATTTGCATATTACTCTTTTATTAGATAGGACTAGAGGCCTGCTGCACAAAATTTGTGCACAGGGGGTGTGGTTGTGTCCCTCAGTCCAGCCTGCACCCTCTCCAATATGGGACCCCTTGAGGGATGTCCGACTGCCCGTTTAGGCCAGATCTGACTGGGATTGGGTCTAAACAGGCAGTTGGACATTCCTCTCACAATCCAAGGACTGCTGGCTCCCAAATGCTCGCCTGCCTGCCTTTCTGATTGCCCCTAACCACTTCTGCCTGCCATCCTGATCACCCCTTAACCACTCTTCTGCCAGCCTGATTGATGCTTAACTGCTCCCCCATCAGCCTGTTTGCCCCTAACTGCTGTTTTGCAGGCCTGTTCCCCCCCCCTCCCAACTGCTCTCCTCTGCAGCCCTGGGTCCCCTCAAACTGCCCTTCCCTGCAGGCCCAGTTGCCCCCAACTTCCCTCCTCTGCTGGCCTGGTCATCCATAATTGCCCTTCCCTGCAGGCTTGATTGCCCCCAACTACCCTCCCTTGCATGCCTGGTCCCTCCCAACTGTCCTCCCCTGCTGGCCTGAACACCCACAACTGCCCTCCTTTGCAGGCCATCTTGTGGTGGCCATCTTGTGTCCACATGGGGGCAGGATCTTTGACCACATGAGGATAGCCATTTTGTGTGTTGGAATTATGGTCAATCTGTATATTACTCTTTTATTAGATAGGATAGAGGCCTGGTGCATGGGTGGGTCTAGCTAGTTTGCCCTGAAGGATGTCCCAGATCAGGGTGAGGTTTTCCTTGAGGCATGGGGCAGCTTGGGTGAGGAGCCTGTGGTGGTTTGCAGGCCACCCACGCCCTCCAGAGACCCAAGCAGAGGCCCTGGTATCTGGAATTTATTTATCTTCTACAATTGAAACTTTGTAGCCTGGAGCAGAGCCAAGCCTCCTGCTAGCTCAGTGGCCACAGCCATTTCTGTTGGGATTTATTTATCTTTTATAATAAAAACTTGTAGCCTTAAGCGGAGGCCAAGGCAGGCCAGGGCTGCAGAAAGCTTGGCTTCCTCCATCACCGGGGGCAACCCTAGCCTCCTGCTCTCACCAGCTCCATGGCTGCCGCCATTTTTGTTGGAATTTATTTATCTTCTATAATTGAAACTTTGTAGCTTTGTGTGGAGGCCTGGGCTGGCCAGGGTGTACAGAAAGCTTGGCTTCCTCCATCACCAGGGAAACCCAAGCCTCCCTCCTGCTCTCTCCATGGCCACAGCCATCTTGGTTGGGGTTAATTTGCATATTCACTCCTGAGTGGCTGGTGGGCATGGCTGGTGGTATAACAGAGGTATAGTCAATTTGCATATTACTCTTTTATTAGATAGGATGACCTAAAATACTTAATAGGAATGCTACAGAGCTGCTACTCAAAATTCTGTGTTTCTCAAATATCATTTAACAAGAGCTATAGAAGCATCACTGAGTCAATATAATTTAAAATTTATAATAAAACTCTAACAATTAAAACAAATGATAATTCTATTCCTAATATACTACCACTGTAAATATTTCAAACTTAAATATTGAAAATTCATAAACATTTTATAAGAGCTATAAAATGTATTATTAAACAAAGTGGTATACACCACCAAAAAAGTTAAAATTTACTGAACTTCATTGTGAATACAATGAACCCAGTCACCCTCTCTACCATAAACAAAGAGTTCTCACCACTTCTTGTTTTTGGGTTTCACTCAGTTTTTCAGTCAATCTTTCCAAAGTCCTTTTTGTTTCAGCATCCGACCTAAGCAACAACAACAACAAAATATTTTAAGTTGGCTTAAAATATATACAATTGAGAAAATATATACAATTTAAAAAATTTATAAAATGTTATTACATAATATTCTACTTCAGTGGTTCTCAAATGTTAGCAAACATATGAGACACATGGAGGGTTGTTCAATCCCCAAAATTTCTGAATCAGTAATTTGGGATCCAAGAATGTGCATTTCTACAAATTCCTAGGTGATGTCAATGCTGCTGGTCTAGGAAGTATACTTTGAGAAACACTGCTATACTGGAACATCATCTTCAATAACTAAGCTGCATTTTTATTTAAGAAGAAAGGAAGAGAGGGAGAAAGGGAGAATAAAACTCTCAATCTTCCATCCTCTCCAGCAATTTATAAGTCAATTATATAAAAATGTGCTGTACAAACTCATTAACTTATCTCCCATTACCTTTTTCCCATCGAATTAATAATGTAAATACAGGATCATTAATAAAATAGTACAGAAAGACTTACAAAGGAAAGCAAAGGCCTTCCTCTCTCACACTTCCTCACTTCTAGTCCACGCCCCACTGGCAACCATGTTTGATCATTTTTATTCTTAATTCTTTTGCTGATTACTTCCATCATTTCCAATTCTAGACATTTTCAATTGAGTCCTTGTTTTGAAATATTTAGTTCACTCACATTGCTCTCCAAATTTGGATGAATGTATTGCTATTTTTAGTTCTTCTATTGGTTATCTGTGTTACCTGCATAATGTACATCTACCTCTCATTAATATTCCATCATAGAGAATTGATGTTCTTTGGTTACTTTCTTTCATGCTCACATTTAGTCAGCTTACTTGGATCATTAACTTTCTTGTGCTTTTGTTTTTTGCTGGAGTTTTTCATCTTTTGGCCTTATATGGACCTTATTTATCACATCATTGATATTTTCCCCTACTTGTTACTGAATCATTTATTAAGAATTGACTCCACTCACCTACATTATTCTCAAAGACAGTTCCTCTGCTCTGATCCAGAGTGAACAGGTCTCGAGCCTCCTATGTGGCTATCATTCTGAGGATTATGTTCACTAAATTTCTTAGCTTTACTATTTTTTATTACCAATACCTTACTCTTCCTTGGTTACCATCTATTTTACTTATATGTCCTTAGGTAATTTCACTGGAAGGAAGTTACCTTAAAAGATAAATTTTCTAAGTCTATATCTCTGAAAATGTCTTTCCTTATATCTCTTTCTTGGCTTTTGTGGTTCCATGTGCTCCTGGATTTCCCCCGTCTCATAGCTGTTGCTTCTGTTCAGTTCTTCTATATAAGTGACTTCCCAGGATTGCAATGCCTTCGCATTCAGCCTTGTCCTTGATGCTCTCAATACCGTTTCTCCCTAAATATCCTCCATTTCCATGGTTCCAAATGCCACTTCTATGCTGACCACTCTTAAAACCTCTAAAAGGAACTTCTCCTTTGAGCTCCAAAGTTAATACCTAGCTGAGTGTTTTATATTTCTATTTGGATGTCTTACAGGCATCTTAAACCTATCATATCCAAGATTAAAACTTAATTTCTACATCTCACCTACTTCTACAGTCTTCCATATTTCAAAAGTGGCATTACCATCTACCCAGTTATTCAAGTCAGAAATCTAAGAATCATCTTACATTTATTCTCCTTTATCCCTTCCACATATAACCCACTGCTAAATCCTCCTCTTCAGTATGAAAAAAAAAACAAAAAACCTGGAAACACCCTCCTGTCCAACTGTCCCTTGCCATAATCCTGGTCAAGCCACCATCATCTCTCATATATTAATGCAGAAGTTGTCTAACTCGCCCTCCTCCAATCAGTCCTCCTTATGGCATCTGAATGAAACCTTATTTAACTCTTTTAAAAAGCTTGCTTTCCAGTGTTCTTTTTACAATAAATGTCAAGACAAAATAAAAACTAATAAATGAACATATCAGCCTTTCTGAATCACACAGAAAATTAAACCTTTATTAAAAGGAATTAAAAATCTGTGGTACAAGTAAAGCAGAATTGGATCCTAAAATCTTCCTCGTCCACAAAGTTAAACCACCAAGTTTCACCAGAAACTTGATTCCTGTTTTGGGTTAAATAAAGTTTCTCTTCCTCACACATACCTCTTGAAATAATTAATGGGAGCCACACAAACTATTACTAAATGGTACCAGCCCATGAGTAAGCAGATTTTTAGTCCCCATCGGATATCCAAATGTCCAATTAAACTAACCAACTACATCAACCCTGCAACCTCCCCTGTGTCTTCTTTACAGCAGTCACTAACCTGTGGTCCACGGACCACTCGTAGTTCGTGAGGTCTGAAAAGTTGACGACCACTGGTTTAAGGAAACCTTTGGAGCAGTGGTCGCCTAGTGGTGATCCACAGGCCACTGGTGATCCGTGAGATCCGAAAAGCTGGCAACCGCTGTCTTACAAGGCAACTACCTCCTAAACTCATGTTCCTGTGCTTAATTTATACCCTTCCTTCAAATGTGTAAATGGAACACGATGGGACTGGCACGGGGCACTGACAGTGGGTATGAACACCAGCTCCAGAGCCGGCTGTGGGTGCAAGCAGGGCTGGCACCGGCAGCAGGTGTGAGTGCCTTGTGGGACCAGGCACACGGGAGCAAAGAATTTTCAGTAACCAGCAGAGGCTCGCCCCAATATCAGGAACCAGCCTTGGTCTGGCGCCCCCACTCACCCACTCCACCATCCCACTACAGCCAATGCCCACCATGTTCTACGCTCTGCAGCCTGCTGCTAATGCATGCCATGTTTCACACGCACCCCCTACTGGTCAGCATGCGTCATAGTGACCATTGTTCAGTTGTTCCGCCGTTTGGCCTATTTGCATATTAGGATTTTATATAGGGAGACTAGCGGTCTGGTGCACGGATTCGTGTACCTGTGGGATCCCTCAGCCTGGCATGCAGGGATCAGGCTGAAACTGGCTCTCTGACATCCCCCAAGGGGTCCCAGGTTGCGAGAGGGCACAGGCCAGGCTGAGGGACCCCCACTGGTGCACAAATCTGTGCCACACACCTCTAGTAGTTGATATTCATAGATTTAACAGTTACAGTTTTGACTCTTTGTGCTATCACAACCCCAAGTTGGTATGGGGAATGATTTCAATAGCTGGAGTGGAAGTTATCAAGTAAACTTGGTAAACAAATTTCAATTCAGCTTTGCTATTCCCTAATCATTGTTACACAGATTGTAACTCTTAAGAAGGGATACAAAATCTTTGTTTCTTGTAAAAAGATGGCCTCCAAATGAAAACCAACTGTCCCAGCTGATGATGAAAATGAAAAGACAGTAAAGAAATTTTAAATAAACAGTACTTCTTGGGGACTACTCAGAATTGACAAGTTAAGCAGACTGGGCACATATAAACCAGGGGTTTTTGAAGATTTCAAATGAAAACTAAATTATCAGATTCTACAATGGGTCATGCCCATTGATCAACCAATTCCACATTATGCTTTTTACTTTATAGCTCCATTATCAGTCAGGTGGTCTCTGTGTCTGTCTGCCTGTCTCCATCTCTCTCTCTCTTCAATGTATTTATAAACCTACCTTTTTTTATAAGGTTCTACAATGTTTCTCTCTGCAGTGTCAGTATTCTATTGTAGTAAGTTAAAATGTTTTTAAAAATATGAAATTAATGTGTCTAACATTGAGTCATCATGATACATTCTAAATTCAAAAGGACTTCCACCATTTTAGTATTAAAAACACAGTTCAGTTTTTTAAATTCATGTAAACATTTAAATTATAAAACTTATTTCAGTCTTTGAATAATTCATGCCTCCAGTGAAAACCAAACTCTGCCTTTACCTGCATCTTCTGGCAAGCTCCCGGTTGAAATCATCTCCAAGGCGAACCTGTTCACTGCTGAGGTCTCGGAGAGACTGATGAAAAGCATGAAGCTAGGAAAGGCAGAACATAGTTATCCATTTAGAATTCTGTTAAATCTTCCATGAAGACTCACTGAGGGTAAAGAATAAGAACTTGTTCTTTGTAATAAGGCCCAAATTTTATAATGTTAAGACTCAATAAAATTTAATTTCTATTGAACAAAATAAAATATTCTTTCCAAAGAAAAGCAATTTTTAAAAAGCAAAACATAATATTAACCATCACATCTTTATAGTACAATAATCCCACTCCTTAGAGATACCGTAGAAAAGGGATCAGCAAACTTTTTCTGTAAAGGGTACAATAGCAAATATTTCAGGTTTTCGAGCTATATAGTCTCTGCCACAATTACTCAACTCTTCTGTTACAGCACCGAAGCAGCCATAAACCAATTATCAAGACTGTGCTACAATAAAACCTTATTCAAGTAGACCACACCCTGCAGCATGCCAACCCAGGCTACAGAGAAACGTGCCCACATGCACAGGAACCATGTAAAAGTATGTTTGGAGCAGCACTGCTCGTAGTGAGAACAGTGAAAACAAACCAAAAGTCCATTAAAAGTAGAATTGGAACAAATAAATTCCAATATATTCCTCCAGCCGTGTATCCTACAGCAGTGAAAATGATCAAACCTACCTATACATTAGTTAGGCTGAACGTTAAAAGAATAACATTGGATGGAAAAGCAAGTTACAAAAGAAGGTCTACAATATTATTCCATTGAGATAAATATGATGTAAGTAGTAAAAATGACTTTTTTTAAAAAAGCAAGATAATGGTTAACATTAACATCAAGGTAGTTGATAGCACATGGGGAAAGAAGGAATTAAAAAGAGGCTTTTGGAGTATAACAACAATCTGTTTCTTAGCCTAGGTGATGGTTACATGGATTTTCATTCATATTATTGTACTTTTAATTGCAAATATTTATCTACATAGGTATGTGTATGCTATAATGTATGATTTAAAATTTTAAGTTAAATATAGACTTGCAGAAACAACAAATTGATTTATTTTTAACAAATGAATGTTGAGCAACTAATCAGTGCCAACAATTGCACTGGGAAACAAATAGCTCACAATTTAACATGGAAGACAGATAAGTAAACAAAACCACAACATGTTGCACAGGGGCATTAAGATGTTGAACTAATGGTCATCTTAAGAGAACGGACTTAAAATAAGTAAGAACAATGAAAGAGAAAGGAATAGAGGTAATACAGTGGATAATAACAGACATCACAGGTTTTGTCATTATGATTTTCCCATTTTGGAAACCAGAATCCTAGGACTCATCTTTGACATCCCATTTCACTCATCCCACCTTCCTCACATGGTCATCTGATCTTCAAGACCTTTCATTGGAGAGAAACCAAGATGGTGGCATAGGTGAACACCTAAACTGCTGCCTCGCACAACAATTTCAAAACTACAGCTACAAGACAGAATGGACATCATCCAGAACCACAAGAAAGCTGGCTAAGTGGAAATTCTACAACTAGAGGGAAAGAGAGGGGCTCACGGAGACTCAGAGGAGCTGCAAAAAGCTGAGGTAAGGAGACATGCGCATGGAGAGGATGGGTGGCAGAAGGACTGGCTGGCTTCCTCTAGCAGAGGGGAGACAGAAACTCCTGTCTGCACTGAATCCCAGTTCCTACTGCACTGTACCCCAGTTACAGGCGAGACTCATAGGGGGAAGTCTAGACTGTCAGAGAAAGGGAGGAGTGCATGGAAACTCACAGGAACCGTGAAAGGTAGAGGTCTGGAGGCACGTGCGAGTGCACGCAGAGAGGGCTGACTGCTGATTGTGCCACTGGCTTTCACTAGCGGGAGGAAGACCAAACCTCCCAACTGAGCTGACCTCCAGTTCTGACTGCACTGAACTCCAGTTTCAGGCAAGACCCTGGGTACCCAGACTCATATGGGTCTCCGAAGTGCATGGAAATTCAGGACAGCTGTGAAAGGCAGAAGTCTGGAGGCGCGTGTGCCAGTGCATGCAAAGAGGGCTATAGTGATTACTAAGGGACACTGAGATCCAGAGGCCTCATAGGGCAGGGCTGACGGGAAGCCAATGATGTCTGCTCAGCTCTGAGACTCCACCCCATCCAAACTGAACACAGAAGCTTTTGCAATTTTGCAAGTCTTGAATCATTAGGCTGACTCCAGCACAGAAGTTCTCCTGGCATAGACATAGCTGATCCCCACAGCTAATTGTCCTGGAGGTCAATTCCCCCCAGTGATACCAACAACAATCAAGACTTAACTATAACAAGGCTGAACACACAGTCCACAAAGAGGTGCATCAAGAGTGACCACCTCAGGTACCTAGGAAGGCTGAGCCATATAGGACAACTAGCACACAAAGCTACTCTACCAACTCAGGGAAGCAGCAAAAATGCAGACACAAAGGAAGAGATCATAAACAAAAGAAATGGAGGAAAACAAACAACTGGATATAGAGTTCAAAACCACGGTTATAAGGTTTTTCAAGAATTTTCTAGAAAAGATCAATAAATTTAGCAAAACCCAAGAGGAAATAAAAAAGGAACCATTAGAAATTAAACATATACTGACTGAAATAAAAAAATATTATACAGAGACCTAACTGCAGACTAGAGGAACATAAGATTCAAGTCAAAGATTTGAAATACAAAGAAGCAGAAAACACTCAACTGGAAAAGCAAAAAGAAAAGAAGAATCCAAAAATTTGAAGACAGTATGAGGAGCCTCAAGTATACTAACTTCAAGTATACCAACATCAGAATTATGGGAATGCCAGAAGAAGAGAGAGAGCAAGATACTAAAATCCTATTGGAAGAAATAATGACAGAAAACTCCCCACCTGGTGAAAGAAATAGACTTACAAGTCCAGGAAGTGCACAGAACCCTAAACAAAAGAAATCTAAAGAGGACCACACCAAGACACATCATAATTAAAATGCCAAGAGCAAAAGACAAAGAGAGAATATTAAAAGCAGCAGGAGAAAAACCGTTCATTACCTACAAGGGAGCACCCATTCGACTGTCAGCTGATTTCTCAACAGAAACTATGCAGGCCAGACGGGAGTGGCAAGAAATATTCAAAGTGATCAATAGCAAGAACCTACAACCAAGATTACTTCACCCAGCAAAGCTATTCAGAATTGAACACCAGATAAAGAGCTTCACAGAATAAAAAAAAAAAAGCTAAAGGAGTTCATCAACACCAAACCAGTATTCTATGAAATGCTGAAAGGTACTCTAAGAAGAGGAAGAAGAAGAAAAAGGTAAAGATAAAAATTATGAACAACAAATACATATCCATCAACAAGTGAATCTAAAATTCAGGTGAATTAAAAATCTGATGAACAGAATAAACTGGTGAATATAATAGATTCAGGGGCATAGAAAGAGAGTTGACTGACAATTCTCAGAGGGAAAGAGGTGAGGGGGATGTGGGAAGAGACTGCACAAAAATCGTACACCTATGGATGAGGAGAATGGGGGGGAAGGTAAGGGCAGAGGGTGGGGTGGAAACTGGGTAAAGGGGAGCTATGGGGGAAAAAAAAGAATAACAATTGTAATAACCTGAACAATAAAGATTTATTAAATTTTAAAAAAAAGACCTTTCATTTTGTCCAGCAAATAGCTTTTAAATCTTTCCAACTCCATTCCTCCTATTCCAAGTGACCAACATCTCTATCTAGAATACAGCAATATCTTCCTAATTGGTTTGCCCACATTTACTCCATTTTCAACACTGAAGCCAGGGCAATCTTTGCAAAATAGTTGTCACTCCCTTACAAGGCTATACATATTCTCAATGCTTCATATATCTTTAGCCACATAGACTTCTTTAATGTACTCATAAGCACTATCCTCCTTCCTATCAAGGTATTTGTTCTACCTTAAATGATTCTTACTGAACCTATGGATCTCAGCTCATCAGCCATTTGTTTTTCAAAACACCTTCCCTGAACAGGGCAGGTGCCGCTAGTATACATTCCCATAGCTTTGTGCCTCTTTCTGTTAGAACATGCATCTCTGCACATAATTGTGGATGTACTTGTGCACTTATTTGATTAATATCTAGCTCCCACTCTAGGTTATAAGTTCCAAGAAAATGCAAGGTTTTTGCTCATCATTGTGTCCAAGCACAAAGAACTTGCCCAGACAGAAGAACGTAAACAAATAGAATGAAAGAGTAAATGAGTAATGTTAGGATATTGTTCTCTGCTCTAAGTTTAAACAAATCATTCATGCTAACAAATAATAACTACCAAAATATAACTTAGTGAAGGAAAAGTTTCTACAAGGTGTCTTGTAGTGCACTTGGTTTTGTTATCTCTTTATCTTATGCAATAACAACTGAAAGCTACAGATGAGTATACTAATAAAATGGGAACCCTCAATCCTAAAACAATCAAAACAAAGATGTCAAAATCAGCAAAATCTCCTAGCCCCTATCTAATTAATGTAGCTACCCAGGACAACAATAACAAACATGTCTGTTCAGCTCTTGCAGAGAAATTTAAAGAAGCAGAAAAAGAAATATGTCCATAGACTGAATACTGCTGAAATTTTAGTGAATACATAGAAAAAGTATAGAATTTCTTACTTAACAGAAAGTGGTTCCCTTGATGACAACAATCAGAAAAACATTAGTTGAAAAATCAACAGGCTAACCACATAAAAGTAGCTGACTTAGCAAGGCTTACAGAAGAGTGATCCAGCTGAACAAGGAAATAAAACATGTCCAAGTAAACTCACTTTTAAATTGTTCTACAAAATATAATCTTCTATAACAAAATTCTAAATAAATATATGATGATGATGAGTACATTGAAAATAAAATAGTTCACTTATTTTTTAAAAATCATTACAAAGTTACTGGTGATGAAACTCTGGTTCAAATGCAGTCATAGAATTCAAGCGTCAGTCATTTATATAGAAAGGTAAGGAATACGGAGTACAGAATGGTACAAAGTACCTGGCCCACGTTCTCAGTCTCCCGAACAAATCGGACACCAGCTCTGGATCTAATTCGTTTACTACCCTGTTGATCCCCATAGTCCTTGAGAGGTGAGGTAGGTGGAAAACGGTGGCTTTCTTAATGAATGAAAGAAAAGGAAGAGGATAAAAATACTGCATGAGGAGAAATGATCTAAAATTTCATCAGTAAGTACATAGCAGATATGAATATATACATGTGCCTTTAGTCCAAACTACTCCCCCAAGTATGTTACTGTAGCCATAAAATTCCACAAAATTGTCACTAATCTTGCTCTTAAAGCTGATAAGATGAACAAAAATAAGCTGGAAATAAAATGTCAAAAGTTCTAATGTGCTATACTTGTCAAAGAAGTAATATATTTTCTCTTACACAAAAATAACTGCTAAATAAAAATAATTTTTATATCCCCTTACTATAATACTACTATAACAGAATTTTTCAAATAACTAATTAAGAATCTAACATATGAATGGCATTTAAAGATCAATAAAAACTAACTACATAAAGAAGAATAGCTGATTGTGTCCTATTTGTAATCCTTATTCTCAGGATCAATAGCAGTATTAACAATGTGAGCTGCTAATGTGCACTCTACCTAAATCACCTCCCCTCACCGCAGACTTTTTTACTCTTTTCTAGCCTAAGTCTTCTTTATTCAAACATAAATCTCAGTGCTGCAGAAAAGTACAAGTAAGATTAATTACAGACAAACTAAGTGTTTTCACCTTTAATCCAGCCATTGAATTCTAGCTGCACAGCAAGGATAAAGATCATCTGTTCTTAATGAGTGTCATAGGTATTTCATAATGAGAGATCTGAAAAACTATGAAACTAGGATTCCTAACCCAGAAATCTACTAATATCACTAGATCCTCTTTTTGTTTTGATTGATGGCAGATGCTTCAATCCGAGTGTTGTCAGTTAAAGCTCTGCATGGTCCATGGAGTCTGAGAACAACAAAAGCAGTAGACTCACAAGAACAGAGTACTGTTAGACATACTTTTTAATATTCACTATACAAGAGCTGACTGCTTCTTTAATACCTTATTTGTATGATTTTATGTACGGGTTGTAATTATCCAAAGATTAAACAGATTAACTATGCACTTTGGGAATAATTTTTAAATGAAAGGGATTTTCAGAACTTGTATAGAGTTTACCTGTCACAGTGCCACCATCAAAGTCACTTGCACTCAGACTTGTAACTGAAATACTTCTCCCTCCTGAGTTTCTCAATAAACGTTGACTCCGTAGTTGGCCTATTGATTGTTCCAAGGTTTCTTTTAACTAAATTAAAGAATATAATGGAGATTTATTATCTTTAAACAACCTGCAAATACAAATAGACTAAACATTTTAAAAGCTATTATTTTTCAAATATCTGGGGTCTGAAAGAGAATTTACATCAGAGAAATTTCAAACTAAGTTATGTTAGGAAATAGAAAAATAGTAAACATAAATATATTAAGAACCAATTCTAACATCAGTTTTTAAACAGAATCTAACACTACCTATTTCATATGTTTATTACCAGAATGGAAAAGAAATATTTAGTCAAGCTGGTATGGCTCAGTGGTTGAGGGTCAACCCAGGAATCAAGAGATTACTGGTTCAATTCCTGGTCAGGGTACACTCCTGGGTTTCAGGCTGAATCCCCAGTAGGGGGTCTGCAGAAGGTAGCCAATTGATGATGTTTCTCTCTATCCCTCTCCTTTTCTCTCTCTCTAAAAAAATAAATAAATAAAATAAAAAATAAAATAAAAATAAAAACATATCCTATATAATAAAAGCCTAATATGCTAAATGTCTGGTCATCCAGTTGTCTATTGAACCAATCAAAGTGATATGCTAATGATATGCTAAAGACACTCAATCATTTACTATGACATGCACTGACCACCAGGGAGAAAACAGTTGACTGGTCAACCAGTTGCTATTACATGCACTGACTACCAGGGAGCAGACACTTCGACCAATAATTTAGCTTGCTGCTGGGATTGAGTGAGATGGGCCAGACATGCCCTGGAGCTCTCCCGCTGTCCCTCCCTGGCTGGCCAACCTCCCACATCCCTCCCCAGCCCTGATCATGCACCAGTGGGGTCACTAGGCCTGGCCTGCGCCCTCTCACAATCCGGGCTGAGGGACCTGTCCCTCCCCAAGTGCAGAAATTTCATGCACCGGGCATCTAATAAATAAACAAATGAATGAATGAGATGTCCAGGCTTACAAAACCAGATCCCAATGTCTAACTGACCTGCCACTCATGCTTAGAAACATAAGGCCAACACACCTGAAAAGAAAACCTTCCTCCCTTCCTTCAGAAACCCCAAATCTGTAACAAACTGGAAACTGAACAGCTATCACAGTGACGGCTGTTCTGGAAACAGTGTGTACTACCCAACTCTATATCAGAACATCTTTCATTCATTCAAAGATTTAAATTTTTATAAGGCTAACCAATTGACACAGACAATAGGGAGTGAGGGCATTAGTTGGAGGATGGGGGGTCAATGAGGCAATAAGGACACATATGTAACACCTTAATCAATAAAGAAAAATCATTTTAAAAAAGATTAAAATTTCCAGGAAACTACATGGCCTGATGTCAGTGTGTTAGCATACACTAGAGATTACAGTTGTTCACATGCTCTCTTCAGATCATTAGGGAATCGACCAGCAGGTTACAAAAGAAGATATCTTTTTAAACCTAAAATGTTACATTAAATAAAATACACTAAGTACTAAAATAATGCCCATGCTTGTACACAGCTATATACTCAAAAAGAGCATTAAACCAAAACCCAAGGGGACAAACAGTAAAGCTGAGGAAAATCCATATACCCTTTATTGCCGAGCAACTTCAGGTCTAGGTATCTTATCCAGGGATAAATAAGCAATAATGCTAATAAAAATAATGCGTGAACCATATAACAAGTTATCCGTAACTTGTTAAAGAGAATGTTGAAACAAAACAATTGATTGAAAAGACAGGGTCTCCTAAACTCAGACAGAATTAAAAGACAGAACCACTATGGAGAGAATAAGGTGACTTCCTATGGAACTACGTAGAAAGAAAGTAGCTGCAGTTGAAGAGAGAGCACAAGTGAAACAATATGAACCACAAGTGAGCATTTTGGATGTAACTCTTCTAAAAAAAAAAAAAGGTTAAAACAGTCTGGATTAAAAGAAGCACAGTTAGAATTTCAGGAATCTACCTCAATTGTTGCTCTCATTTCTATTTAAAAAAAAAGGGGGGGGGGTAAAGGCTACTATTTCTATACATTTTGTCCCCTGCTTCCCTAAATTGCCACAACCTGCCTGCATGTTTACAACTGTAGGACCCACCTATCAATCCAGGAAAACATAGAGATGAGGCCCGGGAGAAGCAACATTGATCTTGAGAATAATTTACTTATAAGTATAAGAGAACTATATCTAACATATTACCTAGATCAGAAGTCTTACACAACGAACACACACACAAAAAAAATATCAATCATCTGTGACAAAGGCTCAGAATAAAATTGAATAATGTTAAAGTTAAAAACCTCAAATCCAATCTGTAACCTCAGAAAAGGACTAGAAATGAAAAATGGTTTTAGTTCACACAAGCCAATGACAGAACCAGCTCTGTTATCTTTTCCTGTGTTTTTTTCTTTATTAGTCACATCTTTCAAGCTAAGCCTGATGCCACTATACTTTTGGAAGCAAAGTTGTTGCCCACTCTTTCTCCCCTCTCCTAAAAATCCAGTTTCATGCAGTGGTTCTCAACCTTTCTAATGCCACGACCCTTTAATACATTTCCTCATGTTGTGGTGACCCCAACTATAAAATTATTTTCTTTGCTACTTCATAACTGTAACTTTGCTACTGTTATTAATCGTAATGTAAATATCTGTTTTCCAATGATCTTAGGCTCTACAGCAGCGGTTTTCACGGTTGAGAACTGCTAGCAGGGTCACCTAAGACCACTGAAAACACAGGTATTTACATTACGATTCATAACAGTAGCAAAATTACAGTTATGAAGTAGCAACGAAAATAATTTTATGGTTGGGGGTCACCACAACATGAGGAAATGCATTAAAGGGTCTCAGCATTAGGAAGGTTGAGAAACTGGTGTAGATGGAAAAAAGGAGTCCCATTTATGCCAGATTTTTACTACAAAAGACCTCACTGCTTTGGTAGGTCTCTGATGCGTTAGTAATGCTATTTTTACTTTTTTTTCCTTTTTTAGCCTTTCTAGTTATTCAGAGTAAGAGAGTCGATTCAAAATAATCTTATCTACCGATGCCAGAGGCAGAGTATGCCAGCATCCTTTTTATGTAGGCTTCTTTGCTAACAAATCCTCAACTATAAGTAAAAGCTGATGAATAAAATAAACTTACACACACAGACACACAACCCCTGTTAACAAAAATGGAAAAAGGCTACCATGGAACATAGGGAAAAATATTGCAGAACAAGAGAAATTAATCATTTCAGAAATAAGATAAACTATTTGATAACTTCATTTTAAACTTTAAAAGGTATATCATAAGCCATAGAACAGATGAATAGGCTGATAAAGACCAAAAAATGAAATGCAAAAGTAAATAATCAGGATCAAGATTTTTTTAATATCAAGACAAAAACACATCCTCCATCTAAAATACAAAACTAAAAATGTAACAGAATTAAAATATACACTTGAAGTAACAATAACACAAAAGACACTACACAAAATCTAGGCATGATGGATGAAACTAACCTGATCACTGCTGAAACACAAAATCAAAAAGATGAGGAGATAACATGTAAAATAATAAAAGTTTCTTCAAATGTTTTAGGATTATAACTTCTAACGAGGTGCAAAGGCAAACCAAACTTGAAGTTAAATGAAAACAAAACAACACTAATAAAGCTCAATTTAACATTAATTCGATATGCTATTATGCTGAAATGAAAACAGTACTCCACATGAGACTATGGTACTGATTGCAAAGGTGCAGATTCTTGCCCAGCCAGCGTGGCTCAGTGGATGAATGTCAATCTATGAACCAGAAGGTCATGGTTCGATTCCTGGTTAGGGCACATGCCCCGTTTGCAGGCTCGATCCCTAGCAGGGAGAAAAGCAGGAGGCAGTTGATTGGTGTTTCTCTCTCATCAATGTTTCTGTCTCTACCTCCCTCTTTTTTTCTCTCTCTGAAATTAAAAAAAAAAAACACCTATTTTTAAAAATGCAGATTCTTCAAGTCTAGCATGACATCACCGCAGACCAAGTGACGATTCCATTTCTCTCTTTCCCACATCACAAAACATGCAATGACATTTTCACAATCTGCTATAAATGCTTCATTTACATGGTAAGTCTATTCTTTTACCTCTGCTCATTTGATATTAGAATAAAAAAACTGAAGCATTACTACTATGTAAAAATAAAAGGTACCCTTAATAGTATATTACTATATTTTGGGTAGACAGGCAATTTACTCATGAACATAGAGATGGAAAAGGCAATATTATGTATGCTATCAAATTTAGCATATGCTTTTATATCAAAATAATCAGATACACATATCACTGTGAATGGTGCAACACATTGTTATTTATATTCACAATGATGCCCTCATGAAACTAAAGTTAAACCCAATGAATTCAAGGAAAGAAAACTAACATGTACTGAATGTCTGTATGCCAAGCACTATTAACATAGTAAATGCTTGAAGATATAAGTATTATTGGGTGAATTAAAAAAATAAGAAGATACATGTTTAACAAGTGTCTAAAACACTATAACCACTTCAGTGTTATAAAGAGAATTATATGATTAGGTTCATTTTTCATGAAGCTCAAGATCAGAAAGGTTTAGTAGCTTGCCCAAAGTAACTGGAATGGTTTCTAGCAGAAAAATCAGGATTCAATTTGAAGTCTGATTCCAAAATCTACATTTTCCCTCTAGACGCAAAGCAAAAGTCTGTAAAAATTATTCTCTTGTCCAGTTTTTTCATGAGACTTGGTAATAAAATCTTAAACATAGAATTCTGAGAACCTAATTTCTAAGATTTGAAAAATGTATTTACAAAAAGAAGCCACCAGACTTTAATTCAATTGTTCAATTACCATTTCTTACCCCTAGACTCTTACTACTTAACATTAAAGTTATTAAAAGACTGTGGCTAGTTCTCAACTTCAGGACAACTGGTACCTCGGCCAGAGAGAAGGGGGCACATGCCTTCAGCTTTGCGAGATTCCAAGTGGCTTGTGCCTGGCTCTAAACCATTAACGTTATCTTCCTAGGGTATCAGTATATTTGACAACTGAAACCCATCAAACAGAACAAAAACCTGGAGTTTATTATTTAACATTTAAATTCTTCCAAAGTTCATGTGCCAGATGGTAACATCCTGTTACTCCCAAAGGAAATTTTAAACAGAACACTTAATTAGGAGAAAAATTACCTATTAGTGCAAACCTCTAAGGCTGAATTTGATATTACTATATTTTCACCCATCTTTCCCTTAAAAATGAATAAATCAGCTGATCTGAATCAAGGGAACTGTATTTTGCTTTTATACCCAATATGAACTACTTTAGCATCATCAGCTACACTTCTACTGCAGAAGGCATTAACTTTTTATGTTGAATATTCTTTCTTGAGGGCATTCCATTTTCATAGCATTAACTCAAAAAATAGTCCCTGATGTCTTATGAATAGGAACACAGAGTTCTAGATATAGTCTAAACACTATGCTAATCAATTGCACTATATAACAAATGCTGAAAATAAGCTTTTAACTAAAACCTTCCCCATGGGTCCTTTTTGACCCAAATGTTCTCAGACTTCCCAAGAAATTTACAGAATGAGAAATAATGACACTTAATTAAGGTTATGAAAGTCAAGGAGCCCAAAGTCCCTATGTCATTGTATGCAACTAAATATGGCTCATTGGCTGGAGTGGCTAGAAAAAAAGGCTAGAATCAATGGTTGCTACTTAGGAGGAAAGGGGAAATCGATACTGGTGCAGGGAAGCTGCAGAATCCACCACGTTGCCTAAGTGCCAGGCAAAACTGCCAGCCTTTACAATCTGTCATGCCAGTCCTAGCTCAGCACCAGACTTCTTCCCAATTCTGTTTCTGATCTGTTCCATCTAACTCTAATTTCTGACACAGCACCAGCCACAAGAGTAATGACTTGTGTGGCAATGGGCTTCTGTTTTTCAATCAGTTAAGGTAATCTCCAAAATCTAGTTTATCAATGGGAATTATATAACCCTTTAAGCTTGGAATGCAAACCCTCAGTTTTCAGAAATATGGATTCACAACATCACAAACATGTGAGCAACCACGAGGTAAATGAATCCCGACACTAGGTTTTAGGATAACATTGTTGACTCTGTCACTGACTAGCTGGGAGACTGTGGGCAAGTTAGCAACCATTCTGTGCCCCAGTTTTTTATCTTGTAAATGAGGAAAATAATAGTATCTACCTAACAGGCTTGTTGAGAGAATTAACTGAGTTGATAGTTTAAAAGCATCTGGGATATGCTAAGCTTATAGAGAAATTCCCCGAGAGATTGTGAAAAGGCAGACGCCTTGCTACCCTCTAACATTGCTCAGCTTCACATATCATAAGTCAAGAATTAAATCCATGCTAGAAAGATTCAAGAGGTCAACAGTGAAATTATGTACATTCCAAGGAAAAGTAGTCAGAAAAATGACCCAACATGACTCTTGATCCTAAGGCCTCACAAAACCAACAGCAATGATTCTAATAGTTCTCTTGTTGGGTGAGGTCATCTCAGGAGAAAAACATCATATCAATTATTTATATTCTCCCTCAGCAACTGGCAAGTTATGTTCACAAAATTAAACCCAAATCAAATAACTATGTTAAGTACATATATAAAACATCCATGTCCTGAGGCTTAGCAATAGAATCATTTATAAAATCTAAGTTAATAATAAAAATTCTTGTCTTCCCTAAAGCAAAAGAGTTTATCTCATTTTCTAAGAAATCCCTTATATTTTAAAAAGAAATACTAATTTCAATGAGGCAATAGATATTTAGCAGGAAGGAAATTTTTAACAGTTGGGCAATGGTTAAAATGGATTAAGCTGTTACAGGATTCTCTCTCTCTCTCTCTCTCTCTCTATATATATATATATACATATATATATATATACACACACACACACACATACACACACACACACACACGAGGACTTGTATAATTTGCAGCATAGTCTCAAAAATAAAAATATTAATTTCCAGGGTTCCTCTCTAAACATTACACATATTGATTCAAAGCAAAGAAAAAATTGGTTATACTACTATGTACTTCAAGGACTCCAAGAATTTAAATAGAGCCCAACTGGTGTTACTCAGTGGTTGAGCATCAACCAATGAACCAGGTCATGTTTTGGTTCCCAGTCAGGGCACACGCCTGGATTGCAGGCTTGATCCCCAGTAGGAAATGTGCAGGAGGCAACCAATCAATGATTCTCTCTCATCATGGATGTTTCTATCTTTCTCTTCCTCTCACTTCCTCTCTGAAATCAATAAAAATATTTTTTAAAAGAATATAAATAGAAAGATTCAGATAAATCATGTCATCCTTGGCACATTACACACACTCATTTTTAGGTGTAAAATATTCTAGAACAGTAAATATTTTAATGCTAAGAAAACAATTCTCATTGAGAAGCCCATCAGAATCACTTGTTACGAGAAATACTCTTCCTCAGTTGCACATCTTCCAATAGATTATGGCAGATGCTCCCCAGGTAATCTATAGGTGGCTTGATGAAGATCAATGGTCTATCAAGTGAATATAATGGCAGGCAATGAGTGACATTACTCCTCTGGCTTGCTAGTGGGTAAAATCACTGAGAACCAACTGCTTTAACAGGACAAGAATTTGGAGAAATTCAGGAGGAGACTCTAGATCAAACTAAGAAAAAGTCTGAAGCCAAAGAAAGACCCTTGCTGTCTTCCATCTTACTTTTTATAAAGTGGCTTTGCATATGATGTACTTACAACTCAAATGGAAATGAAGTATCCGTTGAATATATTTACTTCCCAAATATAGAGCCTCCAGAGTTCATCATTATTCAACTCAAGGCCTACCTCAAAGGCTTACTGCCATAGTAGAACATTCTTTGAGTTTTAAATGCTTATCTGCACAGAAGTTTCTCTAATTCATAATTTCATTTCCCAATTGCAAATTCAAAGAAAATTTGCTACTATAAGCAAGCATCTAATATTCAACATGACAAAGTAGGATTGTTCTCTGCTATTAGTGTTTTTAATTGTTCACTAAAATTAAAAGGCAGAGTATTAGCTCCCATTATTAATAAAGTAGTTTAAGCTAAAGCATTTAAGGAGCTACCCAAATATACAAAATCTATAGCTTCATCAAATACATCATAAATCATGAAAATCTTTTAGTTGCAAAAAAATCCAAGTTTATTTTCTAAATGATAGTAGTGGAAAACCTTATGACAGAAGATATATTTCCCTGTGTACAAGCAATTATTTTCCAATTACAAGCAAATAATGCTAACTATTCTTCTATTTTATAAAAAGAAAGTAACAAATCATCAATTATAACTTGGAAGTAATGTGACAATTCAGTTATATATATATATATATATATATAGTACAAATCAGAGTACAAATATATTCTAGTTTTATTAAAGTATATACTCATATTGAAAACATGGAGAAATAAATTTAATTGGATTTCCAAGAGTTTGCAGATGAATTAACAAATTTCAAAAGAGGAAATAAAATAAATTAAAAATATATTAATAAAAAATATTCTTTTTACTCTAAAATTCTTGGATGTGTTTCCTTCTTACATCCCCATGTGAAGTAAGTACTAACTGGCACATCCCTGAGAAAGCAATTTTGAAATATCTAGCAAATTGTAAGTATACATATCCTTCAACCCAGCAACTCTGCTTCCAGGAATCACATATGATTACAGAAAAACAGGAGTACCATAATGCTCATTGGTTCATTATTTCAATACAAAAAAAAAAAATTAATGCACCTATACTATGCAGTATAATGTAATTTCAAAAAAAATGTGTCATGTGGAAAATAATATAAACATGTATTACTAAACAAAAAAAGTTTGCACAACATTACGTATGATTCGAGTTTATAAAGCAATAACATTTAAGCTTATGCATGCATTAAAAAATGTTTGGAAAAATATACAAGAAATTATCAAAACTGTTACCTTTTTGGAATGGGACTCAAAAGGGCTATGAGATCAGAGTTTTATTATTTATTTAAACAATGAGCATGTACTGTTTTAAAATAAACTATCCTGAAAATTCTTACCTGCCCATGAGAGTTAGCCCAAAGTTAGTAACTCTCTGTTTAATTCATGTCCTTAATTCTTCCCTCTCTGACTTAACACTTTCAAATTCAATAGAAGCTATATGATATAAGCTAGTTGGCAATCTAACTGATGAGCTAAACTAAATTTATACTATAAAATAGTGAAGCAGTCTAAAAGTTAAAGCTGTTAACAATTACTATTTCCTTTAGCTCACATCCCTAATCCTCAGCTCTGCATTCCCAAAAAGGTAAAAGAAAATACAAACATGCAAACATCTTACGTGTTCTATAGCACCTGCCTGTTCGTTACTATAGTCTCGATACTGTCCAAGCATCTGGTCTACTTGTCGCAGGTTTCGACTGGTGTCCTTGGGAAAGAAAATGGACTTTATTAGTTGTTCCAAACAATGTTTTTCCCAGTAGTAGTATGTCAAATAGCTAAGTCAGCCATTTGCAAAGGTACAATTTATATCATAGTTAAGTCGGATATCAATATATTTCATAAATATCAAATCTTAACACAACTGAGAGAAACTAAAAACTATCTGCAATTTACTTGTGTGAAGTCTAAAGTACCTAATTTAAATCCTTATCCAAGGAACCGTAAATTGGCAACAATACCTTAAACTGAAAAAAAGCCCACATAATCAACTCTTGCACCTCAACTAATTCACACCCCTTTATGAAAAAGAATGCTAAAAGACTTAATCTAGTAGATTATCTACAAGAGAAGCAAATCATTGGGATCCATGTTATCTTAATTATTGCTTTAACTGAGAACTCAATTAGGAGGGGAGGGGGGTATCCTTTAACCTTTAATTATAAACAACAAATTTAGTTCTAATCATAACAAAAATGGTTTCTACCTAAATATGCTAGGTTTCACCTGAGAAATTAATGGAGGTATTTCTTTAAAAAACATACATTTATTGCCCTGGCTGGCACAGTTCAGTGCTTAGAACACCGGCCTGCCCACCAGAGGGTCTTGAGTTCAATTCCAGGTCAAGGGCACGTCCCTAAATTGCAGATACAATTCCCACCCCAATTAGGATTAATGTGGAACAAACCAATTTATGTGTCTCTGTCACAATGATGTTTTTCTCTCTCTCCAACTCCCCTTCCTTCCACTCTCTCTAAATTCAATGGAAAAAATATCCTCACTCTTTAGGTGACAATTAAAAAAAAATATGTGTGTGTGTGTGTTTGTGTGTATACACTGAGTAGCCAGATTATTATGATCTCTAAATGCATAATAATCTAGCCACTCAATGTGTATACTATAATAAAAGGCTAATATGAAAACTGTCCCCTTGACCAGGAGTTTGACCAGCAGGCAGGCCAGCCAACCACCATGTCCCCTCCCTCTGGCCAAGCTGGCCAGATCCCACCCATGCATGAATTCATGCAACAAGCCTCTAATATATAAACTAAGTGGCCAGATTATTATGATCTCTGAATGCATAATAATCTGGCCACTCAATGTATATATATATATATATATATATATATATATGTGTGTGTGTGTGTGTGTGTATGTGTATACACATATATATATACTGTGTGTGTGTATATATACATATATATACACACATATATATATATACACACACACATATCCATATATATATCCATATACATATGGGTATACACACACACTAATGTGTGTCTGTGGTGGGAAAGTACAGAACTTATACTCCAAAATTCATTGTTATATTAATTTTAAAAAGAAAAATCAAATCAAATTATGGCCTCTCCATTAGAAATTAGCCTTTCTTTATCTAAGCGTATTAACTCAGAACAATAAAAAGCCAAAATCCATACTTATTCAGGTAAGACAAAGATAAGGGAGTAATAAGAAGGGGGGAAAAATTCTATTTGAGTTTTCTTTGTACCATTGTGACTGTGGTATCTTCCCCACCTCATTTCCCAAACCCCTTTTATGGGGAGAATGAAAACTGTTCCCGCCCAAATCTCCAAACACTGTCAAAGTTAGCCTCCAAATCAAAAGGGACTCTTACCATTATTCATTCATGAATAATCATATTTTGATTATTATTAACCAAAATATGAGCAATTTCTCCAAAGGCACATGTCCACAAGAAGCTAAAGGATGATAATTCCTAAAGGTTTCATTTCTATAATATTTTATTTAGAAATATAACCCTTTCCACAACCTATCATATATTTCAAATATCCCTACTGTGGTAAACATAATGGCTTCCAAAGATGTTCAAAGCCTAATTCCTGGAACTTTACATGTCAAAAGGGATTGTGCAGATGTGATTAAACTAAGGATGTTGAGATGAGCAATATCCTGGATTCCTGGGTGCACTCAATGTGATCACAAATATTCTTAAAAGTGGAAGAGAGAAGCAGGAGAGGTAGTCAAGAGGTAGCCGACACCAGTTTGGCTCAGTGGATAGAGCGTCGGCCTGTGGACTAAAAGGTCCCAGGTTCGATTCCAGTCAAGGGCATGTACCTTGGTTGCAGGCACATCCCCAGTAGGGGGCGTGCAGGAGGCGGCTGATCGATGTCTCTCTCTCATTGATGTTTCTAACTCTCTATCCCTCTTCCTTCCTCTCTGTGAAAAATCAATAAAATATATTTTTTAAAAAAAAGAGTGACGAGCTGCCGAAACTGGTTTGGCTCAGTGGATAGAGCATCGGCCTGTGGCCTGGAGGGTCCCAGGTTCGATTCCGGTTAAGGGCATGTACTTTGGCTGCGTGCACATCCCCAGTGGGCGGCAAGCAGAAGGCAGCTGATCAATGTCTCTCTCTCACCGATGTTTCTAACTCTCTATCCCTCTCCCTTCCTCTCTGTAAAAAAACAATAAAATATATTTAAAAAAGAGAGAGAGAGAGAGAGAGTGACGAGCTATGAGAAGGACTCGACCCACCCTGCTGGCTTTGGAGATGAACAAGCCACAAGACAGAAAATGTGGGCAGCTTAGAAGCTGGAAAAAGGCAAGAGGACACATAATTCTCTAGAGCCTCCAGAAAGAAACACAGCCCTACCAACACCCTAATTATTGCCCAATGAGATTAGTGTCAGATTCTGACCTAATTTAAGAATTTTAAGAAAATAAATTTCTGTTATTTAAGACATTAATTTTGTGGTAATTTGTTGTGGTAGCAAAAAAACTAATACAGTGACTGAAACTATTACTCAGCTTAACTATTTAATATTGATTTAAAGCATCCAGTGTTAAACTAACCTGTAAAGTACTTGTTATGGTGTTGACCTTCTTGGTGACATCGACTGTAGGACGATTTCCAATTTCCCTGTGTATTGACCTGGCACCCCATCGACTCAACCGGTCATGAGAGCGGAAGTGGTCTGAATCACTGGAGGATTCTGCCATTGATGTACACAAGTCCTTAAAAATAAATTCGGGTCATGGTCAAGCAAATGGTAAAGAGAACAGTAATAAGAGATTAATTTAGCTATTTACTTTTTGATCTTTTAAAGTATTTATTACATTAGTTCTTTGGTTTATCATAATAGTTGCATACAGTTTGAAAACTTAAGTCACTTCCTCATATAATTCTCTCTCCTTTGTTTTTTCTGCTTTAAAAGAGCAACTCCTGCCCAGCCGATGTGGCTCAGTGGTTGAGCATCAACCTATGAACCAGAAGGTCACAGTTCGATTCTCAGTCATGGCACATGCCCCAGTTGTGGACTCGATCCCCAATGTGGGATGTGCAAGGGCAGCTAGCCAATGATTCTCTCTCATCATTGATGTTTAGCTCTCTCCCTCTCCCTTCCTCTCTGAAAGCAATAAAAATATTTTTTTAAAACAAGCAATCCTCAAATATTATTTTAGTTACGTTTACAGTTCCAAATAATAAAAATCCCTTAGTTCTGTGCAATGTTCCTACATTTTAAAAGCACTTTCACATACAGTATCTTATTTAATCCTACTAACAGATAAATAGGACAGATAGATTTGTTTCTCTAAACACAGATTGTCTAGAACCTGCAGGTGTCAATATTAGTCTGATGTTCATTCTACTGCACTCTAAGAACATTTGTATCTTTGAACAAAAATACAATGCACACAGAATTACCTAAAGAAAACCCAAGTATACAGTGAATACTCTTATGCACCTAAATTTACAATATAGATTTAAACAAATTCAGTAACAAAGGTAAAAATTCTATAACAATATGTGGGAAGAAGGCATCATCAACATCTCCACCAAATTAGAAAGTCAAACATCTTGAGTATAATTTCATCAGTAAACAATTTTCTAAATATGCCTTTTTTTCCCATCCTTACCTCAATTTTCTATATAGTGCAAAAGTAAATTAGTTCATGAAGGACAATATCAAAACTTTCAGAAAACCTTTTATAGAAGTTGAAGAAACAAATGTATTTGGGAGAAAGAAGTATCAGAGAAAACGCAATTGATGAAAAGTGTAAATTTATTGACTATTCTAATAATTCTATTTTCTGCTTAATGGAGCGTTAATATAACTTTTAACATTAATTGCTGTACTCTTCCTAAAATTTATATGGTCATTTTTTTCTGACTTATTAATTCCAGTGTGATGAAATCTTTCTTTAATAATCTAGAATATTCTGGACTTTTGGGATCATTATTCTGTATGCGTCTGGGAAGTACAGGAGTGGGGAACATCCGGCCCGTGAATTGTATCACTTGGTCTGGCCTTGCCACTAATCTGACACTGATGTAGTATAGCATCCCATTGTGTATATGTACCACAGCCTTTTTATAAATGAAGTGTTAGTACCTTCCCACCCCACCCTTCATCCACTCTTCTTCCTGCCTCCTTCCCTAGGGATAGATATTAGCATGACATTACATATGACTCTCATACCTTTACCACGTATATGTGTTTCACAGTCTTTCTTAATGGAACAAACATTACAATTAATTTGTAAATATTAACAACAGAAATTTAACTTTAAAACAGAATATCCTAGCAGCATTAAATAAAGAACAATATTAATAACTAAATTATGTCTAATTGTCACATAATACAAAAAAGACCCATCACTTATCCCTCCTAAAGATTAAACATTTTAACCAGATAAAACCACACTTTCCAGCATGAATTTCACTAATACACACCCACAGTCTTCAGCTATTAATTTCAATTACTTTGAGCAATAAAAGATATTCAAACTCCTGCATATGATGGAACACCAATGGAATATCAAGATTTAGGTGAGCTAGAGCTAAGAATTTGGTATCGCTCTTTTCTAAATAGCATATGAAACATGAGCAAATGACTTTAATTACATAAGTGTCATAAATGTTGAATAAGGGAAATTAAAGAATTTGAACATAATATAAAACAGTATTTGATTATTTTCATTGTTAATAAAATTTAGCACTTCCTTCAACTATTACTGACAATTTCAAAGGTCAAACATGACTCTCATAGCTAAATGAAAGAATTCCTAACCTTTAATATCACAACACAAAAGACAGCTATGGTAGCAAGGATCCAACTTTTTTTTTAACATACTTTATGTATCCTTTTTACAGAGAGGAAGGGAAAGGAATAAAGAATTAGAAACATCGATGAGAGAAACATTGATCAGCTGCCTCCTGCATACCCACTACTGAGGATGTGCCTACAATCAAGGTACATGTCCTTGACCAGAATCGAACCTGGAACCCTTCAGTCTGCAGGCCAATGCTCTAGCCACTGAGCCAAAACAGTTAGGGCAGCAGAGGTACAACTTTACCAAAAACATGCCTATCATCAGCCAGCACTGCCATTCGGCAGACACAGAGTTGACATAGGGAGAAAGAAACATAAGAAAGAAGTGACCACTGGAGTGGTCAGGAGACTCCTGCCATATAATCAGAACCCAGAACAAAATATCTGAAAGGCCATGAAAATAGTTTCTGAAAGCCCCTTAGTATAACTGACTAAAGAAGAAAAGCACAAAGCAGCTAACACCAATTAGACACCTTGTTCCTCATTAAAAATGTATTATGCTGCAGTTGAAAAATTAATTATAAAAAAAAAAGTACTGTATTGTATATCCTAATATCAATGGCATTAATGAAAACTGACCAGGCCTCTGAAAATCTCTCTAAATAAATTGTACCCATAGTAGTACATTCATTCCATCTTGATAAAGGCATACTGAGAATGATTGGTCACCTAGAAAACAAAAATGGGTGGCCATGAAAAAAAAATGTTCTCCTAATAACCTAAGAAATATAAATTAAGTACTGAGATAGTTTTTCTACCCTATTAAGTTATTTTCCTTTAAATAATGTTTCTGGTTAGCCAAACTGTGGGGGAAAGAGCACTACTATAAAGATCTAATGGAAATGTCTACATTGATAAACTTGCCTAAATGTCAGCAAGCCAGACATATATCAAGAGCAGTTTGTACCTCTGACCAAATAACTTCCAAAACTTTCCCCTGGTGTACATAAAATCATCTGGAGTACATAAAGAATTTATATATAAATATATTGATTGAGAATTTGTAATAGAAGGAAAATAAATACAATTTAAATTTCAAATTATAAGAGAATGAATGATTAAAATACAATGCAGTTCTACACTGGAACAGTATGTAGACTTTACATACCCTGGTTCTGGAGATATTTAATAGGAATTTAAGGAATAACAGTATGAATCCCAATTTTTAATAAGCATTATATGTTGTTTGTATATGACTATAAATTGCCGGTATACAAATTAGAGGAGCGGGAAAGAGTGATGATAAAAGGGGAAGAAAATAGACCCAAAGTATATTTACCATGCAGAGTTTACAGCAGATTTTTATTTTTATTTTTTAAATGTATATTTTATTGATCTTTTTTACAGAGAGGAAGGGAGAGAGAGAGAGAGTTGGAATCATTGATGAGAAAGAAACATCAAGCAGTCGCCTCCTGCACACCTCCTATTGGGGATGTGCCTGTAACCAAGGTACATGCCGAGTCCGCAGGCCAACGCTCTATCCACTGAGCCAAACCGGACAGGGTACTGATTTTTTTTTTAATTCCTATTTTTCTTAAAATGTCTACAATGAATATATTATCAGAAAGAAAAACTCAATGTGTACTTAAAAAAAAAATTTTAAGATGACCTTCAGAGACAGCAGATTAATAAAAGGCTGGCAAGAGGAAATGAAGAATGACATAGCTGCAATAAAGGTCACAATGAAAAATATCAACAGTAGACTAGAAGCTGAGGACCACATCAGCAAGCCAGAAGACAAGGTAGAAAAAAATACCCAAGCAGAGCAGCAACTGGAAAAAAATAACTTTAAAACCAGGAGGAGAGCATAAGGGAGCTTCGGGACAACATGAAAAAGAAAACATCATCCATATATGAGCGGTGTTAAAGGAGAGGAAACAGCAAGGAATAGAAAACCTGTTTGAAGAAATAATGACAGAAAACTTCCCTGATATTGGAAAAGAAAAACTCACACAAGTCTAAGAAGCACACAGAATCCCAAACAAGATAACACCCTCCCAAAAAAAAATCAAGACACATCATAATTAAATTGGTAAACACCAACAACAAAGTAAAAATCTTAACGGCTGCCAGAGGGAGGCAGAAAGAACCTATAGGGATCTCTCATTGGATTATTAACTGATATCTCAACAGAAACACATCAGGCCAGAAGGGAATGGAATGAAATATACAAAGTCATACCAAGCAAGGGACTAAATCCAAGAATACTGTACCCAGCAAGGCTATCATTCAAAATTGCAGGTGAAATCAGGAACTTTTCAGACAAAGAAAGACTAAGGGAGTTCATTACCACCAAGCCAGCAATGCAAAAAATGCTAAAGGTACTGCTGTAAAAAGAAGAAATAGGAAGGGAAGAAGGAACAAAAGCATGAAGAATAAAAATGGTGACAAACAAGTACCTATCTATTTTATAAAAACCTAGTGGTCCTAATGCCGTAATGACCAAAGACTGGCTCAGGTGGACAGGGCTGTGAGCACGGCAAGGTCATGCGGGTAGGAGGATTCGCACGATTTCACACGCTGGGCTTCTAGTCAATAATAACCTTAAGCTTAAATGCATTAAATTCTCTAATCAAAAGACATAGGGTAGCTGAACGAATAATAAAACATGACCCATATTTCTGCTGTCTACAAGAGAACCATCTCAGAACAAAGGACTCACATAGAATGATAGTGAAGGGATGGAAAAAAATTTTTTCAGGCAAATGGGAATGAAACTAAAAGCTGGGGTAGCGATACTTATATCTGACAAAATAAACCTCAAAGTGAAGACCATAACAAGAGATAAGGAGGGCCACTTCATAATACTAAAGGGAGCAATGCACCCAATATAGGAGCACCCAAATATATAAAAAAAAAAACTTCTGGAAGATCTCAAGGGTAAGATGGACAGCAATACAGTCATAGCAGGGAACTTTAATACCCCTTTGACACCACTGAATAAATCCTCTATACTAAAATTCAGCAAAGAAACATTAATCCTAAATGACTCACTAGATCAAATGGAATTAATTGACATCTTCAGAACATTTCACCCCAAAACTACAGAATATACTTTCTTCTCAAGTGCACAACAGATAACTTCAAAGACAGACCACAAATTGGGGCACAGGCAAATTTTCTTCAAGTTCAAGAAAACAGAAATCATGCTCTAGCTTGTTTTGCTCAGTGAATAGAGCATCAGCCTAGGGAATGAGGGGCCTGGGATCAATTCCAGTCAAGGGCACATGCCTGGGTTGTGGGCTCCATCCCGGGGAGTAGGGGTGGGGGGGAGGGCGGCAGGAGGCAGCCAATCAATAATTCTTCAATCATTGATGTTTCTATCTCTCTCTCCCTCTCTGAAATCAATAAAAATATTTTTTAAAAAAAAAGAAGATAGAAATCATATTAAGCACCTTCGCAGATCACAATGGCAGAAAATTAGAAATCAACAACAATAAAAACAGTGGGGAAAAAAATCAAACACTGTGGGGTCTGTTGTTACTTCACCTTTTTCATTTCTGATTTTGTTTATTTGATTTCCTCTCTTTGTTTCTTGGTGAGCCAGGTTAGAGGTTCATCAATCTTGTTTAACCTTTCAAAGAACCAGCTCTTGGTTTCATTGATCTTTTGTATTTTTGTTTTGTTTTGTTTTGTTTTGTTTTTCGGTCTCTATGCCATTTATTTCCACTCTGATCTTTATGATTTCCTCCCTTCTGCTTAGTTGGGGCTTTTCTTGTTGCTCTAATTCTTTAAAAGTTGTAGGCTTTGATAATTTATTACCATTTTTTCTTGTTTTTTGAGGTAAGCCTGTAAAGCTATGAACTTCCCTTTCAAGAATGCTTTCACTGTGTCCCATAGATTTTTGGATTGTTTTGTTTTCATTGTCATTTGTTACCAGGATGCTTTATTTATTCTTTGATCTCTTTCATAACCCAATCATTGTTTAATAACCCAATCATTGTTTATTGATTTGACACGAGAGAAGGGGAGAGAGAGAAACATCAGTGAGAAACATCAATCAGCAGCCTCTTGCCCGCCCTCTACTAGGGATTGAGCCCTGACTGGGATTAAACAGTGATCTCTAGGTGCATGACACAAAGCTCAACCAATTGAGCCACACTGGCAGGGCTCAAAAACATTCTTAATACTGGAATGAACTTAAAAGTTGAAGGACTATGTGAAAACACATTAACGTGTACTCACATAGGTATGCAATCAAATTCTGCTTTGAAAAACAAATTTAAATGGTTCGTGGATGATATTAACCACAATTACAATATGAAGCCCAAAGAATAATTATAAAGACTGGTAGAAAAACATCTGTGTATGCTCAAGGAACATCTTCATCATTCTTCTTAAAGATTCAAAAGGAAAAGGTTCGGTGGATTAAAAATCCATTCTCATTATCACAAGAAGTTTCAGTATGACAGCTGTTGGGGGGGGAAAGAGTTGCTAAATTTGAAGAATGATTGAAGAACTCAAAGAACAATTTTAAAAAACTGAATCACCCAAATTCTGGTTAAAGGCAAGAAAACATTTCCTTCAACTGGAGAAAAAGCAGAAAATATTCTCTTACTACCACCTACTGGTAAAACAAAACTTCTCATTGATCAGGAAGCAATGGCATGGATCTGTCTGCTTTTCAGACGTTGAGCTTTCTCCAAGACTAGAGACGACTAGGCCAGGCGACCTTGAGTGAAAGTCTCCAGAGTCTTAGAGAAAGCTCTGGGTCTGAAACCAGATGGTACAACACTAAAACTACTTTATTTCGCTGTTCCCAACACATCGGTATTTAAAGGCATAAATGTTGCTTCTGCCTTCACGAGCCTTATAAAGGTGACATACCGCCACCACAGTGAGCAATGAAGCTCCTCAATTCGCTCCCACTGAGGATCCGTCCATCAAAGACAAATGCCCATGTGCAAACCTGAACACTGTGAGCAGAGAGAATAAAAGTGCATTTGGCCCTGTAATAAGAGGACTGGCAGTGGGTCTATACAAACTCAAGTCCACCTCTTCTGTCATTTGACCTAAAAAAGCCATCAGATTGTCTTCATTATAATGATGCATATTTGTATATATGAGAGCTGTAATTTATAGATTCTCAAGTCTCTTTTCCTCAGAGCCAGTTTAAAACAATTAGAATTTGCAAGCTGTTCCATAAAAGATAAGCACCCAGCATCAAGGGTGACATTTCCCAAAAGCTGACTAGTGCATGTTAAGTAGGTGATTAATTCTGTGGCCTCCAAGTGCCTCAGCCGTCCCTGTCCAAGGCAACTGTCCTCAAAGAACACTTCAAGGTAATGATGTTGATATTTAAGGGGATCGCAGGAGGTGGGGAGTGTATTTTAAGATTAATCATTATCAAAGTTCACATTTTAGAAGGCATTTCTCACCGTTTCAACGGCTGCAGGTCTTGAGAGCTTTGCCTCCTCCTTCAAGAGACAAAGTGAACTAGCCAGGAAAGGTTATCATGTACTAACAATTTTCTTGATATCAACTCTCCTCTGTAACTTAATCTTCTCAAACCCTTTTGGTAAGTTCATATAAGATCAAAGTCAACTGCCAATTCTCGGTGAAGTCAATAGATAATGTAAGACATAAGGGAAAAAATGAAGAGATACACATAAATCCTGGCTGGGTGACTCAGTTGGTTGGAGTCTCATCTCTTGCAGGTTTGTGGTTCGATTCCTGGTCAAGACACATACGTAGGTTGAGGGTTTGATCCCCGATCATCAGAGATCTATTGGGAGGCATCTAATCAATGTTTCTCTCTGACATCAATGTTTCTCCCTCTCTCTCTCCTCTCTCTCTCTCTCTCTCTCTCCCCTCCCTCTGTCTCTCCCCCTTCCTGTCTCTCTAAAATCAAGTTTAAAACATGTCTTCAAGTGATTAAAAGGAAAGAGAGAAACTTGAACATATTCGTGCATTCATTTACTCAATTACATCTGCATTAGAAATGAAAGATGGAAGTAAGTAAATTAAGTCACGGTCCTTGATGGGAGAGAAAGAGCTGTAAAAGTGCTCTCTACAGGGAGCAAAGTACTACAACAACATGCCACAGCAGTGGGGTCAGGATCCTCCCACCCATCTGGGAGGATGAGCAGAAGTTTGACAAATAGATGAGACAAGGATGGGGATCCAGTTAGAAAACTTCTTTTTCAGAAGAAGTAGAGAAGGTACAAATAAGCAGAGCGCCTGCATTCTTCCATCAAGGAGTGAATTTAAACCCATCTTCAGTACTGCTACTAGTAAATGTCCCTGGGTTAGGAAGGGGTGCTGGGTAAAATCATCCCAGTTTGAGACTTCTGACTTAGAGAATTAACATTTTTAAATATATATATATATATATATATATGTATATATATATACTAGATTTGATTTTATATTGTATGTTCCACTTATTCCTGCTGCTGCCCTCCATTTCCTCTCCCTCTCTCTCTTACACAAACACACACACAAACACACACACACACACACACACACACACACCCTCTATCCTATGGGTGGAGTGGGTCAGGCTCAGTTCCCAGCTGCATTTTGCTCTCCTTGCTGCAGCTCCTCAGAGTTCAGGGGCAGAGTCACATGGACCAGTGCCCACCAAGCAGGGATCAGGGGCATTTCTGGAAAAGGACAAGCAGCATACAAAATGACTCCTTATTCAGGCATGGAGAAAAAAAATTAGCTGCTGCTCAGATAATTATATATGTGCCACTTGTTAAATATCAGTGCAGTTTTAAAAGTTACTTAATAACCCCCTCCCTGTCTCACAAGCAAAATGACACAGATATTTTAGATTGATACACCCACACATATTTCTAAAATAAATGAGGCAGTTTACAAAATTAAGTAAAACATTTTTAAAAAGTGAAGATTAAAAATAACAAATAAAAACTCAAGAAAATTTACAGAAAAAAAATGGATGCTAGCAAACTCAAGATAGATTTATTACTTGTAGTTACACCCTGGAATTGGACTTTTGCATTGGCTAACTAATTGAAAATGAAATATATACTACAATATTCCTAAAATAGCAGATATGAATAGTCCTCTGGGGATACAGACAACCTCTACTAATTGTCCAAACTTCCCCAGGCTGGGCAAGAGATTAGCCTGGATAAAGATGGAGCTAGAATTTCGAGTTTCTGACACCACTTGGTTTAAATCAGAGGATGAAAACTGGAGGACTATAGACCAAACCCAGCTGACTAAATATGTATTTGAAAATAACACTATGTTCTTCTAAAACATTAATTTTAAAACAACTAAATTTCATATAAAAATTCTAATTTACAGCTTCTCTTGAAAAACCTAGAGATCTGGCAACATTGGGGATGAATTTTCCCATGGCAACATGGACATAAACCATGACTGTGTTGGAGTTGGGCATGTACCTTCCTGTTGTCCAAATTCCTACCAGCCGCTTCACCCAGTGTGTTAACTGACTGGCCCCACTTACTAGCAAAGTTTGCAACCCTATTTTGAATAAAGAACCAAGGCAAAGGGAGTTTACCTTTTTAAAGGAGTTTCCCTAGTTAAAAGTGACCTATTTGCTTGGAAGAAGAGAATTAATGTAACAGCTTTGATATCATCCATGCCTACTAACTCCAAAACCAGAACAAAATACCACTACAAATGAAAGGGTTTGATTTTAATCCATCTACTTAGAACATATTCCTACTATTGTATATGTCAAAAACTAAATTCAGATCAAAAGTATAGTACCTTTCATGATTTGACTCCAATTCTTCACCCCTCCCTTTGTACACTGCTCTCCTACTACAGGTTGAGTTACCTGCCCAGGTCCCTTCCTCTAGGCTCAGCCATGTGACCTGCTTTGGCCAATGGGATTCTAACTAACATGACACAAGTGCAGTCATGAAAAGGGATTACACTCTGGAACTTGCTTCCCTGCACCTCTCCCGTCTCCAAGAGGGCATGCCCAGGATATCTTGTTGGAAGATGTGGGAACACATAGTTGCACCAGAGGCTTCTAGCTTAGATCAGCAGACCAGGTGACCATACAGTTGAAACCAAATAAATATGTGAGTCCAGTCAAAATAAGCAGACAGCTTAGCTGACTAACTGTACAAGCGATAAACAGTTATTGTTGTACTAAAAGCCTAGTGCATGAGTTTGTGCACAGATGGGGTCCCTAGGCCTGGCTGTGATCAAAGAAAGGCTGACTACCAGGGAGAGGGAGCCAGGCCTTGTAAAGGAGCTCCTGGAATCCTATCTTAACCAATGAGACTGAGGCTTCCCCCATCCCAAAAGAGCTGCTAGCTATATCCCCATCAACATCTTCACTGACCAATCAGAACACCTGACCAAACAGAGCTGTTAGCTATATTCCGATCAACATCTTCACTGACCAATCAGAGCAGCTGACCAAACAGAGCTGTTAGCTATATCCCCATCAACATCTTCACTGACCAATCAGAAAAGCTGACCAAACAGAGCTGTTAGCTATATTCCGACCAACATCTTCACTGACCAATCAGAGCAGCTGACCAAACAGAGCTGCTACCTATATCCCCATCAACATCTTCACTGACCAATCAGAGCAACTGACCAAACAGAGCTGTTAGCTATATCCCGATCCAAACAGAGCTGCTAGCCATATCCCCATTAACATCTTCACTGGCTAATCAGTAAAGTACCTTCTGGACAAATCCAGAAGGTACTTTGGAGTTCTTGTTTGCAAGGATGCAAGCAAGGATTTGGAGTTCTTGTTTGCAAGGATGCAAGCAAGGACGTCTATCTATATAAGCCAGCTCCCCTCTGGCTCTGAGAGTGCGCCTTCCCTTTCCACCAAAGACTGATCCCTGCAAGAGATAAAACACCAAAGATATCTCTACCTCACTGGAACAGAGCCGAATAGACCAACATGGGCCAGAGAAGACAGGCACCAAAGACAGAATGGCACAGAGCAGACTAGCACGGAGCTGAACAGACCAGCAAGGAACAGAGATCTCTAGCAGAGGGGCCTGGCCCCAGGTCCACCTCATGGGCTTGCTGTTTTCATGGCTATGCTATATCACAATTGAGCTGTTTTGCACTGAATAGAGTTTCCTTCTTCACCACACCCCAAATTGGGGATTCCTATTGGCATTAAATTGGCACCAATGATTATCTGTTGATAATATGTAGTTTACTAATAAATCATTTTATTTGGTTCAGAAAATAATTTCCTAAAGTTTCCTCTCAAGACTACTGTCCTTGAGAAAAGTTGTTTTCAGACTGTCTTCTAGTGGTGGGATGGGAGTGGGGAGGACAAATTCAAAATTAGGATACACAAAATAAGCATAAGCAATTGATATGACAAGTGACAGGTTAGCAATTACTGAGGGGGAAAAACTAAGCAAGCATAAATAGCAGTTGGGGCTATTTAATCTACTCCCCATAGCATTAAGATTTTCATAAGAAACAAGCTGTTTCCTAAATATATTATAAAGCATAATATTTGTTTTTTTCCTCTATTTTTTAAAGTAGAAACAGAAACTCCTCTTGACTAGTCTAGTGAACAAACACCATTAAAAATTTTAAGAGAGGGAAATATTTCTTACTGCTATTTATACCTCAAATTTGTATGTTGCTTTATAGCTTACAAAGCATTTTCTTTAGCACTTTCTCTTTTGACTTCCATTCAATCCTACAAAGTGGGTATAATTACAACTCTTTACTTTTACTGCTAAGAAAAATAAAGTTTTGAATAAAATACTCGCCCACCATTGCTTTGCTAAAAAGTTACAGTAACAGAGAAGAGAAACCAAGATGGTGGCATAGATGAACACCTAAACTGCTGCCTCACACAACAATTTCAAAATGACAGCTAAAAGACAGAACAGACATCATCCAGAACCATAGGAAAGCTGGATGAGAGGAAATTCTACAACTAAAAGGAAAGAGAAGGGCAGACAGAGACACAGAGGAGCTGCAAAAAGCAGAGGCATGGAGACGCGTGCATGGAGAGGACGAGTGGCTGAGTACCTGGCTGGCTTTTTCTGGCAGGAGGGAGATGGAAACTCCCAATTGCACTGAACCCCAGTTCTGACTGCACTGAACCCCAGTTCCAGGTGAGACTCTGGGGTCCCAGGCTCATACAGGGAGTCTGCACTGTCGGGAAAAGAGAGGAGCACATGGAAACTCAGGGAAGCCACGAAAGGCAAAGGTCTGGAGGTGCATGTGCAAGTGCACATAGAGAAGACTGCAGAAATTTTCGAGGGATACTGAGACCCAGGGGCCTCATAGGGCTGTCTGCTCAGGCCTGAGACTCTTCCCCATCCAAGCCAAGCACAGAGACTTTTGCAATTTTCCAAGTTTTGTCTCATAAGGCTGTCTCCAGCACAGAAGTTCTCCTAGCATAGACACAACTGATCCTCACAGCCAATTGGCCAGCAGGTCAATTTCCCCCAGTTAATCCAACAACAATCAAGACTTAACTACAACAAGGCTGTACACACAGTCCACAAAGGAATGCACCAAGGGTGTCCACCTCAGGTAACTGGGGAGGCGGAGCTACTGGGCCATATAGGACATCTAGCACACAAAGCTAATCTACCAACTCAGGGAAGCAGCAAAAATGCAGAGACAAAGAAACATATCACAACTGAAAGAAATGGAGGGAAAAGCAACAACTGGATATAGAATTCAAAACCCCGGTTATAAGGTTTTTCAAGAATTTCCTAGAAAAGGCCGATAAATTTAGCGAGACTCTCAAGGATATGAAAAAGAAACAACTAGAATTTAAACATACACTCAATGAAATAAAAACTATTATACAGAGATTTAACAGCAGACTAGAGAGGAATGCAAGAATCAAGTTAAAGATTTGAATTACAAAGAGGCAGAAAACACTCACCCGGAAAAACAACAATAAAAAAGGACCCAAAAATTTGAAGATAGTGTAAGGAGCCTCTGGGACAACTTCAAGCATACCAACATCAGAATTATAGGGGTGCCAGAAGAAGAGAGAGAACAAGATACTGAAAACCTATTGGAAGAAATAATAACAGAAAACGTCCCCCAGCTGGTAAAAGAAATAGACTTACAAGTCCAGGAAGTGCACAGAACCCCAAACAAAAGGAATCCAAAGAGGACCACACCAACACACATCATAATTAAAATGCCAAGAGCAAAAGACAAAGAGAGAATATTAAAAGTAGCAAGAGAAAAACAGCTAATTACCTACAAGGGAGCACTCATAGGATTGTCAGCTGATTTCTCAATAGAAACTATGCAGGCCAATGGGAGTGGCAAGAAATATTCAAAGTGATGAATAGCAATAACCTACAACCAAGATTACTCTACCCAGCAAAGCTATCATTCAGAATTTAAGGGCAGATAAAGAGCTTCACAGAGAAGAAAAAGCTAAAGGAGTCATCAACACCAAACCAGTATTATATGAAATGCTGAAAGGTACTCTTTAAGAAGAGGAAGAAGAAGAAAAAGGTAAAGATAAAAATTATGAACAACAAATACATATCTATCAACAAGTGAATCTAAAAATCAAGTAAATTAAAAATCTGATGAACAGGATAAACTTTGTGAAGATAATAAAGTCAGGGGCATAGAAAGGGAGTGGACTGACAATTCTCATGGAAAACGGAGTGTGGGGGGTGCGAGAAGAGACTGGACAATAATCGTACAACTATAGATGAGGATAGTGGGGGGAGGTAAGAGCAGATGGTGGGTTGAGAACTGGTGGGGGGGAATTATGGGGGGAAAAAAGAAGAACAATTGTAATAATCTGAACAATAAAGATTTATTAAATTTTTAAAAAGTTACATAACAGAACTAGAACCCATATCTGTGTCTCTAAGCCAGTGCTTTTCCACTACATTTCTAGATGCAGAAGAACTGTGTAAGTTCTAAATACATTGCCCAATCACTGAAATATTTTCTTTGTCAGTCCTTCTCATATTTCTTATCACTACCTCTCCCCAAAGAAATGCATTTAAGGCCAGAGTATGTCATCCATATGTGCTAATCTACTTAGAACTAGAGATTTCTATAATGAATACAAGATAATATGTAAATATGCTATTAATCCAACTTTCTACAACTATTTTAAGATGTCTTTTAAATAACCCTTTCTCTTGTTAAGAATGTTTACCTCTTTCAGGTAAAAAAAGCATTTTTTTCCCCAGAAACATCATAAAACCTTAAATTTTATTTTTTTAATAGTATTTTCTTTTTTAGTGTACACATATTTTCTATTTCTCTTTTTCTTCCACTCTTTTTTAATTCCCATATTTCTTCCTTTCCTCACAATTTATATAGTTAGATCTTTCCTTTTAACATTCTATAATAAAGGACTGGAAAACATTTTACTGTATTTATCCAATATAAATACAAACACCAAAATTCTATAATAAAGGACTGGAAAACATTTTACTATATTTATCCAATATAAATACAAACACCAAAATTCTTATTTAAGAATTTTGTATTTCTTTTTTATTATTATTCAATTTATTAGGTTGGCATTGGTTAATAAGATTATATGGGTTTCAAGGATATATTTCTACGATACATGATCTATATATTGCATTGTGTGCCCACCACCCAAAGTCAAACCATCTTCTGTGACCATATATTTAGTCCGCTTTATCCTTTACTAATCCTCCACCCCCTCTCCTCTGGAAACACCATGTAGTTGTCTGTGTCTATGAATTTCAGTTTTATATCCCATATATGAGTGAAATCATATGATTATTAGGTTTTCCGGCTGAGTTTATTTTACTTAACATAATATTTCAAATTATTTCTTATTCTTAATTTTCAAAGTGGATAAACAGAATAATTGGCATATTCTTTCTAAAATATATAGATTTCTAAATTTTAAGAAAAATAAGTTAACTGGAGCTCTTACCTTTAACCTCTCCATGAACTGTTTCCTGGAATATTTTTAAATGTATACATAAAAAATATTTAAAATATAGGATTAGATAGAAATCCAATGATAATGAAATTGAATTATTGGGAGTAAATGGATGAAGACTGAAGTTTAAGAACCTCAATTTCAAAACACTGAAGTTGAAGCAATTCTGAATAACTAATGCTTCAATATCAGATTGGTGTATGACAATAACCCTACAAGGTCAGTACACTGTCATCATGATATATACCTAAGAGGCCTAAACGCTACACAGCTACTGAGTAGCAGAGCTGAGTCTTAAACCTTTCTCCAAGGTCCAGATTTCTGACCATCTAACCGTACTCATTGCCATGTTCACTAATCATAAATTTAGTATTTTTTTCTCAATTCATTTCTAGCCACCAAAATGGTTTCTCTGATTTTTTGAGTCTTTCCCTATACATTCCAACTCTCCTGGCCACCTGACTGAATGTTCTTGAATTGGGAATTCAAGGCCCTCGGTAAGGCACCTGTCTTAATAAAAAAAAAAAAAAAAAAAACATAGAAAACTTAAGGCCTACATTCAGCTGTTACAGCAACTATCCTTCTCCCCTGCCACCCCTCATAAATGTCATTAGTTCTGAGTGGAATGCCTTCTACTATCTAGTATTGGCACCGGTTTACACTATACTCATTTGTCCAGGCATAATTCAAACAACGCAATCTCAATGAAGCTGTCCACCTCTAGCCAGAAGTGATCTTTGCTTCTTCTGCATTTGTATAGTTCTATAATTATAACAAGACATTTGTGAAATGTCAAAATATCAGCATGAAATAAAATTATTTGTGCCACAGAATTTTTTTTTTAATTTTTCTTTATGCTCACCTAAGGAGATGTTTTATTGGTCTGAGAGAGCGAGGAAGGGAGAGATAGAGAAACACCAATGTGAGAGAGAAACATCAATCGGTTGCCCCCAAAGGCATCCAGACCAGGGATCAAGCCCACAACCTAGGTATGTGATCTGATGGGGAATCAAACCCAAAACTTTTTTGGTATAAGGCAGTGGTCGGCAAACAGCAGCTCGCGAGCCACATGTGGCTCTTTGGCCCCTTAAGAATATGGCTCTTCCACAAAATTCCACGGCCTGGGTGAGTCTATTTTGAAGAAGTGGTATTAGAAGAAGTTTACATTTAAAAAAATTTGGCTTTCAAAAGAAATTTCAATCGTTGTACTGTTAATATTTGGCTCTGTTGACTAATGAGTCTGCTGACCACTGGTGTAAGAGATGATCCTGCAACCAACTGAGCCATCTGGCCAGGGATGTCACAGAATAGGGCATGTTCATTTTGTCATCAAACCTATGCTGGATTCACACTTGGAATATTCTCTTCACTCCTTTTTCCCTTTGTTAACTTCTACTTTTCTTTCAAGCCTCAGCTCAAAGGAAACTACCCTTAAAAAGCCTTCTTTACCTCCCCCAACTCCTACCCTGGACCAACTATACATAGTGAATATCAACTCAACACAGCCCAGATTTCTAACTGGCTATTTACTTGTCTGTCTCCCCACTAGACTAGAAATCTTACCAGAGACTATTTATTTAATCTATGGTTGTATTTCAACACCTAGCATAGTTCCTGGCATGTAGTTGGAACTTTTAAATGAATTTACAATTAAATTTTCTAATTATCCTGTCTGATTAATCCAGAGACAAATTTCAAAGTACAGGACTTGGTAATTAGTAAATACTAACTCAATAATTATTGGGTAAAATGATTATTATATAAATGGCCTAGATTAATTATCTTACATCTTCAAACAATATGGATTAAACTGAAAAGTAGTATAAATATGAACACTTGATAATATGTCCTTTATAAAGAAAACAAGGATAAACTTTTCAAATCCATTTGAATAAATATGTTAAAACAACTGAATCACACTTAGGCTTATTTGAAGTATTGCAAATCATTTAAATTCATTATTGTCATCTGCATTCCTCAATTATTATTTCTCTGCACTATAAAGCACTACACTTCAAATTACTTAGATTCTTTATCATCTAGATCCATTCTCAGTACTCTTTCACTGTACCAATGCTGCTCATAATCAAACCCATTTTTTGCCAATTTAAAGACTTTAGTCTCTCACCATCAAGTTGTTTTTCTTTTTTCTACAATCTATAAAATTACTTATCTCACCTAGAGGGTATTATGGGAAGTGAATTAGTCGGCCAGAGAAAGACAAATACCATAATATTTCACTTATACATGGAATCTAAAGAACAATACAAACAAGCAAACAAAACAAAAACAGACTCATAGACACAGAGAAAAGACTAATGGTTGCCAGGGAGAGGGGCCTGGGAGACTGGGTGAAAAAGGTGAAAGGATTGAAAAGTACAGATTGCTGGTTACACAAAACAGTTATGGGAATATAAAGTACAGCATAGGAAATATATCCAAAAATATTGTAATTACTATGTATGGTGACAGGTGGGTACTGGAAATATTAGAGGGAACTTTATAGAGTATATGATTGTCTAGTCATTATGCTGTACACCTGAAACTCATCCTATCTAATAAAAGAGTGATATGCAAATTGACCATATCTCCGCTACACCCACCAGCCAATCAGGAGCTATTATGCAAATTAACCCAAACAAGATGGCTGTGGCCATGGAGCGAGCAGGAGGCTTGGGTTTCCCTGACAATGGAGGAAGCCAAGCTTCCTGCACTCCCTGGCCAGACCAGGCCTCCGCTCAAGGCTACAAAGCTGCAATAATAGAAAATAAATAAATCCCAACAAAAATGGCAGCAGCCACAGGCAAGCAGGAGGCTTGGGTTTCCCGGCGATGGATGAAGCCAAGTTCCTGGCCTGCCCTGGCCTCCAGTGAAGGCTACAGAGTTTTTCAATTGTAGAAGATAAATAAATCCCAGATACCAGGGCTTCCGCTTGGGTCACCGGGGGGCGTGGTCGGCCTGCAAACCACAGGCCGCTCGCCCAGGCCACCCATGCCCCAAGGGAACACCCACCCTAATCCAGGACACCCTTCAGGGCAAACCAGCTGGCCCCAACCCATGCACCAGGCCTCTATCCTATCTAATAAAAAAGTAATATGCAAATTGACCATCACTCCAACACACAAGATGGCTGTCCCCATGTGGACATAAGATGGCCATCAGGGCAGAGCAGTTGTGAGCAACCAAGCCAGCAGAGGAGGGAAGTTGGGAGGGACCAGGCTTGCAAGGGAGGGCAGTTGGGGGTGACCAGGCTGGCAGAGGGAAGTTGGGGGTGACCAGGCCTGCAGGAAAAGGCAGTTGGCAGGGACCCAGGCCTGCAGGGGAGAGAAGTTGGGGTTGACCAGGCCTGCAGGGGAGGGCAGTTAGGGGTAACCAGGCCTGCAGGGGAAGGTAGTTAGGGGCAATCAGAATGGGGAGGGAGTGATCAGGCTGGCAGTCAGAAGCAGTTAGGGGAAATCAGGAAGGCAGGCAGGAAATCAGGAAGGCAGTTGGGAGCCAGCAGTCCTGGATTGTGAGAGGGACATCCAACTGCCTGTTTAGGCCTGATCCTATTGGCAGTCAGACATCCCTTGAAGGGTCCCAGATTGGAGAGGGTGCAGGCTGGGCTGAGGGACACACCCCTTGCCCATTCACGAATTTCGTGCACCAGGCCTCTAGTACAAAATAATACTGAATGTCAACTGTACTTAAAAAATAAACAATTTTTACACTCTTCTTTCTTTAAGATAAAAATCATTGTTCACTTATTCCACAATGTCTCTCTTCTTCACTTATCCATTCATTCATGAACCCATTTGTTCCTGAACATTCATTCATTCATTCCTGAGCACCTGTATCATGGAAAACCCTGTGAACAGTATAGGTTCTAGATGTTCATCAGCTAAATGGGTTCATAAAAACACAAATATTTCAATCTCCCAAACACTTCACACACAAGCATTGTACTGATCAATGTTAAGGGTTACATGAATTTCAGGGAAGAGTGAATATCTGATAAGGACCTGTTAGCCTGTTAGGAGCATTTACAAATATTGGTAAAAAGATACTAGAAGTTTAGGGGGTTAAAAAGGACAAAAAGAAAAATATTCACATTATATAGAAACCAAAGCATTCATTATCTCTCTAAAATAAATTATTTTAAAAGAAGACACCAGTACCAAAAGATGCAAAGGGTATATAAACATGCAATTCACAGAATATAAATGGCCCTAACAATTATAGAACATACTTTTTATTCCTAATCAAAAAATTGCAAATTAAAATAATAATATGATATGCTTGTTTACCTGTTTTGTACAAATAAAAAAAATAGCTCTCACCTCCAGGATTGACAAGGGCACACCTTGCTGTAATAATATTAACTGAAATAGATAGCTTTTCTGGAGAACAATCTGGCAAGACAAGTAAAAAATAAATAATATGCATATGTTTTGACCCAGATAGTCTACTTCTATGTACAGGGTGGTGCAAAAGTAGGTTCATGGTTATGAGTATGCACAACAGAGTTTATTCTTATATTAATATTTTGTAATTATTGTATTATTTTTCATACAAGCAACTATAAGCCTACTTTTGCCCCACCCTGTATATTATCCTAGGACAGTGGTCAGCAAACCACAGTTCGTGAGCTACATCCAGCTCTTTGGCCCCTTGAGTGTGGCTCTTCCACAAAAATACCACAGCCTAGGCGAGTCTATTTTGAAGAAGTGGCGTTAGAAGAAGTTTAAGTTTAAAAAATTTGGCTCTCAAAAGAAATGTCAATCATTGTACTGTTGATATTTGGCTCTGTTGACTAATTAGTTTGCCGACCACTGTCCTAGGAATACAAAAGGAGATGTTTAAGATGTATGTATACATTTCACGTGTATATTTATAGAGAGAGAGTGAGTTTAATTGCAGAATTAAAATAGTAAAAAAAAGTAAGAATTACAAATCTACTGATAAGAGATACATTAACTATAGTCATTTGTAGCAGTTAAAAGAGACATTGTAGAATTTTATGCACTGACATGTAATACTACATTATTGCAACAAATAAACACACACTACAGAATAACATGAATATACTGAAACATTTCATATTAGAATCAGCCCAGTGATACTACATGGATACCATTGAATCTACTCTAGATTATTTTTATATTATTCCCAAATATGTCAAGATTACATTTGAGAATTTGTGATTATATGACCTTTTCAGGCTACTCCAGCTCTAAAATTCTTTAATTCTAAGAACTTTGTACAGCACAGATCTTAGACAGTTTCTACAAGGCCCCAATAGGTCTCCTATATAGGTTTAAGTGTCCCTTATCAAAATGCAACAGGAAAATGCTAAGCAGTGTCCAGAGTTTTAACTCTACATTGCAAAACAAGTTTTTAATACTATTTCCTTCATTATCAATGACAAGTCATGCTCAATATGTTCATTTTACAGTAATCACAAATTATAACTCTTTTACCTCAATAAAATGTAAGAACAATTATATCTTGAATAAACTAAGAAAAATAGAATCCTTTGAACATTAAAAGAGATAAATAGCCCATCTCCCTTTCTCTCTGAAATCTATAATAAAAACATATTTTCTAAATAAATAAATTAAAGATAAATAACAACAAACTTTGCTTATATCGTACTCTTAATCTAAAAATGCTGACTGTCAATCAAATCCCACTGAGGGCAATCTTAGACAGCAACGGCATCTCTTCATATTGGACAGGACTGAGATTTGCAGAAAGAACAACTGGGAATGAAAACCACTCTTGGGGCTCCAGAATCCCAAGCAAACTGCATGTACTATCTGAGCTTCAACGGTCTCATTTGTAAAACAAAGAATCTTATATAATTAAAGCATAATATGCAAATTGACCAAATGGCCGAACAGCGGAATGACCATCCGGACAACCATCCAGGACCACACTATGACACCTACTGACACCAGGCCAGCCAAGGCAGGTGTGATGCAATTGGTCAGGGGCTTGGCCATCGCCCCATGATCGCCCACAGAGGGAGGTCCAGGACACCAACAGCGGGGCTGTGGCAGTGGGCAGGGCCTCCCTCTGCTAGGGAAGCCTGGTCTCGGGTGCTGGCAGCCGGGGGAAGGAAGGTCTACTCCTGCACGAATTTCATGCATCGGACCTCTAGTAGCATAATAATGTCAAGCCAGCATGGCTCAGCAGTTGAGACTTGATCAGGAGGTCACGGTTCAATTCCCAATCAGGGCACATGCCTGGGTTGTGGGCTCAATCCTCAGTAGGGAGTGTGCAGGAGGCAGCCAATCCATGATTCTCTCTCATCATTGATGTTTCTATCTCTCTCTACCTCTCTCTTCCTCTCTGAAATCAATTAAAAAAAATTTTTTAAAGAACAGTATAATAAAAATATTATATATTTATATCATATATATATATACGTATATACATACACACACACACACATATATATATATATACATATATATCTCACATAAAAGATTCTATTACTGTGCCTGGGACAAAATAGTTTCTCAAATACGTACTTGTCTAATAGAAACAACTGCATCATTGTTGTTTTTGTTAAGGTGTCTAGTCCGTTCCCTTGAATTTCTATAACACACATAACCATTCTATTTAATTTTTACACTACATGTTAGAAAGGGATTTCTTGCCTTTCAAAAGCTTCTTTGTGGACATACTCTTTTCCACTATAAACATGCAAAAACATGTTTAGAAACACAGGGAGAAAGCATACTTACAAAGCACACCCCCGAATCTCCGTGTTGCTCTCCACTGAGCTCAGTGCTCTTCTTAGGCACATATGTCTGCCTCCTATCATTTCTTCATGAGGTTCAGGGCAAAAGGCCTAGTCAAGTGGATAATCTTTGGTTGCCTCTCTACTTTCCCCAAACCACCTACAGATAAATGAAACAAGGGTTAAAACACACCTACAACCTTACATTTTTTAAAGAAATAAAAGATGAAAATAAGCTCACCCTCACTATGTACAGTTTATGGCATATCAAAGAACAGAGAAAATGCTCCTTGGATCATGCAAAAGCCCCACTGAACTCAAAGAAACTCTTTATATCCAAGTGCCCAACCAACATACTCCTCACATGTTACTTCCACCCATGCCTGGTCATCCCGAGGGCTGGCCAGATCATGCAATTGTAGCCCAAGTCTACCTAAAAGCACTCTCTCTCAGTATGTCTATCAGAGGGTAAACTAAGTCACGTAATTAATATAACATGGTATTTTTGAATTTAATGACCCAGTTGAATTTCTAAGCCAGTTAATGAACTATATATGCGAGTACGCCTAAAGGATATATTTTATAAGCTGCCCAGTACCACCCACATTTAGTACTGCAATTAAATAAGTAAACACAAAATGTCTTTGGTTGTAAGAAAGTTTGTGGACAGAAGTATTTTCAATTCTTTGTCTGCAAGAATCCACAGAAAGTATTCAGAGAACTAGTAGTTGTCACATCTACATCTATAAATCACTTGAAAGAAAAAAAAAAACACTTTTTTCTGGAAAAGTTACTCAAAATAAACTGTGGAGAGCTCCAAACGACACATGTCTTGCAATGGCAGAGAGGACATGCTGAGAGCACTCGGGTTTTATGTATACTTCACTCTTCAAAGCATAATCTTTACCCCACGAGCGGGGTTCACGGACACACCCCAATTCCTCTGTGCCAATATGAAGCTGCCAAAGTTTTCATCTTGAATCTGTACTGTGCAACACAGTGGTCACTCCATATGCGGCTACTGAGCTCTTGAAATCCGGCCAGTTTCAGTTCACCGGTACTGTAAATATCCTACAATGCAAGGCTTTGAAGACTTAGAAACATTAAAAAGTATATTTTTCCCAAGGCTGTAAAATACCTCAATAAGTTTCCATGTTGGCGACATGTTGAAATTAAAACGTGTTGTTTCTATTGTGCTAAATAAATCACAATGAAAATGAGCATCACCAGGTTCCTTTTTGCTGGTACAATTGCGGACACTGGAAAACTGAAACGGTGCGTGCGGCTCACCTAACATTTCTTTCGGACGGCACTGCCCTGGCATCATCGGTAAAGATAAACCACAAATGCTGAGCACTTCCCACGTGCCAGGCCCTGTGCTAGGTACTGTGCTTCCTGCTGGGAACAGCGTGACAGCGCGGTCCTGGGGGGGAGCCTGCGGAAGCCACTGAGCCCCCCGATCCCAGTTGCAGCGGGAATGCAATGCCACCTGCTCCTACGGAACAACTCCTACCACGGGCAGCTCAGGGTGGGGCAGCTCCCAGGCTGGCCCCGGGGAGACGGGTACAGCGACACCGCCTCTGGGACTGGAGAGCAGACCCAGGGCGGCCAGCGGTATGTATCCCAGGCCAGGCAAGTGCCTCCAACCGGAGGCCAATCCCCTTTGACAGCTCAGGGCACGCGGCTCCCAAAAGGAGGACCAGGAAGCTCAATTTCCCCGCAGAGCTTGGCACAGACCGGCCCGCGGGTGCCCAGGCGGAGGGGGTCCGCCGGCCGAGCCCCCCGTCTCTTCCCACGCCGGCGCCCCTGCTGCTCCCCAGCCGCGGCCGCACCCCCGCCTCCGCGCGGCCAGGGCCCCCACCCCTGGGACGAGGAGAAGCGGGACCTCAAACGTCTCCACGACGGGGAAGTGGCCGAGAAAGGGCCAGGGGAGGTGGGGGCGAGCGAGTACCTGAGGTTGGGAGCCCAGGTCCTTAAGGCCGGATCATCGCCGAGGCCCCGCCCGGCTCCCACGGCAACCTGTGACCGAGAAGGTGCAACTGACCCGCCGCGGCGGCGCAACCGACTGAGCTGTGCCCCGGACTCGCCGCTATGGCAACTTGAACTAGCCGCCCAGCCGCAGCGAGAATACAGGACCCTGCTGGTGCCGCTTGGCCCTCTGGGAGTTGTAGTCCGCATCCTCCTAAAGCAAGGAGTTGTTCAGGGGCTTGGCCCTAAGAAAAACTGCAAGTCCCAGGATGCCAAACGACCGTCTTCGGGTGACTTTCCGGGAAAAAGCAGGATTCGTTGGCATCTGAGGCCCTAGGACGCGCCCTCTTTCCCTGTTTTTTTATTTTTTTTAAAGGGCCAGAAGCGAATATTGAAGACAAATACCAGCTAGGGAGAGAGCTGCCTTGGGTCCAGACTGTAATTTAATCAGAAAAATCTATTTATTTCCTTTACTTAAAAAAAAAAATCAAAGTAGTTGCATAGAGTAACATAGACAATCTTTTTGTTATTCCTTGGGAAATAGGCAGGTTTAATTTCCAGCAGAGAAATGTTAAAATCCTCATAGTGTAATAATACCAGAGCCCCATATCTTGTGATTCACAAATTCTTAGATCCGGAAAGGAACAGAAGATGATCTAGTCACACTTTTTAGGCCTGGAAAAAGATAAGATCTCATAGCTCACTGATGACGAATTAAAAGTGAATTTTGAGAATGTCACTTCAAAACTGCTGCTAAGAGGTCATCTCTCCACTTATTTTGAGGCCTGAAAGAGACATGGTCCACTCAGAAAAGTCTGTTTCAATCGCGAAAAAAAGTAATTTTAAAAATCTCAACAAGGAATTGAGCTTTGGAAAATTCAAATTAGTCACAAAGATGGTCAGTTCTTCCTGCCATTGATGCTTTCCTCCTGAAGACTAAAGTCAAGTTTTACTGTATCTGTGAAGCTTTCCTGGCTAACTCAAGAAGAGCAAGATCACTTAAGCGCCATGGGTTCCCTATTCTAATCACTGTGTGCTGTAATTATCCATTTCCCTGTAAGTCCCTTATATTACATTTTAAACCTTTCAAACACAGGGACTTAATTTTTAAAATTTCCATCCTCCCTTCTCTCTCTCTATCCCTCTCTCTCTCTCCCTCCCCCCTTCTCTCTCCCTCTCTCTCTCCCTCCCTCTCTCTCTCTCTCTCTCTCTCTCTCTCTCACACACACACACACATTAATAATTATGACCCTATTATATCATACTAGAGGCCCGGTGCATGAAATTCATGCATGTCGGGAGAGGGAGTGGGGGGTTCCTCTCAGCCCAGCCTGCACCCTCTCCACTTCAGGACCCCTTGGGGGATGTCTGATTGCCGGCAGTCGGACATCCCTCTCACCATCATGGACCACTGTCTCCTAATCGCTCACCTGCCTGCCTGCCTGTTTGCCCCTAACTACCCAACCCCCCCCACCAGCCTTGTCGCCCTTCACTGCCTCTGAGTGCCAACCTGATAGTCCTTAACTGCCTCTGCATGCTAGCCTGATTGCCCCTAACCACACCCCCAATAGCCTGGTTGCCCCCAACAGCCCCCCCGCGCCCCCCCCCCTGCTGCTGGCCGGGTGCCCCCCAACTACCCCCCCCTTGCAGGCCTGGTTTCCCCCAACCGCCCCCCCCCCCCCCACCAGCCTAATCATCCCCAACTGCCCTCCCCCTGTCGGCCCGGTCATGCCCACACAGCCTGCTTGTTCAGTCATTTGGTCATCCCCAAAACTCACCTCTCTGCTGGCCTCATCATAGGCAGCCATCTTGTGAGGGTATGATGGTCAATTTGCATATTACCTCTTTCTTATATAGGGTTTGATATAACAGTAGCATTAAAATATTTTTTCTGGCTAACCAATACTGTGAGGTAGATGTTATTTTATAACCAGTTTGAACATAAAATTATTATTCTAAGGACATACCTATGTATTTACATCTGTCTTCAAGTTGCTTGCTCACAGTTGTATTCCAGAATATACTCATGCTTGCTTCAGCAGCACATATACTATAATTGGAATGATACAAAGATTAGCATGGTCCCTGCTCAAAGATGGCATGCAAATGAGTGAAGTGTTCCATATTTTAAAGAAAAAAGAAAAAGAAAAGAATACATTCCACTGGACACAAATGTTAACATAATTAGGAACAGTCATTAAATTGCCCCATGCGCATGCAGAAGCATTAGCATAGCTTTGTTTACATTTTAATTTTTCAGAACAATGGTACTCATTCATTTAATTCAGCCTATCTATGCTGAATCTTTCTAGGATGCAGACATTATATTAGACACTTGAAATGTAATGAAAATGAGAATAACAACCTACCTTCTGCCCTCATGTTGCTCAGAGTCAAGAAAATATGAAGAAGAGCAGTGCCCAAGGGAAAAGGAATTCCTGAGTGGGAATGTGATAAGAAACAGAGAAAAAAGTCCAAGAATGGAGAGTTGGAAATTTCGGGGTTGGGGGTGCAGTGCAGACCTGAAGGTGTTGGAGGAAAGCCCATATCCATAGACTGCTCAGCTTCTACTCAAGCAAGTACTACTCATAGTCTGGACCTAGCTGTCTGCCCATTGGTGTGAAGAGAAGACAGCCTGCATTTTGCACAGTGATTGTCCAGGACAAGCAGTAACCATCTGTTCCATTCCACATTGTTTCATCTAGCCACTAGATGGCCCCAGCCTCCTTGTAACATCACCAGACGGTTGTAAGTGATAAGAAGGAAGACAGAGCATCAAAGTTGGATGCAATGGGTAAGGTTAAAGAGAAATCTCCAACATCCTAATTGAACTACCCAAAATACTCTCTGAACCAAAGCACAAAATTATCATAAACAGTTGTTAACTCTTCCTGCATCAACTTTTCAAGCAATCTATAAATCTAGGAAAGTTAAAATAGAAGACAAGATGTTGTAAAGATGGTATTGCCAACTACTCAAGGAACCATTTTCTGCTATTCATGTGTGCCATTGATCCCATAATATTCTTTTCAGCCACACATTTATTAGTTATAGGTATGTGTCACTGTCAAGGGCATCACAAATGTAAAACACAGCAATTTGTTTGCATTTAGGTCAAAATGAACAACTATTAATGCACAAATCCAAAACCATAAAATATTTTTTATTATAGCTAACTCAGATAGCCTGTGCTTCATTTTAATAGGTACTTTGGGGCGGGGAAGGGAATAAAACACAGAGTAATGCCATGCTAAATACCACTTTCTGATATCTGTACCATGCTAATTCTTCTACAAGAAGGAAAATGTAATGTTCTTAAGTTATTCTCATTCATCTGTTATATTTAAAAGCATTTTTGTGTTTAATGGATCAGAGTGCAAACATTTTTCTTTTACTTAAACTAATTGATATTCTCATCCCATGTTTTTATTTGCCCCAGTTTCAAAGTTAGGCTAAGGAAAGAAAAGTGCCTTTCTGATTATCATAGCAATTTGTTGAGCAGGTTATTAGAATACTAGAGGCCCAGTGCACAAATTCATGCACAGGTGGGGTCCAGCCAGCCCAGCCCCAATTGCAGCAGATTGGGGCAAGGCCTGCTGGGAGGAGGAGACAGCAGGAGTTTGGTCAGCCAGCCTGCCCAGATTAGTCAATCAGGACTGGGCCAGCTGGGGGAAGGTGCCGCGGGTGATTGGCCAGCAGGCCCAAGCCCCACTTGGGGTGGGAGAACCAACTGGGGGTCAGTGGTCAGGGGAGGGGCCATGGGAGGTTGGACAGCAAGTTCCACCCTCAATTAGTGTGTATGGGGGGGCTATCAGGGGCCGAGCTGGCTGGGGGGGAGGGGCTATTGGTTGATTGGGGTAGTGGGGGTCCATCGGGGGGGGGGTCAGCCCGGGGGCGGGGCTGCCGGCGGTTGGCCCGCCTGCCCTGCCCCCTATTGGGGTACGGGGGGCAATTTGGGGTGGGGCTGACACGGGGGAGGGACTGCAGGAGGTTGGCTGGCTGGCCTCACCCCCAGATCTGGCCAGTTCGCTGGCCGCAGTGGGTGTCATAGTGACCAATTGTGGTTGCTGGCTTTTTATATATATATAGATAGTTATCCTGACCTAAATGCAAACAAATTGCTGTGTCCAATTTCCTGAAATGAAAGGTTAAGCATGAAAGATTTTACCTACATTATAACCACCATTAAGCCAATTTCAGGTTGCCTAAATCTTGATTAAAATGTTACAGATTTTTGGCATACCACTTTGCAGCAAAAATGGAGTAGCATAGAAGCAGAGAGCAGACTTTCCCTGCCCCTAGAATTTTTAAAAAGTAAAAAGTTCATAGACAGGTTGACCTATGAACCAAGAAGTCAAGGTTCAATTCTGGTCAGGGCACGTGCATGTTTTGGGACTTGATCCCTAATAGGGAGCATGTGGAAGACAGCTGGTCAGTGATTTTCTTATCATTGATGTTTCTATCTCTCCTTCTCCCTTCCTCTCTGAAATCAATTTAAAAAATATTTTTAAAAAAGTAAAAAGGAAACAGATAAAACATATAAAACAATGCTTTTAGAAAGAATAGACATTATATAAAGGCCAGTGACTTCCTAACAGACAGGAAACAAACATGAGCTTATGATCCCCACAACTGCCTGCCTTGAGAGAATTTCCAGGCCATGGCTCAAGGAGAAGGAACCCAGGCAGAGCTCAGTGGACACTCTGCGTTGAGAAGACAGAGATGAGAGTTTGTGAAAACCAATGTAGATGGACAAACTAACAAAAAGAAGAAAGCTACATACAGAGAAAACTCTAAAGAACTATGGAATGTCTCTTTGGAATATTCAGATGAATATGTGAAGAAACTGAGGCTGGAGAAGGAAGCATCTAACAAGATTGGAGAGAAGAAAGTACCTGTCACTCACACTATACAGGAATAATGATTATTTCCACCCAAAGGATGAAGACACTTCAAAAGTCATGGAGTATTATTTAGAGCGCTCAGAAGAGTCTTGCCTCAGGAGTGAGGAGTAATTGGTGCTAGATTAAATGCTATTTCCATCCCACCTCACAAGCCTTGAAAGCAAGAGCCAAAAATATCAAACTATTTCCAACTAATTTTCCCAGATCTGATAACAAATCTCAAAAATATTTCTATGAAAACAAATAATCCAGTACCCAAAGAGGTGAAATTTACAATGTCTGCAATTCAAATAAAGATTATCAGGCATGCAAAGAAGAAAAATGCAACTCACTTTTAAGGAGAAAAATCCACCAATTGAAACTTACCCAGAACTGATAAATGTATTAGAGTTATCAAACAGGGACATTGTTAGGGGTTGAATTGTGTCCCTCAAAAAGGTAAATTGAAGTTCTAATACCTGGAATGTGACTTTATTTGGAAGCAGGGTCTTTGCAGATAGGCGAGTTAAATTTAGGTCATGCTGAGTTAGTATGGGCCCTAATCCTGTGACTGATGCTTTCATGGAAAGTGGGAATTTAGAGCAGAGACACAAGAGAGAATACTGTGTGATGACAGAGGAGAGACTGGGGTGATGCAAGCCACGGACACCAAGGATTGCTGGCAACCATCGGGAGCTGGGAAGAGCAGGGAAGGAATCGCCCTTAGAACCTTCAGAGGGAGCCATGATATTGCCAACAGCTTAATTTTGGACTTCTAGCCACAAGAACTGTGAGGGAATTCGTGAGTGAATTCATTTCTGTTGCTTTAAGCCAATGGTTGGAAAACCCATTCGTCAATAGAGCCAAATATCAATAGTACAATGACTGAAATTTCTTTTGAGAGCCAAATTTTTTAAATGTAAACAGTAGCCCTAAGAGTCTAACACAGACATCAAAAGTGCTTTAGATGTCAAAAGCCACATTGAGACAAGGGAAATATGAAAAAGGCCCAAATTGAACTTCTAGACATGAATGTTTCATCTGACATAAAAAATATATTGATGGAAGCAATGGCAGATTAATTATTTCAGAAAAAAAGAATATTGAATTTGAAGATCTAAAGAAGAAACTATGCAAAATGAAAAAGAAGAAAATTAATTTTTAATTTAAAAAAGCATCAATGAAACAAAAAAAAATGAGCCTTTTTGTAAAACAACTTTAATTAGCCTAACATAAGTGTAATAATTGGAATCCCCCAAAAGACTAGAGAGACATAAGGGGACATAAAAAATAAATGGAGAAATAATGGCTGAAATTTTTCCAAAATTGATGAAAATCATAAATTCGTCCTAGCAGTATAGCTGAGTTGGTTGGAACATCATCCAGTATACCAAAAGATAGTGGGTTCAATTCCCAGTCAGGGCACATACCCAGGTTGGGGATTCAATCCCCAAAAGGGGTTGTGCAGGATGAAGCTGATGGATGTTTCTCTCTCATTAAAATTTTTCTCTCTCTCTCCACTTCCCTTTCTCTCTAAAATCAATAAAACATTAAAAAAAATAATAACCATAAGGAGAAACCAAGATGGCGGTATAGATGAACACCTAAACTGCTGCCTCGCACAACAATTTCAAAACTACAGCTAAAAGAGAAAACAGACATCATCCAGAACCACAGGAAAGCTGGCGGAGTGGAAATAATACAACTAAAAGGAAAGAGAGGGACTCAAGGAGACTCACAGGAGAGGATGGGTGGCAGAGTGCCTGTCTGGCTTCCTCTAACAGGAGAGAGACAGAAATTCACGACTGCACTGAACCCCAATTCCAGGAGAGACTCATATGGGGGGAGTCTGGACTGTCATGAAAAGGGAGGAGTGCACAAAAACTCAGGGGAGCCGTGAAAGGCAGAGGTCTGAAGGAGTGCACACCACTGTGCACAGAGAGGACTGACTGCTGATTGTGTCACTGGCTTTCACTAGCGGGAGGAAGACAGAATCTCCTGACAGGCTGAACTCCACTTCCAACTGCACTGAACCCCAGTTTCGGGTGAGACCCTAGGGATCCAGACTCATACAGCTCCCCAGAGCACACTGAAACTTAGGGGAGCCATGAAAGTCAAATGCCTGGAGGCGCACAAGCACAAGTGCATGCAGAGAAGGCTGCAGCGATTACTGAGGGGACACTGAAACCCAGGGGCCTCATATGGCAGGGCTGATGGGAAGCCAAGGCTGTCTTCTCAGCCTTAAGGCTCTGCCCCATCCAGGCTGAGCACAGAGGCTTTTGCAATTTTGCAAGTCTTGTATCATAAGGCTGACTCCAGCACAGAAGTTTTCCCAGCATAGACACAGCTGATCCTCACAACCAATTGGCTTGGAGGTCAATTCCTCCCAGTGATACCAACAGCAATCAAGACTTAACTACAACAAGGCTGTACACACAGTACACAAAGGGGTACACCAAAAGAGTCCACCTCAGGTAACTGGGAAGGCGGAGTTACAGGGCCATATAGGACAACTAGCACACAAAGCTACTCTACCAACTCAGGGAAGTAGCAGAATATGTGGAGACAAAGGAACAGATCACAAATGAAAGAAATGGAGGAAAACAAACAACTGGATATAGAGTTCAAAATCATGGTTATAAAATTTTTCAAGAATTTCCTAGAAAAGATGGGTAAATTTAGTGAGACCCAAGAGAAGATGAAAAAGGACCAACTAGAAATTAAACATACACTGACTGAAGTAAAAACTATTATACATAGATTTAATAGCAGACTAGAGGATCTCAAGAATCAAGTCAAATATTTGAAATACAAAGAAGCAGAAAATATTCAACTGGAAAAGAAAAAAGAATCCAAAAATCTGAAGATAGTGTAAGGAGCCTCTGGGACAACTTCAAGCATACCAACATCAGAATTATGGAGGTGCCAGAAGAAGAGAGCAAGATACTGAAAACCCATTGGAAGAAATAATGACTGAAAACTTCCCCCACCTGGTGAAAGAAATAGACTTACAAGTCCAGGAAGTGCACAGAACCCCAAACAAAAGGAATCCAAACCACACTAAGATACATCATAATTAAAATGCCAAGAGCAAAAGACAAAGAGAGAATATTAAAAGCAGAAAGAGAAAAAGAGTTAGTTACCTACAAGGAAGCACCCATTCTGATTTCTCAACAGAAACTATGCAGGCCAGACAGGAGTGGCAAGAAATATTCAAAGTGATGAATAACAAGAACCTACAACTAAGATTACTCTACCCAGCAAAGCTATCATTCAGAATTGAAGGTCAGATAAAGAGCTTCATAGATAAGAAAAAACTAAAGGAGTTCATCAACACCAACCCAGTATTATATGAAATGCTGAAAGGTACTCTTTAAGAAGAGGAAGAAGAAGAAAAAGGTAAAGATAAAAACTGTGAACAACAAATACATATCTATCAACAAGTGAATCTAAAAATCAAGTGAATAAGAAATGTGATGAACAGGAAATAAATAAATAAACCACCATAAATGCAAAAAATCAATAACCTCAAAATACTGCACAAGAAATATGAAGAAAATACATCAAAACATGTAATAACCAAGTACTTTCAATCAGCAATAACTAGTCTTAAAAGCATTCTAAGGGAGAAAAAAAAATGTTGCAAAAGAAAATGATGACAGAACATTTGTCCTTGGAAATGACAAGATAGTGGAGCAATATTTTTAAAGTGCCAAAAGGAAAAAGTACTTTCAATCTATAACTTTGTACCTAGTAATGCTATCCTTTAAAAATGAAGGCAAAAGTAATACTTGTTCAGACACACACACAAAAAAAAATGGAATAATGCATACCCAACAGATCTATACCACAAGAAATGTTAACAAAAGTGTTCAAAGTAAAAGCAAGTTATGTCTTTTTTAAATTAATTTTAGAGAGAGGAAGGGGGAGATATATATATTTTAGAGGCCCAGTGCATGAAATTCATGCACAGAGGGAGGTGATGTCCCCCAACCCAGCCTATGCTGTCTCCAATCTGGGACCCCTAGAGGGATTCCCAACTGCCCTGATCCACTGGGATCAGGCCTAAATGGGCAGTTGGACATCCCTCTCACAATCCAGGACTGCTGGCTCCTAACTGCTTCTGCCTGCCAGCCTGATCACTTCTAACCACTTCCCTGCCAGCCTGATTGACACATAACTGCTCCCCTGTCAGCTCGATTGCCCCCCTAACTGCCCTTCCCTGATAGCTAGGTCACCCCTAACTGTCCTCCCATGTAGGCCTAATCGCCCCCAATTGCCCTCCCCTGCAGGCCTGGTCTGTCTCTCCCACCCCCACCCAATTGCCCTCGCCTGCAGGTGTGGTCTCTCCAACTGCTTTCTTCTGCCAGCCCAGTCACCCCTAACTGCCCTCCCCTGCAGGCCTGGTTGCTCCTAATTGCTCTCCCCTGGAAGAATGGTTGCCCCCAACTGCCCTCCCCTGGAGCCCTGGTCCCCCCCAACTGCCCTCCCCCTGCTGGCCTGATCGCCCACAACTGTCCTCCGTTGCTGACCATCTTGTGGTGGCCATCTTGTGTCCACATGGGGGTGGCCATCTTGTGTGTTGGAGTGATGGTCAATTTGCATATTACCCTTTTATTAGATAGGAGAGAGAGAGAGAGACATGGATGTGAGAGAGAAACATCAATCAGTTGCCTCTTACACGTGCCCCAAACAGGGATTGAACCCACAACATGAATATTTGCCCTGACTTGGAATCAAATCCATCTTTCAGTGTACTGAATGATGCTCCAACCAAATCAGCCACACTGATCAGGACTGTTTATTTTGTTTGTTTTGTTTTTTATTGAAAAACTAGAGGCCCAGCGCACAAAATTAATGCGTGGGTATGGTCTCTAGGCCTGGCTTGTGATCAAGGCCATCTTCCCCAGCTGTCCACAGCTGGCCCTGCCCTGTGCCGCTCCCCATCCCTTGTTCTCTGTTCGTCATTGGTGCCTGACAGCCAGGGGAAGGGATCAAGAGGTTGGCTGTTCCTGCCCACTTGCTGGCCCTGTCCCTGCCACGGGTGGCAAGCAGGCGATTGGAGCCTGCCAGTCGGGAAAAGGGATCAAGAGGTAGTCAGTGCACCTCATAGTGACTGGTCCAGTGGTCATTCTGGTCCGTTTGCTATTAGGGTCAATTTGCAGAATTATCCTTTTATTGTATAGGATAGTATTCCACTCTATATGGATGTATCACTGTTTACCCATTGCCTAGTTCTGGAACATTTATGTTGTTTCCACTTAGGGTTAATTATGAATAAATCCCTAAAAACATTGAAATATACAAATTTTAAGCACACAGTCCAATGAATTTAAAAAAAAAAAGTATGCATTCTCTTACCTCCAGTCTAATTAAGATACAGAACAGCGGAAACCGATTTGTCTCAGCGGATAGAGTGTCAGCCTGCTGACTGAAAGGTCCCAGGTTCGATTCCAGTCAAGGGCATGTACACTGGTTGCGGGCACATCCCCAGTAGGGGGCGTGCAGGAGGGGGCTGATCGATGTCTCTCTCTCATCGATGTTTCTAACTTTCTATCCCTTTCCCTACCTCTCTGTGAAAAATCAATAAAATATATATATTTTAAAAAAGATACAGAACATTTCCATAACCCTGATGAGTTCTCTCCTGTCCTTGTTTGAATCAGTCTCCCCTAAATAGTGTTGTGCTTTCCATCACTGTAGTTCCCCGCTTCGGTCCCAGAAAGTCACATACATGGAATTACGCAGTTCGTCAAGAATTGATGTTCTTTTCCTCCCAAGAGGAATTAGTAAGTAATTGAAGGCTTTTAAGAAGGAAATTGGTACAATCTGATTTATATAGTTTAAATTATTTTTTCGGCTACTGTGTGAAGAATGAAAAGTAGATGATGGTGTGTCACTTAAGTGTTATTTTCCTTCCCATCTTTGGGGGCGGGGAGCAGGGGAAAGCGGAGGTATATGAGTCAATAAAATTCTAGGCAGTCCAGAATTTACCTCCAGGCTGGCTTCAGGGCGCCAGAACTGTTCCTGCCATGCCCGGTCCTTCCCAGCAGATGGCCCCCGAGCCCGGCTCCCGGCCCACCTCGCCAAGTCCGCCTGCTGCAGTGTGAGCGCACGCCGCCAGGTGACGCCTCGATACAATTTCTGCTCCGAGCGGTCGGGTTTGCGCTGAAGTTGGGGCGCCGGTGAGGGTCCCCCAGAGGAATCGCGCCCTGGCATCGCAGGCTGGCGTCCTCAGAGGCGCCTTAGGCCAGAAGGATCTTGGCCCCGGTCTGCCCCCCTGGACGGTGCATTCCGCGGGGAGTTTTCTTTAGGGCGCGTGAGCGCCTCGCGGGAAGGAGAGAAGAAGGGAGCCAGAGAGGGGGGTCCTGGCAGGCAGAGCTCTTAGGAGTCTGCCCAGGGGGAAAGGTGGACGGACCCCTAGACTGAAAGACAAGGAAAGGAGGGGGCTTCCAAACTGAGCTCTGGAAAGAGCCTCGGGGAGGAGGGCGTGGGGCCGGCGGGAAGGCAGGGTGCGGACGGCAGGGACTGGTGTTAAGTGTCAGGGAACAGACGGAGCGGGCCGCGTGGCTCCGGGCGAGGAAAGGGAAGCCAATAGGCTTGTTTGCCCGAGAGTTGCCTAGGGAAACGGAACACTTGAGAGCCTCTTCTTTTCCCTCTCCAGCCAGCCTCCTCTTTGGTGCTGAAGTCACAACCCCCGGAGTCCTCTTCCTCCCACCCCTCCCTCTCTCCTTCAGCCCGGGGCGCCCCGGAGCGCGCAGAGGGCCCAGAATGAGGCGATAGTGGGGGATGAAGAGAGGGCCCCGGACCCCTGGAAAATGAGGCCAATGCTCCTTCTGCAGCTGGCGCTGCTTCTCGGCCTGCCCAGGGGCTCAGGGGGGAAAGGGTGTGTTTCTCCGCCCTGCGAGTGCCACCAGGAGGACGACTTCAGAGTCACCTGCAAGGACATCCATCGCATCCCAGTCCTACCGCCCGGGACACAGACTCTGTGAGTACCTGGGAGAGGCGAGGGTAGCTCCTAGAGGCCAAGGGCAGCCGGAAGGTGGACGGAAGTGCACAGAAAGAACTTGAGAATAGGCCAGAGGGTGTGTGTGTGTGTGTGTGTGTGTGTGTGTGTGTGTGTGTTGTGCGCGCAATGAATACAAACTCAATCCCATAAACTTGGGATTGCTGACCTCATAGTTATTTAATAATGCAGGAAACGGTAAAAAATACTTTGGTACAAGATGAAAATGAGAGGTATTATTTTTAAAGAGCTATTCTGCAGAGTCCTTGCTCCTTGCCCAGGCTAAATCTTCCTTTTACCTCAGGTACGAATAAGATTAGTAGCAATTCAAGAACTGACTTTTCTGTCTGATATTGGGTAATAAATTTTTTTAGTCTTCCTAGGTGGGAAATTATCTTAGCCGGTCTGCTGGTTCATCAAATAGTTGACAAAATTTAGTCAGGTATTCTTTTTAAAAATACACCCTTTATACTTTTCATGAAGGTAACTTTGTATGAAGTACCTGAGTTACTTTCTCAAAGGTTAACTACCCATCGACATAGTGGATCCAGAAACTTCCTTTGCCATAGGCATGGGGGAGGAATAAAGGGGTGAAATTTCATAAATTGCATATTAAATGATACCAAAAATTGTCCAATGATTACTAGCCTTATTGGGGTGTTACCACTTCATCCTATATAATAAAAGCCTATATAATATGCAAATCAACCAAAAGGCGGGTAATCAAAAGGCTGAGCGAACAGCAGGATGACTGGTTGCTATGATGCACACTGACCACCCGGGGGCAGACGTTCAATGCAGGAGCTGCCCCCAGTCTGCAGGTCCCAGGCCAGCCTAGGCAGGTGCCAGTGGGGGCCGTCTCTGGATCGCCCTTCCTGTCACCCTGCAGAGGGAGGTGACTGGCAGCAGCAGCGGGACAATCAGGAGCAGGCCCCGCTGGCAAGTGGCACCAGGCCAGCCAAGACAAGTACTAGTGGGAATCTCCAGATAGGCCCGCCAGTCACCCCACAGATTGGTCCTTATTGCCAGCCTGTCCTACGGGCCCTATCCATGCACGCATTTTGTGCACCAGGCCTCTAGTAAGTTATATAAATGCCTATGCTGTACACCTGAACCTCATGTAATATGTATGTCAACTGTAATGGATAAAATGTATTTTCAAAAGTTACTAAATTAGAAAGAGTGGTAAACAGGTTCTATGGTATGCTTATTCTGTAAGAAATATTTAAATCAATGACCATTGAAAGGATAATTACAGACAAAAGCCAGGGAAAAAGGCTTCCTTGGGTGGTTAAAAATGGAGCACAAAGAAAAAAAAATAGTAAAACAACCTAGGCTGGTGAAACCTAGTTCAGGTAAGAAAGTATAGTCATTAATGTAGATACATGAAAAGCAATGATGAAGTTGCACTTCAGGATTTTCTCAGGACTGTAGCTGATGGGGACATTAAACAGTGGGGAATGCTGTTTGGTGATTAATGTTGCTGTACAGGTTCTGTGCTCTGAGACACCTACGTTTCTTATCTCCTTGGACTAATTAGTGCAATAAACTCCAAATACCGCTTTATTCTCCATGCTCCAAACACAGAATAAAATACATTCTTTACTTTTGATTAAACACCTGCATTGACTCATCATGGCCTCCAGGATGAAACTCTTTTGTACAGCCTCTGAGATCTTTTAAGATCTAGTCCAGTCTTTCTCTCGAACCTTCTGGCTCCTAATCTCTCTGATCAGAATTCCAAATCCTATTGATCAGAATTTCCCACAGATTCCTCCAAGTTATTTGCTCTCACAACTAACTGTCTCCTACATTCTACCCCTCCTGCTTAAAGCAGCTTTTGCTCTGTCTTCATCTAGCTAATACCTACTTCAAATGCAGATAGTGCCTGGCTGGTATGTTTAGTGGATGAGTGTTGACCTATGTATGAACCTCGAGGTCATGATTCAATTCTTATCAGGGCATATGCTGGAGTTGTGGACTTAATCCCCAGCAGGGGACATGCAGGAGGATGATTCTCTCATCATTGATCTTTCTCTCTCTCTCTCCCTTTCTTTCTCTGAAATCAATGTAATGTATATTTTTTAAGGATACAGATTAGGAGTCAGTTCTTTCCAGAAGCCTCTCTTGATCCATGACCCTTGGACTGGATGAGTTCCCTCCCCCCAATATTCTGTGTACAAACTCTATCCTAGCCCTTAAACATGGAATGCTTTTTTTAAAATATATTTTTTATTGATTTTCTACAGAGAGGAAGGGAGAGGGATAGAGATCCAGAAACATCAGTGAGAGAGAAACACCAATCAGCTGCCTCCTACACATCCCCGACTGGGGATGTGCCCACAATCATGGCACATGTCCTTGACCGGAATTGAACCCGGAATCCCTCAGTCTGCAGGCCAACGCTCCATCCACTGAGCCAAACGGGCTTCGGCAGCATGCTTTTTTATAACTTATGTCTTTGCATGCCTACTCAGACAGGACATGAGCTCCTCTAACACAGAAACTGTCATTCAACCCTGCAACTACTTTGATGTTCAAAAAAGAAGTTTAAGTGAGCGAATGACTGAACATAAATATGCTAGTCTCATTATTTGCTGTGAGAATAAAGAAGGCCAGAGAGATCACTCCTTCAGAGACTTCTTTAAAGGTGGCAGAATTTCAAGTCATTGAAGAGAAACGAGGCTCCGATAGTGGATGTGGATTTGGATTCATCCTGTCAATTCCACCAAATGATGAGGCGTAATATCAGAGAAAGAGTGATGGAGGAGGAGACAAGACACCTGCATCCTCTTCCCCCCTCTCTCACTCACTAACTGGGAAATTAGGTGAGATCCTGGATGTAGGAGAACCCAAGGTTCCTTCTGGGTCAAACAGAGGGTTTAGTTAGGTGCTTTCTGATGTCTGTGATGCTCAAGAGGGAATCCACTGAGCCATCAAGGCTAAGAACTGGATAGAGACCGGAGCAAGGAGAATCTGACCTTAAAAACAATTGCGGGGAGGAGGGGAAAAGGGGGCGGGACTATTCGGAAAAATTAAGTTATTCTGAGAAACATTTAAAAGTATGGGTAAAGTGGTATGCTTATTTAAATAATGACCACAACCATCTACAACAGGAGCAACGTGATTTTTCAAAACTTTGTGGGGCAGTAGAGCTCTTTGGTTAAAGGAAGCTATGAGATAAGTCAAATATAGAAAGCTATACTGTTACACTGTGCTCATTACTGTTCTCACCCCTTTACATACACTCAACCCGTGGAATCCTCACAAAATCAAGTGAGGAGATGATCTTATTATTCCCATCTTATAACGGAGAAAGCTGAGGAATAACAAAAACGATGCGATTGGCTCCATGTCTCACAGTTTGTAAAGGGTGATGCCAGGTTTGAAAACAAGCCTGGGCCCGGGGAAGGCAACAAGTTGGAGCCACAGCCAGCCATTTGGTTGGAACTCCATGGACAACCCCTCAGCCGCAGCACGGGCCGTCTGTGAGGCTGAGCTCCCAGTTCCACAGCTGCTGGACGGTCTGTGTGCGGCCATCAACACTTTCTCAACCGTCCCTGCCTCTCTGAACCACTAGCCAGAGAGCAAGATCCTACAGGAGAGCATGACTGTCTGGCGTGTGTTGTTACCTGCTGTGTCCTAGCTGCTGGGGTAGAGAGAGGGAGGAACTTCTGCTCTCCCACTTTTGGTATCTGCAGAACTGGGGGTTCTTCTAACATTACTCACAATGGGGAACTTCCCCCCAAAGGGGCCATACACCCTCAGCATTGCTATGGCTTTCTTCATCCTGAAAATGTTAAGTAAACACGGGCTATATGCCAGACACTGCGCTAAGCTCTGGATTTGGTGAACAATACCATGTCCCCGTCTGTGGGAGTCTTACAGTCCAGAATGGAGGCTGCATGTTAATCATATAAACCTGACTATAATTGTGTGTGTGTACTGAGAGCATACTTGGTAGTGGTGGGGGTGGGGATTGACTTAAACTGGTGTTTAGGGAAGGCTTGAGCTACATCATGAACCAGTTGGAGTTGGATATAAGGAGTTTCATGGGGTGGGGGTAGGGATAGAGGAGGACGTGGAGAAGTGTTGTTCAGGAGATGGAACTGCTCATTGGAGGAGCTTTAAAGAATTGCAACCTGAACAGTGAAGGGATCTGATTTATTCACTTGAGATGGAGATACTGATAGGCAACAAAATTTGTCTCTACCTTCTTCATAACACACTGCAGGTCAAGGTGAATCTGTGGGGGCAGCCTTGTGCACAGAAAGACTTACTGGGGTTAACCTCTTTTAACGCACACAGTGGTGGGGATCGCAGGAGGCCAGTGAGAAAGGGTGCAGTTAGGAGGCAGTGCTGTGTGTGTCTTAAGAGCCCAGCCCCAAAGGTCAGACCCACTCTACAGAGGACACCCCCACTCAGTCCTGCTCTCAGATCCCTTGGTCTATAATGTCCAGTTATTTCACCTGCAGGAGCAAACCCTAGCTATCCTGGCATCTATTTTCTTTTAAAATTTTTTCATTGATTTCAGAGAGGAAGGCAGAGGGAAAGAAAGCTGGAAACAATAATGAGAGATAATCATTGATCGGCTGCTTCCTGCACATCCCCTACTGGGGTTTGAGCCCACAACTCAGGCATGTGCCCTGACCAGGAATCAAACAGTGACCTTTTGGTTCATAGATTGACGCTCAACCACCAAACCATGCCAACCAGGCCTGGCATCTATTTTATTATTACAGTGGTACCTCAAGATACGAGTGCCCTAACATACGAGATTTTTGAGATACGAGCCGTCGAGCGAGCCATTTTTGCTTTGAAATATGAGCAACATTTGAGATAGGAGTAATCGCGTGGATCGGCCGGCTGCACATCACCCATCAGTTTACCGCGACTCCAGCATCTCATAGTTTCCCAAGCCTCAAGGTTACGGAACGAATTAAACTCGTATCTCGAGGTACCACTGTATTATTATTGTCTAAAGCAGTGTTTCTCAACCTTCCTAAGGCTGAGACCCTTGCATAGAGTTCCTCATGTGATGATGACCCCCAACCATGAAATTTTGCTACTGTTATGCATCGTGATGTAAATATCTGCATTTTCCAATGGTCTTAGGCGACCCCTGTGAAAGGGTCGTTCGACCCCCCCAAGGGGTCTCGACCCACAGGTTGAGAACCATTGGTCTAAAGCTTTACATATGTTTCCTTTATCCCCAGTTGCTCCCCTATTCCCACCCCATGTAGACCCCCACTGCACCAGTGTCTGTGTCCATTGGCTATGCTAATATGCATGCATACAAGTCCTTTGGTTGATCTCTAACCCCCCCACTTTCTCTGCCATTTGTCTCTGGATCTATTTTTGTTCAACCAGTTTATGTTGTTTATTATATCCCACATATGAGTGAAATAATGTGACATTTATCTTTTTCTGACTAGCTTATTTCACTTAGCATAATGCTCTCCAGTTCCATCCATACTGTTGCAAATGGTAAACGTTCCTTCTTTTTTAAAGCAGTGTAGTATTCCATTGTGTAGATATACCATGGTTTTTTAATCCACTCATCTGCTGGTGAGCATTTAAAAAGCTATTTCCAAATCTTAGCTATTGTATGAACAGAGGGATGTACATATCCTTTCTAATTGGTTTTCTGGTGTCTTGGGATATAGTCCTAGAAGTGGGATTACTGGGTCAAATGAGAGTTCCATTTTTAACTTTTTGAGGAAACTCCATACTGTTCTCCACAGGGGCTGCACCAAGGCTGCATTCCCACCAGCAGTGCAAGAGGATACCTTTTTCTCCACATCCTCGCCAGCACTTGTCCTTTGTTGATTTGTTGATAATAGTCATTCTGACAGGTGTGAGATGGTATCTCATTGTTGTTTTGAGTTGCATGTCTCAGATGATTAGTGACTTTGAGCATGTTTTCATATGTCTCTTGGCCTTCCATATGTCCTCTTTTGAAAAGTGTCTATTTAGGTCCTTTGCCCATTTTTTTTTTTGATTGGATCATTTATCTTCTTTTTGTTAAGCTGTATGAGATCTTTGTAAAGTTTGGAGATTAGACCCTTACCTGAAATAGCATTGGCAAATACTGTATGTTCTCCCATGCACTGGGCTTTCTTGTTGTTTTGTTGGTGATTTCTTTTGCTGTGCAGAAGCTTTTTATTTTGATGTGATCCCATTTGTTTATTTTCTCCTTAGTCTCCATTGCCCTAGGAGCTATGTCAGTAAAGATACTGCTACAGATTTAATGCAATCCCCATTAAAATATTTCAAAGATCTAGAACAAACTCTCCAAAAATTCATCTGGAATAAAAAAGACCCCAAATAGCCACAGCAATCCTGAGAAAGAAGAACAAAGTTGGAAGGATCACAATACCAGATATCAAGCTATATCACCAAGCCATGGTTCTCAAAACTGCCTGGTACTGGCACAATAACAGGCATATAGACCAATGGAACAGAACAGAAAACCCAAAAAATTAACCCAAGCCATTATGCTCAATTAATATTTGACAAAGGAGGCAAGAGCATACAATGGAGTCAAGACAGTCTCTTCAATAAATAGTGCTGGGAAATTTGGACAGATACATACAAAAAAAAAAATGAAACTAGACCACCAATTTACACCATTCACAAAAACAAACTCAAAATGGCTAAAGGACTTAAATGTTAGACAGGAAACCATAAAAATCCTACAAGACTTCACATAGGCAGCAAAATGGCACCTATTCTCTTATATCAGCTTTGATAGCATAATAGCACACTTAAAACACATTCTTAAGTGAGTGAATTTTATCTGGCTTTACCAATCAATTGAAAAAGTTTTTTTTTCCCTGCAGAACTGAGAAACTGTTAACTTGAATTGGTCTATTTGATTATTTTAATGTTTCCTTGTTGTACAGAGTATGTTTATTAGCCTTTGGATGAAGACTAATTACCTGGAGGTTCACGGGCTTCGTGGGGGTCCATGCTGTCCTCCTGGGAATCTGTGATGAAGTGAAATTTTGAATACAAGTACATTAGTGCACTGCTGAATCTATAACCTTCCTCAGATTTCCAGAGGGGCCATGACACCCCTACCCCCTATTCCCCCCCCCCCCCCAAAAAAAGTCAAGAAATTCTGTTTTGGGAGAATTTGGCATTTTTGTGTAATAACTGTATATTTGGTATTAAATGTGACTCAATCCTTTTATTTTATTATAAAGGACACTAAAACATGTTTTTAAATAAAGATTCCCTTCGAACATGATTATTTTTTTCTCTGAAACACTGTATTACCTCGTGATGCCTCGCATTTAGCCCTTGAATAGGCTCTTCATGCAGAAGTTCACTAACTGTATTTTAAAGTAGTTCATGAACAGATTTTACAGTTTCTAATGCCTCATGTCTGACATTAAATGCTTCATACTGGCCCTGTTTCTATTGTCACTGACTCTGGATGGGATGCTTAATTACCATTTTGCCTTTCATTGGTGCAATTAAAACACAGTTGAAGGAAATGGATGGGGGAAATGGTCCCATGTGTTCAAAGCTACAAATTGGATTTTTAAAGGACTCCATTTAGGTATCAGATTCTACTTTGCTTGATTTCTGTTAAATCCTTAAGAACATTCAGGGTGTTTCAATTTTTTTTTTCTTAAAATGACAAAGCAGCAGTTGTGATTTTTAAACCATCTTATAAATGTTGTTCTCTTACATGTAGTGACATGTAAATATGCCCTGGATTTTTCTGCCTCGGCCCTATTTAAAATCTTTTCCCCTCAGGATAGTCCAGGAACTCAAATATTTTGTCATCATCTTAACTCAATTTTCCACACCCCTCTTGCACCTGGGAAGAGTTCCCTGTGTCCCAGTTTTTCTTTGAAAAAAACCTGATCCCTGTATTTATGTGATATGTGAAGCCTTTGGCTTACATCTTGGAGGCATTAGCTTAATTTTACCCACACCCGGGTGTTATTATAATTATTCCAGAGAGGGGATTGAAAGCGTCTCTTCTTACTGCCAGCTACTGTCCCTCTGCATTTTGTTATTTCCACCTTTTGTGAGCCGGGAAAGGAGAAGCCTAACCTCGGGGAAAGAATCTGTACCAGACAATGAACAGGACCCAAAGGGAGGCACCCTTGAGGGGCTCGCCTGTGACAGTGTGGAGTGGGCTTTGTGGCTATTCTGTTTCCTTCTCAACACTCTTCTCAGGTATTTCGGGCTTCGTGGCCATCCAACGATTTGAGATGACCAGAAACCTTACCTCTAGACAGGTGGCATTTTATTGCAGCTTTTCTTCCTTCCTACCATTCTTCTTTTTTTCAATAAATACTTATTGATCACCTATATACACAGGTGATCAATACTATTCTAGGCATTGGAGATATCTAATACATGACCTCATTGATCTGACATACTAGCAGGGGGAAATAGCCAAATCATCATCATCATCCTCATCATCATCACATAGAATGTCAGATGGTGATAAGTATAGTGGAGAAGAATTGAGGAAGGGAGAGGGAGAAGGAACGCTGGAAGTTGCATTTTAAATGGTCCAAGAAGACCCCGCTGAGCAGATGACATTTGAATATCAATCTTGGGAGAGAAATTCTGAATAAATGCCAAGACCTCGAGGTAGGAGTACATGGGAGGAGCATGCATAGTATATTTAAGAAATAACAAGAAGAGAAATAAGTATGTTTAAGACATAACAAGGAGAGAAATGTGGCTGAAGCAGAGAGAGTGGGAAATGAGATCAGAGAAGTTATAGGACAGATGATGTTGTACTTTGTAAACACTGTAAGACATTAAATATGTATATGTTCTAAATGAGATAAGAAACTTAATAGATTTCTAGTCTAAAAAAAAATCACATGAACTGACTTACAGTTTACTAGGGTCACCCTGGCAACTGTGTTTGCTAATCAGTAAGTGATGACAATGGCTTGGACCAGCTTAACAGCAGGGAAGGAGGTGAAAACTGGTTGAATCTTGGATTTTCTGAGGAAGGCAAAGCCAACAGGATCTCCTAACAGACTGTGTGGAGTCCGAGTGAAATCAAGAGTTAATGTCTTAGCCTGGCTTCTCCAGAAAGCAGAGTCTGTGCAACAATTCTTACTGGGGTGTGTGATTTGGGGAAGTGGGGGGAGAGAACGGTAGGATGGGGGAGTGAAGTTGGCAGGGAGGGAGAGCTGGCTGCTTCTTAGAAGCAAATAGTTGCTGCTCCCATGGGAGTCCCTGTGAATTCTGATGCTATGCATCTCAGGACCCTTGCTGTAGGAGGGAGGAAAGGGAAATTACCTCCATCAGCTTCTAGGCCCCTGGGTCAGGGTGTTAATTGCATCAACCTTCCATGTTTCTTGTGTGTAAATGAAGAAAGCGTTCTCAGATAGTGACAGAAAAGCTCCAGGGCCAAAGGTGAGACCCTGCACTTGACTCTCCAGTCACTCCCCTTTACCCCTCTGCCCGTTGCCCAGGCAACGCTAATCTGCTTCTGTCTCTATGGATTCGTATGGACATTTTATATAAAAGAAATCATACCACATGTGACCTCTGTGCCTGGCTTCTTTTACATACTTAGCAGTGTTTTTACGTTCATGCACACCGTAGGGATGGAAAGGGTGTGGGGCAGTCAGACAAGTGGCCTGAGGGGAAAACAGGTCAAGAGGCCAAGCTTTAGGAGCTTTCAGGATGTTTCAGGCAGGTTTCTTTCTGACACTCTGGTGTAGAGAGCAGCCCCACTCCATGTCTAAATGCCTTACACCTTAGATCTAACCCAGTGGTCGGCAAACTCATTAGTCAACAGAGCCAAATATCAACAGTACAACGACTGAAATTTCTTTAGAGAGCCACATTTTTTTTAACTTAAACTTCTTCTAACGCCACTTCTTCAAAATAGACTTGCCCCTGCTGTGGTATTTTGTGGAAGAGTCACACTCAAGGGGCCAAAGAGCCGCCTGTGGCTCACAAGCTGCAGTTTGCCAACCACTGATCTGACCATCTGACACCAAGAATGTCCATGCTGGAGAAACCAAGATGGCGGCATAGGTGAACACCTAAACTGCTGCCTCACACAATAATTTCAAAATTACAACTAAAAGACAGAACAGACATCATCCGGAACCACAGGAAAGCTGGCTAAGTGAAAATTCTACAAGTAAAAGTAAAGAGAGGGGCTCATGGAGACTCAGAGGAGCTATAAAAAGCTGAGGTACAGAGACATGCTCATGGAGAGGATGGGCAGAAGAGGGTCTGGCTGGCTTCCTCTAGCGGGAGGGAGACAGAAAATCCCAACTGCGCTGAACCCTACTTCTGACTGCACTGAACCCCAGCTCCAGGCAAGACTCATACGGGGGAGTCTGGACTGTTGTGAAAAGGAAGGAGTGTAGGGAAACTTAGGGGAGCCGCGAAAGACAGAGGTCTGGGGTGCCGCAAAAATGCACACACAGAGTGCTGACTGCTGATTGTGCCACTGGCTTTCTCTAGCACGAGGAAAACAGAACCACTCAACAGCACTGAAATCTAGGTTCGGGCAAGTCCCTAGGGACCCAGACTCATACGAGTTCCTAGAGCACATGGAAACTCAGGGCAACTGGAAAGGCAAAGGTCTGGAGGCAAGCATGCATGTGCACAGAGAGGGCTGTAGAGATTATCCAGAGGCACTGAGACCCAGGAGTTGCCATGTAGGGCAGGGCTGACAGGAGGCCAAGGCTGTCTGCTCAGCTCTGAGGCTCCACTACATCCAAGCCCAGCACAGAGGCTGTTGAAATATTGCAACTCTTAAGGCTGAATCCAGCACAGAAGTTCTCTGGGCGCAGACACAGCTGATTCTCACAACCAATCGGCTCGGAGGTCAATTCCCCACAGTGATACCAACAATCAAGAATTAACTACAATAAGACTGTACACACAGTTCACAAAGGGGTTCACCAAGAGTGTCCACCTCAGGTAACTGGGGAGGCAGAGCTACTGGGCCACATAAGACACCTAGCACACAAATCTACTCTACCAACTCAGGGAAGCAGCAAAAATGCTGAAACAAAGGAACAGATCATAAATGAAAGAAACAAAGGAAATCAAATGACTGGATATAGAGTTCAACACTATGGCTATAAGGTTTTTTAAGAATTTCCTAGAAAAAAAATGGATAAATTTAGTGATATCCAAGAAGAGATGAAAAAGGACCAACTAGAGATGGAAAAGGACCAACCTGAAATTAAACATACACTGACTGAAATTAAAAAAATATTATACAGAGAGCTAACAGCAAACTAAAGGATTGCAAGAATCAAGTCAAAGATTTGAAAAACAAAGAAGCAAAAAATACTCAACTGGAAATGCAAAAAGAAAAAAGAATAAAAAAAATGTGAAGATAGTGTAAGGAGCCTCTGGGACAACTTCAAGTGTACCAACATCAGAATTATGGGGTGCCAAAAGAAGAGAGAGAACAAGATACTGAAAACGTATTGGAAGAAATAATGACAGAAAACTCCCCACACCTGGTGAAAGAAATAGACATACAAGTCCAGGAAGTGCAGAGAACCCCATATAAAAGGAATCCAAAGAGGATCACATCAAGACACATCATAATTAAAATACCAAGAGCAAAAGACAGAGAGAGAATATTTAAAGCAGCAAGAGATAAACAATTAATTACCTACAAGGGAGCACTCATACGATTGTCAGCTGATTTCTCAACAGAAACTATGCAGGCCAGACGGGAGAGGCAAGAAATATTCAAAGTGATGAATAGCAATAACCTACAACCAGGATTACTCTACCCAGCAAAGCTATCATTCAGAATTTAAGGTCAGATAAAGAGCTTCCTAGATAATAAAAAACTAAAGGAATTAATCAACACCAAACCAACATTATATGAAATGTTGAAAGATATTAAGAGGAAGAAGAAGAAGAAGAAAATGGTAAGGGTAAAAATTATGAACAACAAATACAAGTGAATCTAAAAATCATGTGAACTGAAAATCTGATGAACAGAATAAACTGGTGAATATAATAGAATTAGGGGCATAGAAAGAGAGTGGACTGATAATTCTCAGGGGGAAAGAAGGGGGCGTGCAGGGAGAAAGTGGACAAAAATCATACACCTATGGATGAGGACAATGGTGGGGAGGTAAGGGCAGAGGGTGGGATGGGAGCCAGGTGCAGGGAAGCTATGGGGGGGGGGAAGAGGAACAATTGTAATAATCTGAACAATAAAGATTTATTTTAAAAAATAAAGAAATAAAGTCCTAAAGCCATACCAAGCAAAAAACAACAACAAAAAAGAATGCCCATGCTTATTCTCAGAGGCTTAAACCATGAAATTGGTTCCCCATATCACAGGTTTTAAGAGTCCCAGCCTGTGAAGTGTTTCTAGCCAGTTGGCTGAGGAACACCAAGCGCTTATCCCTTCTGCATCCCATGGCAATCTTGGTCAACACTTCTAGAAAGAGGTAACTTCATAGCAATGTATGAGTCATCGTCCGTTAACTCTTTACCCTTTTAAGAGCCAATACTTATGCAAAGGGCTTTTCTCTGTTCTAGGGAAGCTGCAGAACTCAAACAGTAACCTTTTTGTAATGGGGTTTCTCATAATAATATTGGTTTCAATGTCTTATTTTATTTCTCCATTAAAAAATTTAACCAACATGCCAATAAAGAACATTTGCTACGAATTTTTTTTAAGGTTCCATAAGAGAAGTAGAATAGTCTTTCCCTCATGTTTACTGGAGTTTGCTTCTCAGCTATTTCTTTCCAACCCACACTGGGCTCGGACTTCGAGGCAGACGTGTGTTCAAATTCTAGCTCTCCACCAACTTGCTGTGTGGGAGACCATTTGCTCAATGCACAGGATGAGATCTGCTGAAGCTACATCACAGAGTGGTTATGAGGATCACGTGAGCTAATGCTAGCAGCACATACATGAAATACTTGCTAACTCAGAATAAAGCTTTGGTCACAGGTTAACTGTTATCACTAATGCAGCAGTGGGTCTAAGACCCATAGCTGGCAGTGTGGGCATTATATTGGTTTGTAGAGGTCAAGGTCTCATGCAGGGACCATTCAGCAGCTGGTAGGCTTGAGGGCTGTGCAGCCCTAGTAAGAAGAGCAAACACATGTCCTCCATGAAAAAGGGACATTTTAAAGAATTACAGGATTTCTTATCTTCTGCCAGAGATACTTATCCTTGGGGAGTTACTGTTTGTAGAGTAAACTGGCCAAAATTCAGACAGGACCTGATTGGTCATTTCTGTTCCAACAGGGTCCATAAATCTGTAAGAAGGAATTTATGTGTTCAATGTCAGATTTTGGCTGAAAAGCCTGTTAGTATTTCCAGACTCTCCAGATGCCCTACTTAATGCTTGGCTGGCCTTCTTAGGTAGCATAACCAAGTTGCCATTTCACAACCAGCCTCCATTCCCAGGATCTAAAACAACAAATCCAGAAGCTCTAAAACGTGCTCTACGAAGCATGAAAGAATCCATTCAGGTTCTGTCTGATTCAGTTCTGTCAGACAATAGACATTCTAACATACCTCTGAATTCCCTTTATTCATAAGAAACTTGGCACTTTCTAGAAAGTATGTCTCTCATAACCGAGAAAAGTAGGGTGACTTGGGGATGCAAGCTTTCTTTTTATAGTGTGTCCAGTATCTTCATTTTCAATAGCAGCAGTTGGTCTCAGGACCACAACTGGTACTTACCATCTCTATCCTCCACTGTCCATTCTAAATTCCCCAGCTCTCACCCTGCTGGCCTTGATGACTTATCTTATATGATCCAAGATCTCATTCCTCAGAGGAAACCATACTCTTCTCACACTAGGGTTGCTAGACTTGACTATTTTGGTCATAATTGAGCAAGTACTATGACATGGCCAAATGGATTCCTGAATTCTAAACATATTTCTCCCTACCATTATTATATAACAACTGGTCTACCTCTTCCTGCTGATCAGATATAGTTACTCCCATCAGTTACTGCCATCTTATGTCCCTAGACATAAGGAGTCCAAAATGTCTGGGTAGGAGTCATAGCTGGTAGTTCCCTGCAGAGCCTAGAATTGTAGGGATGAGAAGCACAGAATCCCTTGGTGGTTATTGGCCATAATGGCAACTGGGGCCACTTCTGCTTCTGTCCCTTGGTTCCTAGACCTATATTCTTGCTAACAGGACACAACATCCAAATCATCTGTAAATCATTACATAATCTGCACAAAGGTATCCTATCATGGCAGAAGTATTACCAACAAGTTAGCACTTTCATGTGCCTTTGGCAGGCGATTTTATTGCTCTGTAAAACCAATTGCTTCTGAATTGTGTGGGACTTGGTATGGCCATGGACTCATCTCCCTATTTCCTTCTCTGTGAAGTAAGTCTCATGATCAGATGGTATGGTATATGAGATTATATGCCTAAATCAGACACTTTGAAATCTCCCAGATAGTGGTGATAGCTGAGGCTGTAGAGACAGGAAAGGTAGACAGCTGCCAAGAATAAGAGCCTACTATTATAACAATAAATCACTGGCCCTTCCAGTAAGAAAGGGCCCAAAGTGGTCATCTTGCAACCAACTGGCAATGTGGTCCCCTCAAGTAATAGTGTTACATTGATCTCACTTGCAAACTAGTTGGACTTTCAATGACAGTAGTAGTAGATCAGCCTTGATAAGTGGGGGGGGTCCATGCTATTGACATGTAATGTTTATTCTGCTAATGTGTTAATCATGATAATTCTGCTGTGGCCAATGACAAAAGATTTCTACCATCACCTAATCAATTTTGTATTGGCTATTCAATGCTTCTTCTGTGGTGGCTATTCTCTGGTCAGAATTGAGCAAGTACCATGACATGGCCAAGTGGATTCCTGAATTAATATATGATACAAAGATCTTCACATTTCATACCCACTCTCAAATATTCATCCACATGCATCTAGCCCAGCCTTTTTTCTCTGCAAAATTATCATCTTTTTCTTCCAGCAGAGCAATCCTTTTGCTTACGATTCTATATGTAGTCTTATCTCAGGCAACTTTTCCATGAAATCTTCCCATTAGGAAGATTTTCTCTTGCTGCTGTCTTTCAAGGCCACATGCAGCAGATGCCCATTCTAGGTGGACATACTGAAACATCTATATACTGAATCAAATGACCCATTAACCAAGTTCTGCCTTTTCCTTTTCCTTGGGCTACTCATATATATGGAATGCCTCATACAGCCATAGGTGTGAGCCAAGGAAGAAATAGTCCTGCAATCATGGTGACTTAGGATTCTGGGTTACCTGGTAACACAGTTTACTCATGCTTTGTAGTCCTGCTCAAGTATGATTGGTACATACCATTTTCCACCTGATAATTACTGCTGATTAATTGGCTGCTGAGTCTGCTTGATACTGTGACTTAGTCATTCCTACAAAACTCATCTGAATTTGGGCAATTTAGGAAGCATGGTCACTTGGTTTCCATGATTAAATGTTCAGTCTCATTTGACCCAGGAGCCCAGTAGCAAACTAAGAGCTGTTTTTCTGCACTGCAGGTGGTGTGGCCCTGCTCCAGAACTCCATGGGGACTACATTATGATTCTACTGTGAGGGCTTACCTTCAACTCCACACCACACTACCTCTTTTTCCACTATTGACTCCTCCAACACCAAATCATATGGCCCAAGTGCTAGTTCCACCAACTGGTGTGCAAACTCCTGCTCAGTTCCTACTCCAAGCTGGCAAACTTCCATGTCAATTGATACATAGGCAGAGCAGTCCTGGTACAGTTGTCCATTGAATGAATAAATTATAATTTATTTGTCCATTCTCTTACTAAGGGATAAATGAGAACATAACTCCTTTTTTAAAAAAATAAATCTTTATTGTTCAGATTATTATAATTGTTCCTCTTTTTTCCCCCATATCTCCCCTCCACCTGGTTCCCACCCCACCTTCTGCCCTTATCTCCCACACACACACACTGTCCTCATCCATAGGTGTATGATGTTTGTCCAGTCTCTTCCCACACGCCCCATACCCTTTTCTCCCTGAGAATTGGCAGTCCACTCCCTTTGTATGCCCTGATTCTATTATATTCACCAATTTTTCTGTTCATCAGATTTTTTTATTCAATTGGTTTTTAGATTCACTTGTTGGTAGATATGTATTTGTTGTTCACAGTTTTTATCTTTACCTTTTTCTTCTTTTTCCTCCTCTTAAAAAATACCTTTCAGCATTTCATATAATACTGGTTTGGTGGTGATGAACCCCTTAAGCTGTTTCTTATCTGTGAAGCTCTTTACCTGCCCTTCAATTCTGAATGATAGCTTTGCTGGGTAGAGTAATCTTAGTTGTAAGTTCTTGTTATTCATCACTTTGAATATTTCTTACCACTCCCATCTGGCCTGCATAGTTTCTGTTGAGAAATCAGTTGATGGTTGTAAGGGTGCTCCCTTATAGGTGACTAACTGTTTTTCTCTTGCTGCTTTTAATATTCTCTCTGTGTCTAGGTGTAGTCCTCTTTGGATTCCTTTTGTTTGGGGTTCTCTGCACTTCCTGGACTTGTAAGTCTATTTATTTCACAGGTGGGAGAAGTTTTTAGTCATTATTTCTTCCAATAGGTTTTCAGTATTTTGCTCTCTCTGTTCTTCTGGAACCCCCATAATTCAGATGTTGGTATGCTTGAAGTTGTCTCAGAAGTTGCTTACACTATCTTTATATTTTTGGATTTTTTTTCCTTTTTGCTTTGGCAGTTAAGTGTTTTTTGCTTCTTTATTTTTCAAATCTTTGACTTGATTCTTGCAATCCTTTAGTCTGCTGTTAGATCTCTGTATAATATTTTTTATTTCAGTCAGTGTATGCTTAATTTCTAGTTGGTCCTTATTTGTATCCTCAAGGGTCTCACTAAATTTATCAGCCTTTTCTAGAAAATTCTTGAAAAATCTTATAAGCACGGTTTTGAACTCTATATCTAGTCGTTTGCTTTCTTTCATTTCTTTCATTTGTGATCTGTTTCCTTGTCTCCACATTTTGGCTATTTCTCTAAGTTGATAGAGTGGCTTTGTGTAGTAGGTGTGCTATAGGGCCCAGTGGCTCAGCCTCCCTCGTTATTTGAGGTAGAAACTCTTGGTGCACCCCTTTGTGGGCTGTGTGCACAGTCTTGTTGTAGTTAAGCTTTGATTGTTGTTGGTATCACTGGGAGGAATTAACCTCTAGGCCAGTTGGCTATGAGGATCAGCTATGTCTATGCTGGGAGAATTTCTATGCTGGAGACTGTCTTATGGGATAAGATTTGCAAAAGATCTATGTGCTCAACTTGAATGGGGCAGAGTCTCAGGGCGGAGCAGACAGCGTTGGTTTCCCATCAGCCCTGCCCTAATAGGCCCCTGGGTCTCACTGTCCCATGGTAATCATTGCAAGCACCTCTGAGAGAAAGCTGCCCTAAAGTTCCACCCACTGACAGGAAGTCCAGTTTCTCCCCGAATGAGTCTGGGTCCCCAGAGTCTCACCTGGAACTGGAGTTCAGTGCATTTAGGAACTTTTGTCTCTCTCCCACTTGAGAAAGCCAGCTGTGTACTCTGTTGCTTGCCCTCTTTTGCATGCGCACCTCGGTACCTCTGCCTTCCACAGTTCCTCTGACTCTCAGTGTGTTTTTCTCTTTCCTAACAATCCAGTTTCACCCTGTATGAGTCTGGGTCCCCAGAATCTTGCCCAGAACTGGAGTTCAGCACAGTCGGGAGCTTTTGTCTCCCTCCCGCTTAAGAAAGCCAACTGTACACTCACTTGCTAGCCTTCTCCGTGCACACGTCTCAGTACCTCAACCTCCTGCAGCTCCTCTGAGTCTCAGTGTGCTTTTCTCTTTCCTTCTAGTTGTAGATTTTCCACTTGGCCAGCCTTCCTGTGGTTCTGGATGATGTCCTTTTTCTCTTTTAGTTGTAGTTTTGAAGTTATTGTATAAGGCAGCAATTTAGACGTTTACCTATGCCACCATCTTGGTTTCTCTCGAGAACATAACTCTTAACTGTAAGTCCTGAATTTGATCTTCAGCTTTTTCTGGTTTCCCACTGAACTAGATTAGGGCCTTCACATTTAGTTTTTAATTGTTTGTTACTCTCCACTTTTCATTATCTGTCAATAATAACTTTAATGCAATTTAATGAAAGCCAGCTAATTCCTTGGATGCATTGCTTTCCTTCATTTCCCTCACTCCCACCCCAACACAACTCAGATGTGTGTACTTTCTTTAGCATGAATTATTGCACAAGCCAGGGAAGTTCCCTCTGCAGGCCTTTCTTCCAGGCCACCACTGGTGAGAGTTTTAGGAATTAAGTTGCCACCTTGTGCAGAGTCTGTTTCCCATGTACTACCCAGTATGGGATCCTCATTACCAATTGACAGAAAGTGAACCGTTTTACCTCCTACTTTCTCAGACCTCTTTTGGTACCACCTGTATCAGTTCAGTTATTCTGGGGCAAACGCTGAGACGGAGTTGGGAATGCATGTGGTTTGCAGGAGGTAACATCTGTGAAAGATAGAGAGAGAGGAACGAGGACTTGTTAGGCACAGCCTCACATTCTCTGCAAATCTGACAAAGTCTTGGCCAGCTCTAAAGTGAAGATTGCTTGTGAGAGGGGCCCCACATTGGGCATAACAGCCAGACTCTAGTGCCCTTGACATGCTCATCCATTAGCTGTGGGCTTATCAGGAAGATTAGGGCCTTGCTTCCAACATGTGACAGATCCCAAATGTGCTACAGATAGAGCTGGTAGCAAATGTCTTCTTGACAGCTAAACAGAAAGCTGTTTCTTAGAGGGAGATCAGTGTGGCACATCTCCAGAGTTACCACATCCTTTTGTTTGTTTGTTTATTTTAATCTTTTCAGTCTGCACTTCCTTGGATTTTTCTTTACAAGCTTCTTTTCCTCTACCTAATACTTACTTGATGTTGTTTCTTAGGTTCTCTTTTCAGGCCACACTTCCACCAGCCACCTTGACTACTCCTATTCACACATGATTAAATCCATAATTATTCCCAATCTAAATATGTCTTCAATCTGTCTCCATTCCATTCTTGTTATTGCCATCAAAGTTCACACCACCATCAATGTTTCCCATCTGAGCCACTATAAATGGAGTTTCTTCTGTCCTTATTAAACACAGCAGCCAGAGTAATAATCATAAAATGTACTGTGGATGGGGTCTCAGTTCCCTGTGTAACAGGTCATTGGATTCTATTGTTCTCAGGAGAGCCTCACTATCCTGAATTCCTCTTTCAAAGCAATGCTGATTTTGCAATTATTTTATCTTCTAGACTACTGGCGCCTAAGGTCAGGGATTGAATGGTATTCACCTTTGTTTCCCTTATGATACCTAACCTAGTGCCTTTCACACAGCAGGTTCACAAAATTATCCAGGATTGAAAGGAATCTTCTGTGTGCTCGCAAGTAGATATTTTTAACCAATAGCCATCTTATCCTGGGTTCCCTGGAATGTTAACAGAGTGTGCGGCAGAGTAAACTTGCTAAAGTGAGAGTGAAGAACAAGATAAGTAAGGCAGGGAGGGCTGTGCTTCCTTCCCAATGAGACAAGAAACCCAGCAGGTAATGTGGCAAGTGCCTCTGCACAGCCACATGGAGTACCTTTGGACAGACTCTGTGATGGCCATGCTTTACGGCAGTTCATGAGAAGGAACTCACCCACCTCCTATTTCTCATTGATCCAAGTTACTCCTTGCTCTTTCTTTGTGTCATCTGGCCCATTCCATGGCTTCCTGGAAAGATGGCTTCTATGCCCTATTGGGAGGCCTTTCATTTGAGTCCAGTGCCGATACAGGTGCATTTAAGATGTGGCCAAAAAACTATCCCTGAAGTACAGCCTGTTGTGACTTTTACTGGGTTCGATTTTTAAATACACTGATGCTAGAAACACAAAACTGGTGGCAGTTTTCTTTAAGAGAGTGGCGTGAAACAGAAATAATTGTTAAACGTTTTATACAAGTAAATGGTGACCATGATGAATAAGATTAAAACGCAGATTGAACAATCCTGATTTTTCTCTCTGAATCAAGAATAATTTGCAAATTCATACATCATTTTTTAAAAAACTACATATTCTCATTTGATCTTAAGATTCAAAATTAAAAGACTTATAAACTCCTCTTCCCATTAAATCACTCAATACAGTACAAAAGTCCATCCTTTAGCCCAGTGGTCAGCAAACTGCGGCTCATGAGCCACACACGGCTCTTTGGCCCCTTGAGTGTGGCTCTTCCACAAAATACCACGTGCAGGCGCGCACGTACATTGTGAATGAACTTCGTGGCCCATATGCAGAAGTCAAATTTTGGCTCTCAAAAGAAATTTCAATCTTTGTACTGTTGATATTAGGCTCTGTTGACTAATGAGTTTGCCGACCACTGTTTTAGTCTATCACTTTCTATTCCCATATGTAACTCATAACTGCAATGAAAGCTGCTCTCCAGCGCACATAACAAAAAAAAAAGAAGTGGGGGCCGAGGGGGGGCAGGGAGATTCTTTTCTCTAGCAAATGGGTCTATCCACTTATGAAAAAGACTTGAGAACTTGGACAGACTTCAGGAACCTCTGAATGTTTTTCTTCAGCAGAAATTCCAGCCCAGATGTTCAATAACCCAGGTTTGTTTTCAAAGAGGAAATAAAGAAACAAGTCTCTTAAAGACAGGACAGACTTTGAAAGCAATTAATGATGACAGGTCCAAGGATTTGGCTTCATTTTATTATTAACACTACCACTCTTTCCGGATTTCAATGTCAGATAGTGGTGAAGGATAAGCAAAAAAAAAAAAAAGTCTGGAAATTGAAGATAAAATTCAATACACAGGGGAACTTTTGAAGTAGTGTTCGGAGTGGAGAAGGAGTAATTGAAGGGTCAGCTGACTGCCAGAGGACACTGTGAAGTTAGCAGAGGAAAACAAGAGCCTAGGGAAGGTCCATTCATACACTTTACACTTTGAACAGAATATTGCAGACCAAGATCAGCTGACATATTGGTGCAGAAGCTACTTTATTTTTTATGTGTTTTTTTCATTACTATTATCCGAGGACATATTTTTATTGGTTTTTAGAAAGAGAGGAAGGGGGAGAAACACTGATTGGCTACCTCTAATCCACACCCTGAATAGGGACCGAACCAGAAACCCAGGTATGTGCCCTCACCACAAATTGATCCCACAGCCTTTTGCTGCATGGGATGATGCTCCAACCAGCTGAGCCACCTGGCCAGAGCAAGAAGTTTCTTTAAATTAATTCACACCAACAAGCCCAGAGAGTAATCAACTCATAAATCTCAGAAGTCACTATGTGGATTTTGTGGGGAATATTGGGAAATAAATGTTAGACCAGAAAGGATCACTTAGTTTTCATTTTCAAAAGAGTAAAAGCTAAAAAGGAAAAGGGATAGGTACTTATTAAGCACCCATTATGTGCTAGTCAGTGTTTGGGGTTGTGGGGTTGTAGAAAAATGTCATAGCCTTTTTTCCTGAGTCTCTCACATTCTAGACAATGTGAGGAAACTCGACATAAGCTTTTCCCTCATGCAACATGTTAAAGTCTATAACAGAGGTAAAGGGCAATGAACATGAAAAGAAGAAAAAAGATTTAAATCATTACTACTATTTGTATGGTGGTTTAGAATTTATGAATAGCTTACATTATCTTATTTAATTCTCAAAACAATTCTGATGGAGAATCCTCAGCTTACTGAATAACTGGTAGCTCAGAGCAGTTAAGTGGCCCAGCTATTTGACTGTTTAGATGCTCCTTGCTTCCCCAATATCTGCTTCCTTTCCTGGGAGATTTGAACTATTGTTAAATGAATTATTGTGCAATACAATGCCACATGTGACCACAGTTCTTCTTTATTCTTAGAAACTTTCTCCTATCACCCAGGAAATGACTATTTGTTTATTGCAGAATTTTCTGAGTCACATTGCTCTGTCATAGTAAGCTTTCAGCCAACCAGCAGAGGGAGCACCAAGAGACAAGCAGATTTCATCTCAAAGATTTACTTATAGTTGCCTAAGGGGTCCAGAAATTCAGATGTGGTCCTCCAGGGAAGGAAATGCTGTCCCAGTAATTGGGGAAAACCTAGCTTTAAGCAATGGCGTCAATAAACATCCAATCTCTCTTCTATGATTTCTTTGGATTCTTACAGCAATGAAGGGGGGACGTCTCTCTTGTACTGGTTTCTTCTTGGTCCTCCAGTGGCTCCTGTTTTCCCAAATCCTAAAGAAACAGACCCTGTTGCCTGAGGTAGGTTGAGCTGGTGGGATGGAGAGAAAAAGAAAACGTTTCTTCTTGTCCAGTTTCCACTCACCAGATCTCTTCTTCCAAAACAAATACAAGACTTCATACTGGCCTACTGAGTCTCTGCTCTGCTCGCTGGGTACCCTGAAACCAAATCTAGTAAACTGCTAAATCTGTTTCTTCAACTGGAGAGTAAAAATTGCTATTACTATTTAAATTATTCTGATACCACTATTATCATACAGTCAGTAACTTCTATTTTCTGTGTTTAATCTCATGTAATCCACATGTCACCCCGATGAGGCAGGTTTTATTACCATTTAAAGAGAAGGAAACTAAAGGTTCAGGAACTTAGTTGAGTCAGATTGCTAGAAAGGAATGGTACTGGGACCCTTGGGCTCCAAAGCCCCCTCTATTCATCTCTGTTGGGAAGTATTACTCTTCTTAGAGTGACACCATCTCACAGTTACACCATATAACCTTTATTATCCCCTTCTCAGAATAATTCCATGAGGTGAACAGGATAAATATTGCCCCTGCCCTTCCCTTTTTACCTCTTTAGCCCCATTTAAAAATATATATTAAAAAAAACACAACTAAAGCTGCCTGGCCTTGGCTACTCAGTGGCTGAGCACTGTGGGATCAATCCCCAGTCAGGGGCATGCAGGAAGCACCTGATCAATGATTCTCTCATCACTGATGTTTCTCTCTCTCCCCTCTCACTTCCTCTCTGAAATCAATAAAAACGTATTTTTTAAAAAAAGCTAAGAAAATGCAAAGGATTTTTCTGAAGTTGCATAGATAACAGATGGAGTTGGAATTTCACAGGCTTCAGTCCTGTTATTGCTACACACACTGCTTTGTCTCCTGGAGATCATTGCCTCTAGCTAGCTCTTTAACCCTCAAAGGGTCATTTAAACCCTGCAGTTTTGTAAATGGTAAAAAAAAAAAGATGGGAATAGCGATAATATCAACACCTATGTCAACTACCTTGCAGTATTATTACAAAGATAAAACAAAATATTATGCATAGGTATTTATGGAATAAGTAGACAATATATAAACCAATATAATTTTATTCTTAGGACTATCCTGGGGTAAAAACTAGATTGTCTGGCTTCTGGTAAAACTGCAAGGTAGGGCAGGATAGTGTTTAACATTACCCATCTCCCCACTTCCCTAGTCCCAGGTCACACATGGTCTCCTGCCGTCTTTGTCCTGCCTCTCAGAAAGAAACATTGCCTACAATGGCATTTGAAGGTATTTAAGAGGCAGGAGATCTTCCATATTTACCTACATTTTATGATGAGGCTGCTTGTCTCAACTGTCCCTTGAGGTGGTATTAACCTCCTTGGGAGGCACCTATAGCTCCTTCGCCTCTGCATGGGAATAGAAGTAATGTTGTTGTACTTTAGAGGGAAACCTTGAAAGCCAGGTGAGGTGTCCTTACACCACTGTGAACTGTCTCAGTGCCCGCTGATACAGTTAACAACAAAAATGAATGAAGTCGTTTGAAAGGAAGAAACAATCTTTGCACTGATCCAGGACATGGAGACAAGAATGTATTGCTTTCTGTATGCAATTTGTGAAACAAAAAGTAGGCAGTTTCTATTCTTTTAAGTTACACTGTGTGCATGTATGCATGTGTGTATGTGTGTGCATGTGTGGGAGGGGAAGAGAATTGATGTGGAAGATTATAAAGAGCATTGGAGGAAGCAGGTCATCATTTCCCTGTAGATTTATTGTTTCAATTGAATATTTCTTTGAGTGCTGCTACTATGCTAGCTAATGGATGGAGTGCTACACAAGATAATTTGGCCTTACTCTCATGGAATTGTATACCAGATGGATGGCCAATGTTGATAAAAAAAATTACATGTGTGGCCCTAGCTGGTTTGACTCCATAGATAATGTCAGCCTGAGGACTGAAGGGTCCTGAATTTGATTCTGGTTGGAGACACATGCCTGGGTTGTGGACTCGGTCCCCAGTAGGGGTTATGCAGGAGGCAGCTGATCAATGATTCTCTCTCATCATTGATGTTTCTATCTCTCTCTCACTTTTCCCTTCCTCTCTGAAATCAATAAAAATATATTTAAAAAATAATTACAAGTGTGATGGGTTTGTAAAGACAACAGACTTCCATTATGACTTTATTCCTGAGCACACTGCAATGCCCTGGTTCAGTCACTTACAAAGATCAGGCAGAGGCGACTGCCACCTATTACAGCACTCCGAATGGCTTCCAACAATGAAAAACTTATATTTCCTAAATAATAATTATTCTAAAAAGAAACTAACCTTGGCTCTTCATCTCTCCAAAGCCAAAATAAAGGCAATGAGATCTAGGCAACACTATCTTGACCTCACTGACCACTAGACAGTCCAAGAAACAGGCCATGCAATATGGTAGAAGGAAGGATCAAAGGATATGTTTTATAAGGATAATAAATTTCGCTGACTTTTCCCCTTCTGGGCTGCAATAATTCTGGCCTCTTTTATAATCATACCCTGTTGGAAAGCCACACAGCTTGGACCAGTTTTTGCCTACTACAGATTTTGGTTTCCAAAACTGCATCTCCATGAGTAAGGAGATGGGCAGTCTCAGGTTGGCAGGCTCCATCAGGAACACTTAAAACTTGATTGCACAATTGTATGACCAACTGGGGACTTAGCATCCACTTGAATTTCCTCATTGGCATCCAATTTTGAGGATATCATATTGCTTGGGAAAGGAAGAGGGACTAGTTATTATGATTTTCATGAACTTACAGAGCTTTCATATTGGAAAAGGGACTTGTAGACCATCTACTTGAACTTTCTACCCAATGTATGGTAAGAATCTCCTGTCCTTGATTCATGATAGTCATCCTTTGAAATTACAGGTAAAGGGAACTTACTATCTCATTGTTGAAGAATTCTGTGAACCTTTCCTACACTGGAGAAAAATCTACCACCATTGGTCTTAGATGTGTCCACTAGGACCCCAGAGACCAAATCAGAAAGAATGTCACTTCTATTTAATGCCTTTCCTCCTCCCCACTAGAAGTCTTTTCTAAGCTAAACATTCCAGTGTTTTCCTCTATTACATATACAAAATGATCTTCTGAACTGTTACCATTTTGGTTCGGGAAATCAAAGAGATGAGAGAGAAACCGAATGTTTGTGTCTCTTACCTAACATATTTGCTATTTCTCTGTTTTGGAACATCGGCAGATTAATCAACATACCACCTGTGCCCCTGTTCACACTAGGAATGAAACTGCACAGAGCTACTTTAATTGTAAAGATAAAAGCAGAATTTCTCCATTCATATTGCCAGAGGGGGGTGGTTTGCCAACCCATTCTCTTTGGTTCTAGAAAATTCCCCCCAAAATAATATTGACTTTAAAATTCAGCTCTGGGTTTGAAGATGCTGTCACACTGTTCAGTCATAAGAATGTATAATTTTTTTATTTCAATTATGCTGCTAATTTTAGTAAGTTTGGCAAAGGTTATAAAAACAGCCAGTCCCTAACTAACAGGGTTATGTTCCAGCAGTCATTTGTTTGGAATGTATTTTACATGCTTATTAAAGTTTCTGGCTGGTCTACCAAAGACTTTTTAACCGCTAAGATGCCAGACATTTAATGCTATCCCCAAATCAGCTGCAAGCTGGAATTCACTCTCAGGTTTTATTTAACATGTCCCTTAAGCACCAGCAGAAATATTCTAGCACCCAACACTATGTTTAACATGTCCAAGCAACTACTGGGAACTCAAGGAATATTTCCATGCTTCCCTGCCATCCAAGTGAGTTAAGGACTCCCTGCCCCAGTGGAGGAAGCTGAGAAACCTGGGTTCCTTACGACATGAGCTTGCTGGTGGTTGGGAGAGTGAGGTTAGCGCTAGACTTTCTGGGGAAAAGCATACTGCTCAGTGTTACTTCTCAGTCATTATCAGTTCCACTCAGATTCTTTCCTTCCAAGTCAGCCTGATTCGTAGACTTTTCATTCATATTTACTCTCAATATCTATCTTCTCTCTCTCTCTCTCTCTTTTTCTCCCTCTCTCTCTCTCTCTCCCCCTCCCTCCCTTCCTCCACCGCCCCCCGCCCCCCGCTGGGCACCTCCCTCCCTCCCACAGCTCACAATAAAGTCTCAGTTTTACTTCACTTACCCCTTAAGCACTCTCCCAGGTTTTAACAGTTTTCTAAGTTTTTCCCCCCAAAGGGTAGCAAAACGAATAAATGAACAATTGCCCGTTGCAAAAGAGATCCGGGACCTATAAAGACTCTCTCTAGTACCATCCTCCATCCCTCAGCCTCACTCCCCTTTTCTTCCTCACTCACACCTGGGAGAGACAGAATCACCTTGACCCTAGTGGGTGCAAGTAAAATACAGAAAAGGCCAGCCCGGGCCGGACTAGACCTTAAAGGAAAGCAGAACAGAGCTTTCTGTGGCAGTTGTAAGTGAGGAGTTGTAAGTGAGGGTTTGTCGGTCTTCCTTTTGCCCTCTTCTCTTTCCAAGGGAACAGGAGCTCCTGGCCTTGGCCTTGGCCAAGACCAGACAGCCACCCCCACCCCATTCTCCACCTCCTTTAAAGACTTGCTTGGCTATTGCAGGAGAAAAGCTCCTTACCTGCCAGTCTGACATTCAAACAGCGCTGAATACTGACCATTTTCCGGTAACTCATGGCAGCAGAAGTTAGCTCAAATTGATGCGAGGTCATCGACAGTCTTTATTTGTTCGTACATTTACTACAAAACTATGATTGGGTTGAAGGCATGACCCCAGATCATGGATGAGTGAAATAAAATATTATATTCTTTCTCTAAAGTCTAAAAATTTCTGAGTTCCAAAATACATCTGGGGTTCTATGGCCCTTTATGCCTTGTTTCCCTACATCTTTGTCTTTCAAGTGAAGTGTAGGAGTTAGGGGCATAGACCCAGGAGCTCAGGCTGGATTCTAACGCTGTCTCTGATATCTGTTGTGTGTGACCTTGCTCACTTTGTTTAACTTTTCTGGGCCTCAGTTTTCTCCTTTGAGAAATGGGAATGGTAACAGTGCCTACCTCAGTGTTGTTATGAAGATTCAAGAGAGTTTATCTATGTAAAGTACTTAGAGTAATTTCTGGCACTTAGTAAGCACCTTAGGTTTACCACCACCGTTATCCTGTGTTCTTCACCACTACCAACAAGTATGACTTAATTTCCCCCAAGCAGCACATTTTTATCTCTAAAGATGTGTTCAAGTTATAGGCTCTGCCATTCATGGGTTACGTGCTTTTCCAAATCACCTAAGGTTTCTGAGTTTGGAGTCAGTTAGGAATGAGAGGAAGAGGACTAAGTGAACAGCAGATAGTTTTAAGTAATTTGTCCTCTGCCTAAAATGACTATGGGACTTGGGTGAAATGGTCAATAGCAAGTCTTCGGATTAAATTGCTTTTGCATGTACAGTATTAATCCCACCGATGTCATAATAACTCTGTAAATAAGTAGCGAGGACACTACCGCCTTCATTTCACAAATGAACAAAGGTTTAAAGAGGGTAAACAACCTGCTCTCGCAGGATGAGCTATACCAGCTTCACCACGGCACTATCTTGCTTCACTTCTTAAAAACAAAAGATATATATTTTAGAAAAATTTTAGATCTATATTCGTTGTCTCAAGTTATTTTTATAAATATACACAGTATTTGTAGCCTTTTTCATTTCTAATACAATTATTTACTAGTTGTGTTTTTTTCCTTTTTCCTAATTAATCTTAGAGTGATGTTTGTCTGTTTTATTAATTTTTTTCAAAGAACCACCTTTTACATTAGTTTATCAAGTTTTAAAAATGATGGTACAACATTTATGGCCTAAGAGAAATTCTAATTAGAATATTTAGTCATATAGAGTAACTTCTAGGAAAACAGGTATTTCTTTGTTTCAATGACAATGAAAAAAGCCCCCTTGAAAAATGTGAATTAAGATTTTTTCCCCCTATGTGACTTTTGCAAGGAGAATCTTAACAGGTATACGTGATTGTAAATACATTTAGGTGTTTTACTGATGAACATATTAATATAGGATTTATTAGACCATAGTGATAAATGTTGTTGCTACACACTAACCATGCAGGCCCTGTCTTCTAGGAGTTTTCAAGTCAGTGAAAATGTATGGCCTCTCTTTGTTGTCTACTATTCTTTGTTGTGAGTCAAGAGCTTGGTTAACCAGTCCTCCTGACACTGTACACCAGGTTCCCAGGAGATTAAGTGATGGACCTGGACCTCACCACCCATGAGCTTGGATTCCATCCTCCAAAGCTTGCTCTTCCCACTGGAACACGTATGGTCCACGGGGTGATAGTTACTCTGCCCTTTTACTTATTTATTTTTTTTAAATACGTTTTATTGGTTTTTTACAGAGAGGAAGGGAGAGGGATAGAAAGTTAGAAACATCAATGAGAGAGAAACATCGATCAGCCACCTCCTGCACACCCCCTACTGGGGATGTGCTAGCAACCAAGATATATGCCCTTGACCAGAATCGAACCTGGGACCCTTCATTCTGCAGGCAGATGCTCTAGCCACTGAGCCAAACCAGTTTTGGCTACTCTGCCCTTTTAGAGTCTGAGAAAACACTGTTTGGTGGTCTGGCATCATCTATGTAACCTCCTGGTTCATGGGCCAATGCTCATTTACCAAGTCACACCAGCCAGGCACAAATATCTTTCTGATGGGTATTAAGAATCCAGAATGGGACAGGGGTAGTTGTGTCTAGGAGATTTAAGGAAGGAAAAATGAGAATATATATGTATTTGTGTGGGAATGTATATATACTATATAATAAAAGGGTAATATGCAAATTGATCCTAACGGTAGAATGACTGGTTGCTGTGATGCACACTGACCACCAAAGGGCAGATGCTCAATGAAGGAACTGCCCTCTGGAGGTCAGTGCACACCCACAGGGGGAGCTCCACTCAACCACAAGCCAAGGGTAGTGGCAGTGGCAAGAACCTCTCACCCCTCCGCCTCAACTCTAAGGATGTCAGTGCACTCCCCCAGGGAGTGGCCTAAGCCATCAGTCGGAAGTCCCCCAAGGGCTCCCAGGCTGCCAGAAGGATGTCCAATTGCTAGATTAGGCCCGATCCCTCGGGGAGCAGGCCTGAGCTAGCAGGTGGACACCCCCTGTCAGCGGTCCTGGACTGTGAGAGGGTAAGGCCGGGCTAAGGGACCCCCCCACACACACACACACACACTGAGTGGCCAGATTATTATGATCTCTGAACGCATTATAATCTGGCCATCTCAGTATATATATATTAGAGGCCCAGTGCATGAATTCGTGCATGGGTGGGGTCTGGCCAGCCTGGCCAGGGAGAGGGGACACGGGCAGTTGGCCAGCCTGCCTGCTGGTCAAACTCCTGGTTGAGGGGACAATTTGCATATTAGCCTTTTATTATATAGGATATACACTTAGTGGCCAGATTATTATGTGTTCAGAGATCATAATAACCTGGCCACTCAGTGTATATATACATTATACATACATATACATACATATATATACACACATATACACACACATATACATATACATGTGTGTGTATGTGTGTGTGTGTACACATATATGAAAAGCCAGCCAAAGTGCTGGGAAAAAAATAGCTTTCAATAGATTCCTTCTCCAGTTCCTACTTGTCCTCTTGATCTCATCCTTAACACCCCTCTGGACTTGTCAGTACAAGCCCTAAATGTTTCACTGAACAAACTACACAGTTAGTGCCACTGGACTCTTTAACATGCTCTAATCGCTACAATTTCATTGGAAGGGACCCGGGTTGGCAACCAAACTGAAGCTAAGGGATTTGACCGTAGAATTCCCACACCAAGTAGGAAGCATAAATGACTTGGAGACTTGGTCATAGTTCCGGCAGCTATTGGTCATGGCATGTTAGCAGACCACAGTCTCAGAAAGTTATTTCCTAAAAGCTTTCCAAATAGCTGGTTCTTCACAGAGAGTTTTGGCCAATTGCAATGACAGGGAGAAACTAGAGTCTCAGGAAGAACAGAATTTAAGACTTAAGTTTCATTTTGCTTTGGATCAGATGTTCCTTATACATAAACCTTCACCTGATCCTAATTTTCATTTCAATTCCATAGACCGGTGATTTAAGTGTTGGGGATAGAGTTCTTAGAATCTGTTTATATGGTATCAATACAGAAGTGGTCTGGTTCTGAGTATTAGAATAATGATCCATGTTTTGATATGAACTCAAAACCTCTCTAAGTCACGTGTTATTTTTTGAAGCATAGAAATTGGACCTTACAAACAACCTAAATCCCTCTGTTTAAGAAACTAAATAAGTACTGTGTTTTCTTGCCGTAAAATTCTACACTGCATCTAGAATGATTTTTTAAATAGTAGCTCTGGGCCTCCTGGTCAAGGGCATGTACCTGGGTTTGAGGTTTGCTTCAGGCCCCCAGTCAGGAGCATGCTGGAAGCAACCAGTTGGTGTTTCTCTTTCACATCAATGTTTCTCGCTGTGTTCAGTTTCTCAGTTGGCTAGATTCCAAAAGTTTGCTTGTAAATCTGTGGGGTGTGGGGTTTCTTTTTTGTAGACTTTTGAATGCATTTTTTTCAGAGGGTAGTCAGTGTCTCAGGCCGACTCCCAAAGCCTATTTCACCTATTCTTGTAGTAGAACTTGGAGTAGATTCAGTTTTGTGTTTAGGAATGGTGAGGGAAGTACATGTTTGCTTCTATCTTTAATCATTTCAAATTTGTTAGAAACATAGACTTTTTGACCTAGAAACCCCCCTAGATAGTGAGTTTAGATAGCTGTTCAAGTCAATAATGTTTTCAGTTTTTGATGGTGGTAATGGGCTTTGAAATCAAAGAGATCATGCTTTATCTATTTACCTGACCAATTCTTTTTGATATCTCACTGATAAAAACAAACTTAAAATGATGAATATAACTTCTCTTACTAGCTTACACTACATTGCTTTTCTCTGTGGAATTCAGTTTTCTCAGTTATGGGAATGGGAGAAAGATAAAAACATATGCCTCATAGAATTGACATTAATATTAAATGAAATTAATGCATGGAATGTAGCCTATATAATTAAAGGTTAATATGCAAATAGTCCAAATGGCAGAACAACTGAAGCAACCCAAACAACCAGCCATTATGACGTGTGCTGACCACCAGGGGGCATGCATGGGACATGGTGAGTGTCAGCCACAGCAGGATGGTGGAGCAGGTGAATGGAAGTGCCAGACCAAGTCAGGGTGCCAGTCGCTGACATCAGAGCAAGCCTCTGGTAGTTTCTGAAAATTCTTTGCTCCCGCTCACCACAGTCCTCCCACTCACACCCACTGCCAACATTGGAGTCACCGCTCACACCCACTGTCAGTGCCAGCCCCATTCACACCTGCAGCTGGCACTGGAGCTGCTGCTTGCACCCACTTCCGGTGCCCCACACTGGTCTCAATTACTGATCACCATCAGCAGGTGCAAATGGCGCTGTCAGCCCTGATCACTCCTGAGGGCTTCTTCATCTCTCCCTGCTCCTGAGGGGTGATCGGGGCAGCAGCTGCCACTAGCACCCACTGCTGACACCAGCCCCAATTGCTTTGTGCCATCAGTGGGTGCAAGTGGGCCGGTGCCATCAGCAGAGGGGAGCGGCAATGACAGGAATGGGGCTGCTTACAGACAGGGGATCAGGAGGCCACAGTGGAAGGGACCAGAAGGGGGTGCAGAGAATGGGCTGAGACCTGCCCCTGTGCCTATGGTAGCCTCATAGCCCACAGTTCCTTTCAAGGTGCACAGATTCATGCACTGGGCCCCTTGTTTAGCATAAAGTGAAATTTCAGTGTATGGTAGCCACTGACATGACTGTGGACCAACCTCTCATTTTAAAGCTGCAAAAGAGCCCACCCACCATGGCTCCAAGGTTGAGCACTGATCTATGAACCCAGAAGGTCACAGTTCAATTCCCAGTAGGGATTGTGCAGGAGGCAGCTAGTCAATGATTATCTCTCATCATTGATGTTTCTATTTCTCTCCCTTCCTCTCTGAAAACAATAAAAAATATATTATTTTAAAAAAGAAAGTTTATGTGCACATGATGATTTTATGAATATTTGAATATTTTTGAAAATAGTAAGAAAAAAATTAAGCTGAAAAAGACTATATCACCCAGGCATTATCACTCTCATTTTAGCCCACCCTCTCTTACATGGGCATAGGTTTTATTGTCAGACAGCCTTGCCAAAATGAGCACTAGTAGCTTTTAGTTTCTTGTTCCCATTGCTAACGATTCTGAGAAGACTGTCCAGAGAGTGGTAGGTGGTCAGCTGCGTGAAGGGATTCAACTCCACTTGAACCCCATGGAATAAATTTATGATAAAGAGGGTTTCTGTTTCTAGAAAGAAAGGATTAAAGAAAGACATGATAGGCAGATAACACCATAGCTACCATATTTCACTTTAGTAAGACAAGCAAGGGAGGGAAAGGATGTATATGGGTGGTGGTGCTGCTGGTGTTGTTGGTGGGTGCACCCATATGTGTTTGTGAACTGGGATTACAACGTAAAGTCAGAAGCAGAGGACTAGAAACTACAAAACTGATCAGTTCCTAAAGAAAAAAAATAGATGAAGCATGACCACTCCCCAAAGTAAATTATTATATTTGCATTCAAATTTCTTAATGTTATACTATTTTGCTCAATCCTGTGGGAGCCCCTTTCCACGTCCCACGTGGTTCAGGGTTCCCGGTTCAGGGTTCGGGTTCTGAAGGAGGCTGCACGCAAACAAAAACAGAGACTAGAGAATATTAATTTGGCAATATTGGGGGGCCAGGCGGGAGCCTTCCTCTAGTGGAAAGGACTACCACTTGCTCTGGCCTTTTTCTCCCTTTTATTAAGGCTTTAGGCAGGAAATAACAAAACAGAAATTAACATGAAACAAACGGGTAGAGGCTGCTTCAGCTAACAATGTTTTCACTAAACAGTGAGTGATTAGCTCTGACCTTTCAGAGCAATTAAGGTTGACCAGCCTTCTGGTTTCCTGTTAACATCCATTTAGTGAGAACAATGTTTGGTTTCCAACAAATCCTTTCTTATTTAACATAGAGAAGTCAACTACAACTCCAGGTATTCCAGCAATCTAATTAGGACTCCTTTGGGAGCAATTTTCAGAAACCTATTACCATTTCATAAAGATAAAGGTGACAGTTAAAGACAGTCCTAGGCCTACCTAGAGATCAGAAGGCCAAAGCAGATTTCTAAACCAGGTAAATGCAAGTGATCAACCTGCTTTTATTTGCAAAGACCAAATCAGACAAGTACACTCATGAATTTAGGTCCAGCTATATAATAGAACAAGAAAGGTAGACCTTCCTGAAGAAGATTCCAAATCAATCTGAAGCTGATATCACCAAAATACATGGGCTACAGCAGAACCTTCTAAACAACTACTATAAGTAACTGCTGAACGAGTTTACATAATGAGCAGGGTAATCAAGAATTTACACTGCTTTACCATGGTGATCATAATTTGCATCGACCCAACATCCTGGATCTCAGAATAATGCTCAAAAAATGTTAAGAAACAGTCTTGCTGCTATGGCTCAGTGATTGAGTGTCAAGCCATGAACTCAGAGGTTTTGGTTCAAGTTCAATTCCTAGTCAGGGCACATGCCAGGTTGCCCACTCAGTCCCCAGTGGGGAGCATGCAGGAGACAGCCAATCAATGATGTTTCTCTCTCATTAATGTTTTTATCTCTCTAACCCTCTCTCTTCCTCTCTAAAAAAAAAAAAAGAAATCAATAAATATCTATTTTTAAAATGTTAAGAAACATAGCACAAAGTCAAATAGAATCTGTCTCTGCTGATTCATCTCTGATCAACCTTCAAGGACATTTACCTGTCTCCTTTGATGCAAAATATGCTGTCAGTATCACTAACCTTTACAGCACTGAAGAATTTATCCCATCAGTTTCTGAGTTTTTCCACCTGCGTCTGCTCATCGTCTTTACTAAGATAAGAGCAAAAACTATTCTGGTTTGGGGTTTTGTTGTTGTTGTTGTTTTTGCATCTTTGTTTTCCCCAAATCTAGTAATATAGGGAAAGGAGAAAGAAAAGGAGTAAGGGACAGAAGGACAGAAAGGGAGGGGAGGAAGAGAGAAAAGTGCAATAAATCATGTTTCTCTGCCTCTAAGGAAATGAGCCATCAGGTAGCCTGATCTTTATATCATCAAAACCTCCAGGTTTTTGGCCATTCCTACTCCAGTTCCTCAGCCCTCGGTTGTCAGGTTTTGCTTACTCTTGGATTGAAAGCGTGATGGCAAAGCTTGTGAGATTTTTAAAAATATATTTTTATTGATTTCATTGATTGGCTGCCTCCAGCACGCTTCCTGCTGGGGATTGAGCTCACAACCTGGGTATGTGCCCTTGACCAGAATCGAACCTGGGACCCTTCAGTCCGCAGGCCAACACTCTATCCACTGAGCCAAACCAGCTAGGGCAAAGCTTATGAGATTTTTGATGAAATTGAGTCTTGAAACTTTAACCATTGAATTAAAGAATAGAACCCAGATACGTGGATTCTTTGATTAAAGGTGTAGATGCAGCATGAATCCTCATGCAACAAAAGCTGTAGATAAAATACCCTAAAGCTGTGACAATGACCTCTAACCCTCATCTTAAAGTTGACAATGACCCTGAAGAAACATGAACCTGTACAGCTGGAAACACTGAGTATTCGAGGAAATAACATTCGATATTTTATTCTGCCTGGAAGCTTGGCTCTGGATACATTACTCGTCGAGGTTAAACCGAAGTTGAAATCTAAGAAAAGCAAAACTGTTACAGATAGAGGCCCAGGTAGAGGAAGAGGAGGAGGACATGGCCAGGGCAGAGGAAGAGGAGGTACTAATTGATAATGTCTCTCAAGAATACTGCTTCATAGTAATAAGTGATTTAGGGTATTTTATCTACAGCTTTCGTTGCTTACAGTATGTCAGTTTTTAACAAACATAAATGTAGGTCAAAAAGTAGAATGAAATGAATAAAACAAACTGATGAACAAAATAGATCCAGAGACATAGAAGCATGGAACTGATGTTCAAATCTCAGAGGGAAGGCAGGGGTGGGTAGGTGGGTGGGGAGAGATTCACAAAGAACTTGTATGCATAACCCATGGACACAGGCAATAGTGTGGTGAAGGCCTGGGAACGGGGAGGTCAATAGGGAAAAACAGGGACATCTGCAATACTTTAAACAATAAAGATATATTTTTTAAAAAGCAACCTCCAGCTGAAACAAGTTTGGCTCAGTGGATAGAGCATCGGCCTGTCGACTGAAGGGTCCCAGGTTTGATTCCGGTCAAGGGCATGTACCTTGGTTGCAGGCACATCCCCAGTAGGGGGTGTGCAGGAGGCAGCTGATCGATGTTTCTCTCTCATCAATGTTTCTAGCTCTCTATCTCTCTCCCTTCCTCTCTGTGAAAAAACAATAAAATATATATTTAAAAAAAAAAAGCAACCTCCAAAAACATTGTGGGATAACAATAATTGCTCTACCACTCTGAGAAGAAATGTGCAATTTTAAAATGTTTGAATCAATTTTTTGTTTACTACGTTTTTTTGTAGCTTACAGAAACCACTTAGCACACTTTTAATTATGTGAAATGTACAGTCTGACTTCTGATCAAGAAGACATTTTCTAGATAACAATATCAGTGAATGTATGCCTGCACTTTCCATGTAGATCTTTTACTCTGTTCTAAGTTTACAACCTCACTTCTCAAAAAGTGATGCTACTCAGTAGCTGGTACATTGCGTTCATTCCTCGGAAAGTGGGCTTTAAAATTGCAGCTATTAGCTCTGCCCAGCCCGCTTCTGTCGGCAGGGCCAAGGCTTGCCTTGTACCCAAGACTGTCAGGCATATATCCCCTGGAAGAGCTCCAGAAGCACAGCCACAGCAGGAGCACCTGACCAATCCTGCACACAAGGTGCATGATTTGATCATATTTTGAGAGGAGCACCCCCGTGGGAAAGAAGTCCTGAGGGAACAAGCTGGAGGTGATGCTACTAAGAGCTTTGAGGACTCCTGGCACTCTACAGATGCCAGAGAACTGTCCAAAACATAGAGTGTTAGGGAGCTTCGTCCAGAGGACAGACTAACGATAACCAAGCCTTCCGAAGCTCCTATTATTACTGTTGATTCTAATACCAGTTGGTGGAACAATTGGGTGATCCCAGCCATCTCAGCACTTGACATAGCTCTAATGAACTTCCGTATTATGGGGAAAAATATGAACACATGCAAAATGACCCCAAGAAATCACAGATCAATGGTTAAAAATGTTAAAAACAAGTGTGAAGGACTTTTGCTTGCAGGAATATTTTTTTAAAAATACACAATACATGCACATAACATAGACTACCTCTGCTGGGACAAATTAACAAAGCAAGATAAAAAAATAAATAAATCTTGAGAAAAACCAAGATGGCGGCATAGGTGAATACCTAAACTGCTGCCTCACACAACAATTTCAAAACTACAACTAAAAGATAGAACAGACATCATCCAGAACCACAGGAAAGCTGGCTGAGTCGAAATTCTACAACTAGAAAAAAAGAGAGAGGCTCACAAAGACTCAGAGGAGCTACAAAAAACTATGGTACAGAGACATGCGCGTGGAGAAGACAGGTGGCTGAGTGCCTGGCTGGCTTCCTCTAGGGTTTAGAAGACAAAAACTCCTGACTGCACTGAACCCCAGTTCCAACTGCACTGAATGCCATTTCCTAGCAAGACTGATACAGGTGGAGTCTGGACTGTCAAACAAAGGGAGAAGTGCATGGAAATTCAGAGGAGCCAGGAAAGGCAGAGGTCTGGAGGAGCGCATGCCAGTGCATGCAAGAGGACTGAGTGCTGATTGTGCTGCTGGCTTTCTCTAGTGGGAGGAAGACAGAACCTCCTGACTGCGCTGAACTCCACTTTCAACTGCACTAAACCCCAGTTACAGGCGAGACCCTTGGTACCCAGACTCATACAGGTCTCTGGAGCACATGAAAATTCAGACGAGCCATGAAAGGTAGTGGTCTGGAGGCACATGAGTGCACACAGAGAGGGCTTCAGCAATTACTGAGGGACACTGAGACCCAGGGGCCATGTAGGGCAAGGCTGACAAGAAGCCAATGCTGTCTTCTCAGCCCTGAGATTCCTCCTCATCCAAGCTAAGCACAGAGGATTTTGCAATTCTGCAAGTCTTGTATCATAAGGCTGACTCCAGCACAGAAGTTCTCCTGGCATAGACACAACTGATCCTCACAACCAATTGGCTTGGAGGTCAATTCCCCCCAGTGATACCAAGGGCAATCAAGAATTAACTACAACAAGGCTGTACACAGAGTGCACAAAAGGGTGCACCAATAAAGTCCACCTCAGGTAACTGTGGAGGCAGAGCTACTGGGCATATAGGACACCTAGCACACAAAGCTACTCTTCCAACTCAGGGAAGCAGCAAAAATATGGAGACAAAGGAACAGATCACAAATGAAAGAAATGGAGGAAAACAAACAACTGGATATAGAGTTCAAAACCACGGTTATAAGATTTTTAAGAATTAGATTTTTTTAGAATTAAGAATAGTGAGATCCAAGAGGAGATGAAAAAGGGCCAACTAGAAATTAAACATACACTGACTGAAATAAAAACTATTATAAAGAGACCTAACAACAGACTAGAGGAACACAAGAATCAAGTCAAAGATCTGAAATACAAAGAAGCAGAAAACACTCAACTGAAAATGTAAAAAAAAAAAAAAAGGAATACAAAAATATGAAAATAGTGTAAGGAGCCTCTGGGACAACTTCAAGCGTAGCAATATCAGAGTTATGGGCGTGCCAGAAGATGAGAGAGAGCAAGATACTGAAAATCTATTGGAAGAAATAATGACATAAAACTTCCCTCACCTGGTGAAAGAAATAGACCTACAAGTTCAGAAAGTGCACAGAACTCCAAACAAAAGGAATCCAAAGAAGACCACACCAAGACACATCATAATTAAAATGCCAAGAGCAAAAGACAAAGAGAGAATATTAAAAGCAGCAAGAGAAAAACAGTTACTTACCTACAAGGAAGCACCCATACAATTGTCAGCTGATTTCTCAACAGAAACTATGTAGGCCAGATGAGAGTGGCAAAAAATATTCAGTGATGAATAGCAAGAACGTACAACCAAGATTGCTTTACCCAGCAAAGCTATCATTCAGAATTCAAGGGCAGATAAAAAGCTTCACAGAGAAGAAAAAGCTAAAGGAGTTCATCACCATCAAACCAGTATTATATGAAATGCTGAAAGATACTCTTTAAGAAGAGGAAGAAAAAGAAAAAGGTAAAGATAAAAACTGTGAACAACAAATACATAACTATCAACAAGTGAATCTAAAAATCAAGTGAATTAAAAATCTGATGAACAGAATAAATTGGTGAATATAACAGAATCAGGGGCATAGAAAAGGAGTTGACTGACAATTCTCAGGGGGAGAGAGGTAAGAGGAGTGCAGGGAAAGACTGGATAATAATCATACACCTATGGATGAGGACAGTGTCGGGGGGGGGAGATAATAGCAGAGGGAGGGGAGGAAGACAGGTGGAGGGGAGCTATGGGGGGATATAAGAGGAACAGTTGTAATAATCTGCACAATAAAGATTTATTAAAATTAAAAATAATAATAATAATAATAAAATAAAATAATAAATTAAATCTTATAGCCACCAAGATAGTAAAGAATTATGAAACAAAGAAGAAAAGGAAACCAGAGAGGTGAATCCTAGGAGTAGTTGATGGTTCTGGAAGAGATGATTAAGGTAGAATTTGGGCAGAGGTTTTGGCATCCCCACAAGGGCTAGATAGTTAAAAGTAAATTTAAAAAAAATAGATTTTAAGTTTTGTTCAGAACTGATCTCTGGTAAATGCCCACACATCTAGAAGGGATCCCAAGGGGCTCCACCTAAGAGTAAGGAGTAACTGGAAAAAACTTGGAGCTGCAGTAAAGTTTAAATCATCACAGTCCCTATAATTAAAAAATATTTTTATTGATTTCAGAGGGGAAAGGAGAGAGATTGAAACATGAATGATGAGAGAGAATCATTGATTGACTGCCTCCTGCTCACCCTCTTCTGGGGTGGAGCCTGAAACCCGGGCATGTTCCCTGATGGGGAATCTAACTGTGACCTCATCATAGGTTGATGCTCAACCACTGAGCCATGCCAGCCGGGCTTAATCCCTATAATTAGATGAAGGTGATCTAAGATTGCTGGTGCCCTAACCACTTACCAAAGGCAAATGTAAGTCCTCCTTGAAGGAAGATAATTCTAGGCCTCAAATAATTGTAACTTTTTTTTATATATACAAGGTCCTGTACATTAAGAAAATGAACCAGAAATGAAAAAGGATATTTCACTACAGAGCCTACAGATTTTTTAAAATTATTATATAATCATTTAATGATATTTATTATTAACAACTTTGTTTCTAAATTTGAAAATTTAGATAAATTGGACAAGTTTCTAGGAAAAAATACAACTTACTCACACTGACATAAAAAGAAATAGAAAACCTGAATCATTCAATAAACTTAAAGGAATTAAAAACTGTTAACAAAGGCACATTGTGATTTCCCCAGCTACTCCATTCACTTCTTCTATTTAAAACTTTATTTTCCTATTTTTGAGAAGAGATTCCTTTATTTAGCTATTGGCATGTTCCAGAATTAAAAAATATATGAGCACCTTCTTCCTCTCCATCTTACTTTACTCAATGTTATCAAACTTTTCTATGTTTTACTTTTGAGGATTATATATGCTGGCTTCTCAATTATATTTCAAACCGTAGGAGGACAGACCATGTGGCATAGAAGAAAAATAGAGAGGAAGAAGGGAGGTCTGGGAACAGGAAGGAAAAAGAGAATTGTGTTTCTGGTTTCTATAGTTCTACACCCATATCCTCCGCAGCCTATGTATAGCCTTCTGACAGAATAGTCAAAAAAGGTCCAGGACAGTATCCTAAATATCAAAAGGCTAATTTTAATATACAACAGAACAGCTGAAACAACCAAACAATCAGTTGCTATGACATGCACTGGCCACCAAACATGGTGGGCGCTGCCGCAGTGGGATGGTGGACCAAGGCGGGGCACTGGTTGCTGTCATTGGGGCGAACCTCGGTTGGTTATTAAAAATTCTTTGCTCTTGCATGCCGCAGCCCTGCCCGGTGCTTGCACCTGCTGCCAGTGCTGGCCCTGCTCGCACCCAGCGCCGGTCCCAATTGCTCGATACCATCAGCGTGTGGGAGCTGTGGCTGATGACCCCAATCGCCCCTCAGGGTTTCTCCATCTCCCCCCCGCTCCTGAGGGGCGACCAAGGCCAGCAACTGCCTCTCAGACACACTGCCGAAGACAGCTCTGCTCACACCTGCTACCAGTGCCAGAGCCATGGCTTGCACCCACTGTCAGCGTGGGCCCTGCTTGCACCCAATGCCAGTGCCCAGTGCCGGTCCCAATCACTCAGTGCCATCAGCAGGTGCAAGTGGCGCTGCCAGCCTTGATCACCCCTGAGGGCTTCTCCACCTCCCCCTGCTCCTGAGGGGAGATTGGGGCAGCAGCTGCTGCTGGCACCAGCCCCAATCACTCTGCACCTTCAGTGGATGTGAGCAGGGCTGGCACCATAGTGCGTGGGAGCAGCGGCAGGAGCAGGTCTGCCAGCAGGCAGGAGGCTGGGGGCATGGTGGGAGGGGCTGGGGTGCTGCAGAGGATGGGCTGAGACCTGGCCCTGTGCTCACCACAGCCTCACAGCCCACAGTTCCTTTCAAGGCGCATGAATTCATGCACTGGGCCCCTAATTAAACATAAAGGATATGCAGAGAAGCAATATGACGAAGTGGTTAAAATATGAGAGAGAGAGAGAGAGAGAGAGAGAGAGAGAGAGAGAGAGAGAGAGAGAGAGAGAGAGAGTGTGTGTCTTGGAGTTCTTGAGCAAGATCCTTGGATAAATTACTTAACCTCTCTAATTTTCAATTTCCTCAGAGATAAGAAAAGATCATTGTGGAACACCTCACACATCAGTGTAAATATGAAATGATAAAATACATGAAACAGTATTATTGCAGAGCCTATAATATAGAAGAATTCCATAAGCAGTAGCTCTCATTTATGATTATGATGGAGAGAAAATAAATTAAAATAGATATAACTTAATTTTAATTTTTAATATGTGTTGAGGAAAATCTCAAATCAATCAAAGTCTCTTTATGCTTACTTCACTCAAATAAAAATTTTCTGTACTAAGTAGCAGAAATAAGTATGGCCCTTCTGGTAAACTGTTCTAAGTTCAGCTACCTGGTGGTCTAGAGTTGATCAGAACATTTGGGCTCTTTCCTAAGAAAAGAGGGTGAAATAATAAGTTGGTTTTTCTTAAAATATATATACCATCTTTGCCAGTTGTCTGTTGCATAGTTTGTTGAGACTGTCTGAAATTCCAAGCCTTGAGACTATAAAAATAATTCACCATAACTGCCTCCAGATAATTTTATATTGTGTAATTTCTTAATGCTGTCCTTTGGACTACAACATGGGATGGATGTTCTCGGAATCACATGGGTTCAGTGAGAGTCCTGCATAAAGCCTGTTTTGTCATAAAAAGCATCCCCTGGATGCTTAAGGAATGATGTTTATAGGTTTTAGACACAGAACCTACAATGACTGGAACATATTTATTGAAGCACAGAGGGCAGTTGAAAATGGCTGTTACAGCTCTGAACAAACAAGGTCATTGACATTTCAGTGTGAACCCTCAAGAGCCCTTGAGGGGAAAAAATTTACTTTAACAGGGAACTTTCAATTGCCTGCTCCCTGATTCTAAAAAGAATAAACCAGTTCTTTTCTTTTCCCCCTGGTCCATTGGCTAAAAGACCACACACACAAAAAAAATAATCCTTCGCTTAATTTCCAGAAAAAAAGTTACATTGCTTTCAGTAAAATTCCTTTTTACCTCAAGGATAGAGCTCCAAATTATCATGTCAAAGTACATTTTCTTTAAACATCTGTAATTTTTACTCTGAATTTTATTAAAAGTACATTCTACTTTATGATATGGAATGAAATATTTTGGTACTGGTGCTTTTCTCAATAAATTAAGACATATAGAAACACTATTTAAAATCATGCTGGAAGATAAAATGTCAGTTATTTTTCACCAATGATTTTTTATTTTGTGAAAGCAGCTTTTCTATGCCCAGTGGCATTACTCAAAAACAAGCAACCAAACAAACAAACAAAAAAACTACTTTACTAAAAAAGTGTTCCTAATCATTTTGAATGGAGCTATCTGAATATGGCCTCCAGATTCTGATGCATTTGGATTTCCCATCCACTTAGATGAATTCATTTAAAATGGAAAATCATGTGATTGCATTTTTTATTGTCTTTTGTTGTTGTTGTTAATCCTCATCCAAGGATATTTTTCCCATTGATTTTTAGAGATAGTGGGAAGGAGGGGGCTGAGGGAGAGACAGAGAGAAACATGGATGTGAGAGAGACAATCGATTGGTTGCCTCTGTGTGCACTCTAACCGAGGCCAAAGATCGAACTTGCATCCAAGGGAACTTACATGCCCTAGATTGAGACTCTTCAGAGTGCAGGCCAGTGCTCCAATCATTGAGCAACACCACCCAGGGCTCTATTTTTTTTAATTGAGAGGATTGTTGGGAAGAGATGTGTAAGTGATTTATTCTCTGTTTAGTTTTAATGAAGACGCTTGGAAATAGGAAGTGATTTCAGTAGACAACATGGATGGAACGAATGTGCCTTTTTGATCACAGCAAACATTTTTCAAGGGTACACACCATGTTCCTTTTCATATAAAACTAGAGGCCCAATGCATGAAATTCATGCACAGGTAAGGTTCTCCCTTCATTCCGCGCCACCCCCTGGTGGTCAGCACACGTCACAGCAAGTGATCAACCTCCAGGTCTCCAAGTCGAACTCCTGAGAGGACACTTTGCATATTAGCCTTTTATATATATAGATTATTGAAACTTTAGACCTGTGACAGCCGAAGTGTATAGGGAACCAGGAAGCTCTGACTCATTGACTTGATGAGTGAAACAAAGAGGAAAGCTCTGGTCTCCTTCCGTAGATGTGAGTATGCAAGTGCATTCTGGACCTTACAAGCCTGTCCACACTCTTAAAAGCTGTCACCTGACAGTGACATACATAGCACGTATGTCCCTCCACCCTGCCACTCTGTTCTGGGCATCAGATCAGCATCTAGTTATGTCCCTACAAAGACTATAGAGAAACCCACATATTGGAAGTTAAGTAGGTATAGGCTCTGACTGAGAACATTCATTACATTTTGGTAAATCTGTTTATCAAAAAAAATCCTTATTTTTAATTGAATAATAATTCGAGTCATGGTAACAATGGCAAATGTGTTGCTTAGGAAAAACATTAAGCTTCAATTCGGAAAAATAAATACATTTTAAAGGCAATTCTTTCTACATTACTCTGTATTGCTTACGTGGATACCAGACACAGTACTAATACTAAGAAAGGTAGTCCCTAAGGTTGAAATAACAATGAAACATTGTAAATCATTTCAGGTGGAGGAGGGAGGGAAGAAGGAGTTTGGGGCCATTTTAAAGTGACTCATTGTGTCCTCTAGCTGAAATGATTTCAGAAAATGGCTGTTAGAAAACACTACTCTTGGAGAGTCTCATAATGTGGAGAGCTGAGTTTTGTAGCTTCGTAAAAAGTGATTGTTAACTGTTGTCAGGAAGCATCTTGATGTTATTTTTAAAAATTATTTGCAGCAGAGACCATATGTATTGGCTTGTACCTCCTTCCTTCCCCACAAGAAAGACTCTTTGTCGGCCATTGTCTTGTATGTTTCATGATACAAAATCAGGGAAATGAGTAGATAAGATAACGTCTGAAAAGGAGGCATAAATAACCAGTAAGCTTAGGTCACTCTATAATAAAGAGAGAATGAATTTGTGTGTGTGTGTGTGTGTGTGTGTGTGTGTGTGTGTGTCTGCACGCACACACATGTGTGCATATCATACATATTGAGAGAGAGAGTTTATTTGGTTTTATTATAAGGAATTAGTTCACACAAAAATGGAGGCTGAGAAGTCTAAGATCTGCAGTCAGTAGGTGGGGACACAAGGAAAATTAAGGGTATAGTTCCAGTCTGAGCCCGAAGACCTGAGCACCAAGAGAGCTGCTGGTGTAAATTATAGTTCAAGTTTGAGTCCAAAAGCAGGAAAAGACGGATGTCCCAGCTTAAAGATAGGCAGTCAGGGAGAAAAAAATGCTTTCTTTGTCTGCCTTTTATTCTATCCAGTCTTCCAGTGCATTCGATGAGGCTTGCCTACATTAGGGAAGGTAATTTGCTTTACTCAGTCTATTGATTCAAGTGCTAACCTCATGCAGAAAACAGACACATCCAGAATTATGTTTAATCAAATATCTGAGCTCTCCTGACCCAGTAAAGTTGACACGTGAAAATAACCATCTTACTTGTATATGCAAATATACTATGCATTTCTCTACATCCATTAGCAATTGAAAATACCAATTAAGGCCACGGCAATCCCGAGAAAGAAGAACAAAGTTGGAGGGATCACAATACCAAATATCAAGCTATATTACAAAGCCACAGTTTTGGCACAAGAACAGACATATTGACCAATGGAACAGCACAGAGAATCCACAAATTGACCCAAGCCATTATGCTCACTTAATATTTGACAAAGGAGGCAAGAGCATACAATGGAGTCAAGACAGTCTCTTCAATATATGGTGCTGGGAAATTGGACAGATACATGCAAAAAAATGAAACTAGACTTACACCGTACACAAAAATAAACTCAAAATGGTTAAAGGACTTAAATGTAAGATGGGAAACCATAAAAATCCTAAAAGAATCCAGAGGCCGCAAAATCTCAGACATATGTTGTAACAATATCTTTACCGATACAGTTCCTAGGGCAATGGAAACTAAAGAGAAAGTGAACAAATGGGACTAAATCAAAATAAAAAGCTTCTGCACAGCAAAGAAAAACCATCAACAAAACAACAAGAAAGCCCATTGCATGGGACAACATATTTGCCAATGCTATTTCATATAAGGGTCTAATCTCCAAACTTTACAGAGAACTCATACAGCTTAACAAAAGGAAGATAAATGATCCAATAAAAAAAAATGGGCAAAGGACCTAAATAGATACTTTTCAAAATAAAACATACAGAAGGCCAAGGGACATATGAAAACATGCTCAAAGTCACTAATCATCCGAGAGATGCAAATCAAAACAACAATGAGGTACCATCTCACACCTGTCAGAATGGCAATCATCAACAAATCAACAAATGACAAGGGCTGGGGAGGATGCGGAGAAAAAGGAACCCTCATTCACTGCTGGTGGGAATGCAGCCTGGTACAGCCACTGTGGAGAACAGTATGGAGTTTCCTCAAAAAATTAAAAATGGAACTCCCATTTGACCCTGTAATCCCCCTTTTAAGACTGTATCCCAAGAAACTAGAAATACCAATCAGAAAGGATATACACACCCCTATGTTCATAGCAGCACAATTCACCATAGCTAAGATTTGGAAACAGCCTAAGTGCCCATCAGCAGATGAGTGCATTAAAAAACTGGAATACTACACTGCAGTAAAAAAGAAGGAATTCTTACCATTTGCAATAGCATGAATGGAACTGGAGAGCATTATACTAAGTGAAATAAGCCAGTTGGAGAAAGATAAATATCACATGATCTCATTCATATGTGGGATGTAATGATCCACATAAACTGATGAATAAAAATAGATCCAGAGACAAATGGCAGGGATTGGGAGGGGGTGGGGCGGGTGAGAGATCAACCAAAGGACTTGTTTGCATGCATATTAGCATAGTCAATAGACACAGACATTGGGGTGGTGGGGCTTGCCCTCGAGGGTGGGAGTGGTGGGGGGAGGGTCAACTGGGGGAAAAGACAAATGTAATACTTCAAACAATAAAAAACAATTAAACAATACCAATTAAGAATGTTTACAAATATACCTGCCAGTATGGCTAAGATTTAAAAGATGGATAATACCAGGTGTTAGTGAAACTGAAGTTAACTGAACTCCCATCTGTCACTGGTAAGAGTGATCATGTACAATTACTTTGGAAACTGTCTGTCTCTGTTATAGTTAAGTATATATTTACCTATGATCCATAAATCCCACTGCTAGGTATTTACCCAAGAGCAGTGATTGCCTGTGTCCATAGAAAGTGGTATGTGGCCCTAGCCAGTGTGGCTCAGTGGGTAGAGAGTCGGCCTGCAGACTGAAGAGTCCCAGGTTCGATTCCAGTAAAGAGCACATGCTTGGGTTGCAGACTTCTCCAGTATGGGGTATACAGGAGGCAGCCAATCAATGATTCTCTCTCATCATTGATGTTTCTATCTCTCTCTCTCCATTTCCCTTCCACTCTGAAATCAATAAAAATATATTTTTTTTAAAAAAGAGGTTTTAAAAAAAAAGGAAAATCGGTTTGTGGATGTTTAGAGAAGATTTATTCAGAATAGCCCCAAACTGGGGGGAAAAATATCCACTAAAAATTAATAAGAAAATTATGTATATTCATAAATAGCAATAAAAAATACTTACTGATACATTCTCCAACATGGATAAGTCTCAATAACATTATGTTGAACAAATGAAGCCAGACAGAAAGGGTAGCTAATGTATGGTCACATTTAAGTGAGGTTAATAAACAAGCAATCTGGCGATAAAAGTCAGAATAGTGGTTATCTCCCGAGAAAGATGGGCTTACTGATTCAAAGGGGCACAAGGGGACTTTCTGAGCTGATGGTGACATTTTACATTTTGTGCAGGTCCTAGTCACATGGATATTTGTGTACATATACATATGGTGTAAGTATACTTATACATTTGTATACATTTAGGATGTGTGCATTTTACTAGATGTAAATTATACTTCAAACTTGTGATGGGGAGGAAGTTCAATACAAATATTATCCAAAATAATGAAATTAATTTTTTTAATTGGGAGACCTAAAGCAAGCATCAAAAGTAAAAATTTCTCTCAGAAGGCTCAAGCCAGACAGTTTCCATAAGCAAACCCGTGAAGCCACTATCTGGGTTCCTAAGACTCAGATGACTAAAATTAAAACCCAAAAGGAAACTGTCCCCAAATGATGACTCACAGGTGACCTTAGAATCTGGGTGGTGTGTCACACTATTTCAGCTAGTGTTACACAATCCATTGTAGTTATCACTGGTATTTTCATATTATTTGTAAACTAGACCCAGTGCACGGATTCGTGCACTGGTGGAGTCTGTTGGCCAGGGATCAGGCTTGAACCCGCTCTCTGACATCCCATGAAAGAGTCCCGGATTGAGAGAGGGTGCAGGCCAGGCCAAGGGACATCACTAATGCATCGGGCCTCTAGTATGCATATAAGGTCTTTGGTTAATCTCTTCCCATCCTGTCCCTCCCCTTTTCCCTCTGAGATTCATCAATCTGTTCCATGTGTCCATGCTGTGGTGTCTGCTTCTGCTTCTGTGTTGAGCGTCTGCCCCCTAGTGGTCAGTGCATCATAGCTACCCATTGGATAGTCAGCCGGTCGCTTAGGCTTTTATATATATATATATACATAATTCAGCAGCAACATTGACAAACCTACACTCTACCACCAAAAACTGAAAACATAACATGATACAGATTTAAAATTCTTTTATACTTACAAGTATAGTCTATTTGTTAACAGTCCAAATGTTTGACTGCATACTCCTTCTGGGTCTACGTCCCTGATTTTAATTCCTGTACTTCTCTCTTACAACTCACCACAAAGTATTTAAAAAATTGCACAGTATGCTCTGACTAGTGTGTCTCAGCAGTTAGAGCATCAGCCTGTGCACCAAAGGGTCTCAGTTTTGATTCCCGGCCAAGGGCATATACCTGGGCAGGCAACCAATCGATGTGTTTCTCTCACATGGATTTCTCTCTCTCTCTCTCTCTCTCTCTCTCTCTCTCTCTCTCTCTCTCTCTCTCCATCTCTCCCTCCTGCCCTTTAATTCTCCCTTCCACTTTTTGTAAAAATATCAATGAAAAAAAATCTCCTAGTGAGGATTAACAGCAACAAATTGCACAATAGTAAAACAAAATTATCAGTAATAATTTCTCCTAAATAAAGTAAAACCATGGGGCAAATGGTAAATGTCATATTTAAATTATATCAGCATTGTCCACCTTATTATAATACACCACTTTACGATGTACAAGTATCTGGATTTCATGTTGGTAGTTTAGTGTTATACACTTGGCACATCTCAATGAAATCCAGTTGATGGCTTGACACAGCTATTTAATGCTAAAGTTAAACAGGTAAACTTGATGCAGAATCACAAAATACTCTCAGTCTGATTGCCAAAGGACCGAAACTGACACACAAATGGGACCACACACGCTTAGCTCAGCCATGCCAGGGAAGGCCAACTGGGCTTCTCAACTCAGAAAAATTCAGTCATGCTCCACCCTCATCCTTCACATTCTTTATCAAGCAGGGGCTGCAGTGGGAAGCAGGCATATTAATGACAGCCCACATCCACATGTGCACACACACACACACACACACAATGGAGCTATGATTTCAGAAACCTTCTAAGAAACAGGATGTTGGAACGCTGATTGGATTTGCACGTTGATAAAAATTCAGTGAAATGAGCCTACTATCTGGCACGCAAGGTGACTGTGAAAAATGTAATTGCACAAACTGTTCTTGTTGGAAAAGGGAGCTCTCTGCTCCTTTTCCTTGCATGGACCAGAATTTCCTCCTCCACAGCTACTGCAGGAACACGAAAGGCAGCACTTAAAACTGGATCCTGTTCTGCAAACTGTGCAAGTCAATCGGTGGCATGTCACAGGCATTTCTATTTCTGATCATGGCTTCCAAGTGTAGACACCTGAGAAATACAAATTTTGCCTCAGTAAGGCTCAAAGGAGACATATGATTCTCTTAAGTCCCAGTCTCACTGATCATGCTTAGTTCAGTAAGTCCTAGAAAAAATAAATTAAATTGGATCATCAGCTTAAATATTTATTCTCCCTTATAATTCCCATATCCCAAAGCCAACTTGTTTAACTGTTAAATGTACGTACTCCACTTAGGATATGAAACTGTAGCTGTGAACTGTTTTTTTCCTGATGAGTTTTATGTGATGTCTAAGTCATTAATAATAAATAGTGGTACCATTTCCTTTTTGGTTTTGTTTTTGGGATTTTTATTAACACTATTACAGATGTCTCCCATTCCTACCCCCTTTGCCCACTTCCATCCAGTCCCTACCCATCCCCCTCTGGCTTCATCACACTGTTTTCTGGGTTGATGGGCTTTGCATATACCGTGGTACCTCGAGATATGAGTTTAATTCGTTCCGTAACCTTGAGGCGTGGGAAACTATGAGACGCTTGAGTTGCAGTAAACTGGTGGGTTGTGTGCAGCCGGCCGATCCACGTGATTACTCTTATCTCAAATGTTGCTCGTATTTCAAAGCAAAAATCGCTCGCTCGATGGCTTGTATCTCAAAAATCTCGTATCTTAGGGCACTCGTATCTCGAGGTACCACTGTATGTTCTTTGGCTGATCTGTACACCTTCTTTCATCCAGCCTCCCACACACCTCCTTCCCCTTTTAGAGCTGTCAGTCTGTGCCATGTACCCTCTGGTTCTATTTTGTTCATCAGTTTGTTTTGTTCAGTAGATTCCACATATAAGTGAGATCATATGGTATTTGTTTTTCTCTGGCCGGCTTATTTTGCTTAGTATATTAATCTCCAGGTCCTCCAAAGCTGTCTAAAAGGTTAAAATATTCTTCTTTTGACAGCTGCATAGTATTCCATAGTATAAATATATACCACAACTTTTTATCCACTCATCTACTAATGGACACTTGGGCTGTTTCCGGATCTTGGCTATCCTATAATTAAAGGGTAATATGCAAATTAATCCTAATGGCAGAATGACCAGAATGACCACTCGACCATAACGCAGTCACTATGAGGGGCGCACTGACCACCTCTTGGTCCCCTTCCCTGGCCAGCAGGCTCTGATCACCCGATAGCAAATGGGGAACCAGGGATGGATGATGGGGAATGCAGGAGGCACCAGGCCAAGGCCGCCACTCCACAGGTCACTCCACACACAGAGGGTGACCCGCGGCTGGGGCGGGGCTGGTGAGTGGGCAGGAACAGCTGACCTCTCAGTCCCTTCTCCTGGCCTTCAGGCTCTGATCACCTGATGGCGAATGGGGAACCAGGGATGGGTGGTGGCAGGGGGTGGGGCCAGCTGCAGAAAGCTGGAGAAGATGGCCCTAACCATAGGCCAGGCCGAGGGACCATACGTGTGCATGAATTTTGTGCGCCAGGACTCTAGTTGTAAATAATGCTGCTATGGGAAAAAGTAACACTGGTATGAACATAGAGGTACATATATTCTTTATGATTGGTGTTTGGGGATTCTTAAGATATATTCTGAGAAGTGGGATTAGTGAATCAAAAGGCAGTTCCATTTTTAATTTTTGAAGCAACTCCATAGCATTTTCCACAGTGGCTGCACCAGTCTGCATTCCCACCAACAGTGCAGAAGGGTTCCCTTTTCTCCACATCCTCACCAGCATTTGTTGTTTGTTGATGTATTGAGGGTAGCCATGCTGGCAGGTGGGAGGTGATACTCATTGTAGCTTAAATTTGTATCTCTTTGATGATTAGTGACATTGAGCATTTTTTTCATATGTCTATTAGCCATCTGTATATCCTCTTTGGAGGAGTGTCTACGATATTCAGGTCCTTTGCCCATTTTTAAATTGGACTGTTTGTCTTCTTCATGTTGAGTTGTATAAGTTCCTTATATATTTTGAAAATTAACCCCTTATCAGATGTATCATTAATGAATATGTTCTCCCATGTAGTTGGTTCCCTTTTCATTTTGTTGATGGTTTCTTTTGCTCTGCAAAAGTTTTTTATTTTGAATTAGTCTCATTTATTTTTCTCTTTCTTTCCCTTGTTATAGGAAATATATCAGCAAAAACATTGCTACAAGAGATGTCTAAAATTTTACTGCCTTGTTTTCTTCTAGGATTTTTATGGCTTAATGACTTATATTTAAGTCATTTATCCACTTTAAGTTTATTCTTGTGTGTGGTGTAAGTTGGTGGTACAGTTTCTTTTTTCTTTTCTTTTTTTTTTTTTTTTGCATATACCTGTCCATCTTAGAAATCATTACTCGAATTTTATTTTAAATTAAATGTTATTTACTTTTGAACACAGAATAAACCCTAAAATGTTCAGTCAATGTCAGGTATAAATTAGGTCCACATTACTTACAAGCAGTGTGAGATCTAACAATGAGTATGCCCTAAGACCCATGCCCTTGGACAAGCTCTATAAGTAAGACTATCTTTGAGTTTAAGAAACTCAATCTCCTTGGATGAACCCAACAGGTATTATCTTATCTTTTGTTTATTTTTGTCATGGCCCAATTTTTCTCCGAGATTGTAGTCAAATGAATTGATATTCTCATATCTTTTTAACTTCAGAATCTTGGCTCTGGAGCAACTGGCTTTTAATCAATCCAATTAAGAGAATGTAAATGTTGGGTGAGATTTGTGATGAAGGGAAGGGGATTTATGGGACCTGAATTTCTGAAATCATATTAAGGCAGCATTGGGCTTCTTGCTGAAACATCAAGATTTGCAAAGGGCTAATATTCTACACTTGTCATGCACATCCCTTCCTGCCCTCCAAGTTAATAGGTTCTTTCATTTATTTTTATTTAAGTGCAATTAGTATACAATATTACCTATAATAATAAAAAGGTGATATTGCTAATTAGACCAGACATCCTTCTGGACATCATTCCGGACAAAGCAGGGAGCCAGAGGGAAGCTGGTGCTGGCAGTCAGGGGAAAGAAGGCCTACTCTTGCGTGAATTTTGTTCATCGGGCCTCTAGTATTAGTTATAATAGCTTCAGCTGCACAATGTAGTGATTTGACAATTTGTATACAATGTGATCACTCCACTAATTCTAGTAATCATCTGTCACCATGTGAACTTAATCACAATATTATTGGCTGTATTATTGAATAGGTCCTTTTATTAACTAAAAAAATAGGCATGAAATTTGTCCTTCAGCCCAACCTGCACCCTCTCCAATCTTGGACCCCTCGAGGGATGTCCAACTGCCCATTTAGGCCTGATCCATGGACATCCTTCTTACAATCCAGGACTGCTGGCTCCCAACTGCCTGCCTGATTTCCCTCACCGCTTCTGCCTGCCAGCTTGATTGATGCCTAACTGCCCCCCTGCTGGCCCGATTGCACTTAACTGCCTTGCCCTGCTGGCCTGATCACCTCTAACTGCCCGGCCCTGCAGGCCTGGTCTCCCCCAATTGCCCTCCTCTGCCAGCCCGGACACCCTAACTTCCCTCCCCTGTCGGCCTGATCACCCCAAACTGCCCTCTGCTGCAGGCCTGATTGCCCTCAACTGTCCTTTCCTGCAGACCCGCCCCCCCCCAAATGCTCTCCCCTGCAGGCCTGGGTCCCTCAACTGCCCTCCTCTGCCAGCCCAGTCACTCCTAACTGCCCTTCCCTGCAGGCCTGATTGCCCCCAACTGCCCTTCCCTGCAGACCTGGTCCCCACCCCCTAAATGCCCTCCCCTGCAGGCCTGGTTCCCCCCAACTGCCCTCCCTTAGCAGGCCATCTTGTGGTGGCCATCTTGTGTCCACATGGAAGCAGCCATCTTTGACCATAGGAGGGCAGTCATCTTGAGTGTTGGAGTGATGGTCAATTTTCATATTACTCTTTTATTGGATAGGATTTGGCCCTGCTGAGGCTTTGATTTGGAAAGTCATAGGTATAATGCTCAATAAGCAGACATGATATACCAAGTAAAAGGAATTGCTACAAATGGGCTGCTAGTAATGTGGTAGTAGAGTGTCAGGGGGTGGGGGACAGGGAAGGGTCCTATTGCCCTGTGACTAGGTCTTAGACATTTATCGAGCCTGTCCCTAGACTGTGAACTTCACAGCGTTTCTCGGGCTTTTCCCCTCCCCTTTGTACGACAGGATGTAGAACCTGGTTAAGATAATGGAGGTAAATCTCACAAAATTATGGCAGTCTCTCTATGACTGGTTCCTCTGGAGTTTTCAACTCTCAGAATTGTCCACACTGGGCCTCCAGTGATCTGTCAATCTCAGTTCAGGTTTTCATACACTGGACACTCATGGTTTCCCTCGTGAGCCTCTGTTCTGGGAACCCTGTATCTGGATGTCTCTCCAGTTTGCCCTATGCCTTCCCTCATGTGTACAAGAAGAGTTGTTGATTTTATTTTTCAGTCTGATCAGCTTTTTCCTTATTTGTTAGGATGGAGGGGTGACTTTTAGCACCCTGATAAGCAGAAATGGAAACTGGAAGTGTTAAACACAGGGATGGGCAAAAGTAGGCTTACAGTTGTGAGTATGTAAGACAGTTTCGTCTTGTATTATTTATTAATTATTGTATTATTTTCCAAATGAACAACTATAAGCCTACTTTTGCCCACCACTGTATATTTCAATCACTGCAGAAATCAGTAGTTCAAAGCATGCAGAGATCAAGGGAAATGACGGTTGAGAAACAACCCTGAAGCCTGGAGAGGAAAATACATAATTTCCATCTCAATCTTCCAATAAGGTAATAAATGAGTGATGTATGATTGCCAATTTTTAAATAGCATAACAGATCCATGGGGAAGGTGGTGCGCACAATGAGTCGTTATCTTTTTGCAATGTGAGCTGGGACAGTAGGTACACCTTTTTTTCATTCAGGATTCTATTCAAGCAGTTGCTATAGCAAAGAAAGGAAGTAAAAAAATGGGCCCTTAGTTGGAGAAACATACTGGAAGGCATGAAGATCTCTTAGTGTCTATAAGAAAAACAGTCTCAGACTTCTGAAAAGTATCCAACAAAGCAAACTGGAAGAAAAGCCACAACCTCTCAGTTTCACATGTAACAAAGATACCATGATCCTGAGGAGAATTAGCCCTTGTCAGTCAGCTGTTTCCAACCAGCAGCAAGTAGATCAGTGGTTCTCAACTTTCCTAATGCCGTGACCCTTTAAGACAGCTCCTCATGTGGTGGTGACCCCCAACCATAAAATGATTTCCGTTGTTACTTCATAACTGTAATTTTGCTACTGTTATGAACTGTAATGTAAATATCTGATATGCAGGATGTATTTTCATTGTTACAAATTGAACATAATTAAAGCATAGTGATTAATCACAAAAACAATATGTAATTATATATTGTGAAATATTTATTTCTAATTACAAATAAATGAAATTTTGTCTTGAATCGTGGTGTAGCATGGGTAACAGTCTTCATATGACAACAGTAAAATACATTGCTACATTTTGTTACACTGAGAAGCGGTATGTTGGTTCCTAAGACCATGGGAAATAGGTGTTTTCCAATAGTCTTAGGCGACCCCTGTGACAGGGTCATTCGACCCAAAGGGGTTGCGACCCACAGGTTGAGAACTGCTGAAGTAGATGATTTAATAAGGTATTTGTGGAAAAGACCTTTGTTCAGGAAAAATTTTTTAATTCTTAAGATATTTACCCAAGGATATGGTTTTTATTGATTTTAGAGGAAGAAGGGAGGGAGAAAGAGAGTGAGAAACAGTGATGTGAGAGAGAAACATCAATTGGTTGCATTCCTTACATGTCCCAACAAGGGATCAAACATGTGCCCTGACTGGGAATCGAACCCAAAACAATTTGGTGTATGGGATGGCATTCCAACCAACTGAGCCACCAGGCCAGGGCTCAAATACATTTAATTACTCTTAATATTCTAATGGCATTCCAAGACATTTCCATTGACAAGTCCATGATATGAATTCTGTAGTCCTGATAAAGTTATGAATGTATGATGTTGCTCTTTAGTTAAACTGAATATGATGTTAGACACAGTATACTAGTTTACTGCTAATTCAGAGATGAAGTTTAAAGATTTATTTTCTGCATTTGATACTCACTCTTATTTCTTGTTTTGTTGGGAAAAATGTATTTTGTTTTTTCATTGTGTATTAATTTTTTATTATGATGAAATACATATTGTAAGAACCATCATGCCTTTAGTAATGTGTTCTGTATAATTAATATGAGCTATTTAAAAAGTCCAATGACTCAAACTTTAATTGTGTAACTTGTCTTTATAGGAAGTTTACAGAGACTCATCTGAAAACCATTCCCAGTCTTGCGTTTTCAAATCTGCCCAATATTTCCAGGATGTAAGTCATTTTTTTAATATCAAAAAGTTTGCAATTGTGACATGCTATGTTCCAAATGTGTTCTATCCAGAAAAATAATTTATGTATGTAATGTATAGGAAGTTTTTGTGTGTAAAATGTTTATTTTGTTTTGCTACATCTCCATTCTCTAATTCCTAAGTGATTTTTAAAAGCTAAAGTAAATTTTAATTCATTTGGTCTTGAACATTTAATAATTCTTAATGTTTTTTAATAAATCTTGGGATGTGGCAAAATCTTACCTGGGAATCTCTCCAATAAAGAGATTTCTCTGTCTATAATTGATCTATCTAATTACCGATTCTTGATTCACTTTTTACCACTAGTATGAATGCTTACATTTTGCCATAAATGTGGCCAATGATGTCTGATTTCACTATTACCTAATATAACTAATTCCTAAGTGAGTATATCTAGCCCTGACCTGTTATTAAAAGCTCAGGTCTGCATTACAACCTTTCTTCCAAATATCATGACTTTGATGTCCCACAAGCAGTACACACTCATTATATCCCAAAATAAACTCTTCATCTTCCCCTAAACTGCTCCTTCTCTACTCCTCCTTTTAACAACACTGTCATTTAGTAGTTTGTAGGCTAAAAACTTCAAATTCCCCTACAGCTCTTCCTTTTCCTTCATCTCCTTTATACAGTTGCCTATTCTTTGTCTTCACTTGTCTGTGGAGACTCAGATGAAAGGTGTATTACATAGATAATGGGGGGTAGTCAGGGAAGGTTTCCTGGAGGAAATGGCACCTAATTTGCAATCTGCATTATCTGGCTAAATAATTGAAAAAAAGTAAGTAGAAAGAGAGTTCTAAGCAGAAGAGAAAAGCCTTGGCTGTCTGTGAAATTAAAATAAATTTCTTGAGGCTGGCAAGGAACAGTAGAGAAAAATAAAACTGGGAGCAGGTAAGCAAGTACAGGGCCTGTGAATCATTGGAAGGAGTTTGAAATCTTTCCTATGGGCCAAGCCACTGAATGGTTACAAGCAGGAAAGTGACAGATCTGATATTCTAGAAACCTTCTCTTGACTGTGCTGTGGACAGGAGTAGAAGTGGAGCAAGACTGAAGACAGGGAGCCAGTGAGAAGGCTGAATCAGGGTCCTGGAGAAGAGGAGATGGAGAACTGAATAATGTTGGTTATGTGGGAATAAAGAAAAAGTGACCAGATCTGAGAAATAAATAGGAATACATAATAAACTAGAAAGTTGATTGATTTGGAGGGGGAGGAAGATGGAGAAGCATTTCATTCAATTTTCTGACTCAGACACCTGTGTGGTTAATGAGCATATTTGCCAAGATAGAGATATTTTCTGTACATTTGCTGTGGAGATGCAGGAGGTAAGTTAGGAATTCAGTTTGGGGCATATAATATTTAAGGTGCTTCTGGCACATCAAAGTGAACATTAGGACATAATTATTTCACTCCTTCATTCAAGAAATATTTATTCAGTCCATATTATGTGCCAACTGTTGCTCTAAAAGATAGGCATATACCAGGGAACAAATGGACAAAGATCCATGCCCCTGTGGAGTTTGCACTTGGATGGAAGGAAATAGACAATGAATCAAAAAATGTAACAAATTATATATATACTAGAGGCCTGGTGCACGAAATTCATGCATGGGGCAGGCAGTGTCCCTGAGCCCGGCCTGCACCTCTCCAATCTGGGACCCCTGGAAGGATGTCCTACTGCCAGTTTACAGGAATCAGACCATGGGGTTGTAGCCAGCCTGGTAAGGTGCTTTTTTTATTTTCTTTTTTTTTTTTTAGTACCTCCTTGAACAGAGGCCAGGCCAGCTGGAAGCAGGTATCTGGGATTTATTTATCTTCTATAATTGAAACTTTGTAGCCTTCAGCGGAGGCCAGGGCTGGCCAGCACGGGCAGGAAGCTTGGATTCTTCCTTTGCCGGGGGCAACCCAAGGCTCCTGCCCACTCCAGCTCCAAGGCCACTGCCATCTTTGGTGGGTTAATTTGCACACTTGCTCCTGATTGCTTGGTGGGTGTAGCTAAGTGATGGTTAATTTGCATGTTTCTCTTTTATTAGTGTAGATACTAATTTAGAAGAGACTTGCAGATATGGTAAAAAAAAAAAAAGCAGAGTAAGGAGGACTAGAAATGGGTATGTTGGAGAAGATCTGGGTGGACACTAGATTTGAGAGTCATAATCAGGTATTTGTAACTTGGAACAGGGAAAGAAGTCAGTAGAGAGGGAGAGATTTAAAAAAAAAAGTGAAGAAAGAATAATTTTTAAGAGCACCAAGAAGCGGGACTGACCTTTTACAGAAGATGGTGACTTTTTACAATGCAATAAGAAAGTAATAGTAAGAGATGGGGCAGGTGCAGGTATACTAATAGGCTTATTGGAAGGGACTTCAAAAAATCCTTATCTCAAGGTTTCTTTCCTTTCTACAGATTATTAAAAGAGCATACTCTCAACCATAAAATAAATTTAAAAAATAAAAAGAGTATGTACTAATATTGAGAGTAGAACTGTCAGAGTTAGACATTTGAAAAGGTTTGAAATGAATGTGATGAGCAATTAAAGAAAGCAGATTGACTGAGATATTTGAAGGTCTCACTGAAGATTCCTCTAGGGAGACTATGCTAGATTCTCCAGTCTGGGTTAAGTGAGCCCAAACCCCATCAAAGCATTTATCCCCTATATGTTAATTCCATTTACTTGCCTATACCTCCCATTGCTGTGAGTTTCTGGAACCTAGGAAACATGTCTGTTTGGTCATTTGTTGAATGAAAGCACACACACATACATAAATAAATATCAAAGAGGTGATAAATCAAGGGGACAACAGATCACCAAAGAGACCCCAGGTAGGTTTTCCTAGGACAGTACAATTTCTCACCTATTATTCTGGTGTACTATTAGCACCCTGTTTTAACTCACAAAAATATCCTATTTTGCATGATAAATATTATGTTCACTTTAGTGGTTACATAAGGCTTAAATGGTAAGAAAAAATTTGAGGAAGAAGTAGGATCTGATTTTTCTTGGTTATAAAAATGGGATTAGCAAGTAGAGAATCACTCCTTTAATTCTCCTGATAAATGGTTCCTACATGTTGGCTCCCCCAATAAAACCTTGAGACAGCTCTGCACTTCTGAACTAGCAAAGTCAAGAGAATATTTGGAACAAATGAATATGATGCAAAGTTAGATGAACAAGCTCGCAGCCTTCATCCATTATAAATCCCCACAATCTCTACACAATTAATTATTTTCAACATCTCCTATTGCTTTCTCTATGTTTTAGAGATATCTGGATCAAAATAATTTATGTAATGTTATCCACAAGTGGCAATAGCTTGGCAGACTTGACAAATCAACAAGACAACTGTTTACAGAATAGTCCATTCAAAACAAAAATCACAGGACCTTTAGAATATTCACAATAACCATGGTAAAAACTCAAATGGAGCAGTCAGAGGTCTTCTTAATAACACTGTGTTAATGAAAATATTTTACTGACAGATTCAGTATATGCCAGTGGTTCTCAACCATGCCTACACATTAGAGTTATCTGAACAGCTTTATAAAATAAAAGTGTCCCATCTCTCACAAACACTGACTTAATTGTCCTGGACCAAGTTTTAGACATTTCTATGTTTTAAAAACCTTCCAGTTAGTTTAATTGTATGGCCTGAATTGAGAGTCTTCACTAGGGCTACATGTGAACATCTGTCAATTGTTAATTTTCCCAAATGTCATAGAAATGCTTCTCAATAAAAATCAGTCACTAAATTTGGCTGCATTAGTCATTCTCGTTACAAGATGGAATTTGAGGAGATTATCTGAAATGTCATTCCTTATGTATTCTTGTAGTTAGATATTTCTCTTTTCCCCATTTTCGTACTTAAAAATTTGAGTTATCTTTTGCTCCCAAAGCTCAAAACAAACCTTGAATTTTCAACTTCATCAAAATCAAGACTAGAAATATTGAGATAATATATAGTCACCACCCTTTGGAATTTTCCACTAGAGCATTGTGGATTTTGCTTCATCTTCTTTGAAGCTACCTCTCTAATTCCATGCTCTTAGGTACACCACTAAAAAATGCCCCTTATTTATTTTTTTCCAAGTCTTTCATGTTCTGCTCTTTTGAGTAACTCAACTATTCATTCATTCACTTAATACATATTATTTGGGAGTCTACTAAATGCCACACACTGTGAAAGGGACTCAAGATTCAATGGCTACCAGAAACCAACATGGTTCTCCATTTCAGAGAATTTTCAGTATAATGAGGCAGCACAAATCAAATATCATCCTAATAGTTGCCAAGTTGCTCTGTGTTAATTAGGGAAAGGAATTCGTGGTAATATGAGGATATATTACAGAAAATTTGACCCAATCAGAAAATTTGGGAAAAGCTTCTAAAGGAAGTATCAGTTAAATGTAACCTGAAAGAGCAATAGGACTTCATGTATTGGGAAACTTTAGGTGTCACTGGATCTAAAAATAGTAGTAACTAATCCTATCTAATAAAAGAATAATATGCAAATTGACCATATCTCCAATTTGCATATAACTCTTTTATTAGATAGGATTAGTTACCAGCCACACCCACCAGCCAATCAGAGCGAGAGCGAGTATTCAAATTACCCCAACCAAGATGACTACAGCCACAGAGAGAGCAGGAGGGAAGCTTGGGTTGCCCGTGGGGATGGAGGAAGCCAAGCTTTCCACACACCCTGGCCTACTCAGGCCTCCACTTAAGGCAAAAAGTTTTAATAGCTGTGCAAGCAGAAGGTGTGGCTCTGCTCCAGGCTACAAAGTTTCAATTGTAGAAGATAAATAAATCCCAGATACCAGAGCCTCTGCTTGTGTCGCCAGGGGGCATGGCCAGCCTGCAAACTACCATAGGATCTTTGCCCAGGCTGCCCCACACCACAAGGGAACACCCACCCTGATCTGGGAAACCCTTCAGGGAAAACCAGCTGGCCCCACCCATGCACCTGGCCTCTATCCTAATAAAAGAGTAATATGCAGATTGACCATCACTCCAACACACAAGATGTCTGCCTCATATAATCAAAAGATCCTGCCTCCAAGTGGACACAAGATGGCCACCACAAGATGATCAGCAGGGGAGGGCAATTGGGAGGGACCAGGCCTGCAAGGGAGGGCAGTTGTGGGCGATCAGGCCAGCAGGTGAGGGCAGTTGGGAGGGACCAGGCCTGCAAGGAAGCGCAGTTAAGGAGGACCTAAGTCAGCAGGGGAGGGCAGTTAGGGATAACCATGCCTGCAGGGGAGGGCAGTTAGGGGTGACTAGGCCCACAGGAGAGGGCAGTTAGGGGCAAAGAGGCTGGCAGGGTAACAGTTAGGCATCAATCAGACTGGCAGGGGAGTGGTTAGGGGCTGATCAGGCTGGCAGGCAACAGTGGTTAGGGGCAATCAGGAAGGCAGGCAGGTGAGCAGTTGGGAGCCAGCAATCCTGGATTGTGAGAGGGATGTCTGACTGCCCAGGTAGGATTGGGCCTAAACAGGCAGTCAGACATCCCTTTAGGGCAGTGGTTCTCAACCTTCCTAATGCCATGTCCCTTTAATGCAGTTCCTCATGTTGTGGTGACCCCCCCCAACCATAAAATTATTTTTGTAACTGTAGCAACAAAAATAATTTTATGGTTGGGGGTCACCACAACATGAGGAACTGCATTAAATAGATAAGAAAATAATTTTATGGTTGGGGGGTCATCACTGCTCTAGGGGTCCCAGATTGGAGAGGGAGCTGGGCTGAAGGACACTCCCACCTCCCACCTCCCCTACCCCTCCTGCACCAATTTCATGCACCAGGCCTCTAGTTATAACATAATTAGGAAGAAACTATGAGTATTACATATGTTTTATGATCTGGGAGACCCCTGACAAAGATATAACATCAAAACAGTATGCTTGGAGTTCACAACCCCATTAACTTTTTACTTTGTCTTATATTTTTGTGATGTTCAGCTACTTATCCATAGATACAACTCTGCAGCGGCTGGAACAACATTCCTTCTACAATTTGAGTAAAATGACGCACATGTAAGTACAGTCAAAAATGGAGCATTGACCCAAGTTACTGCCCCTCTCCATTGCTAATTTGGGGATTCCAGACAGCAGTGACAATCCAAGTATGGCTGATGGGAAGACCATCTGGGGAGGTCCTTAGGTTACATGATGATGCAGAAGGGCCCATCTGAGCCTAGCCTTCTAGCAATTCCCAGGCATTGAACCCACCAGAATAATCCAGACACCAGCTGAGGATAGATTACAGAAAATTTGACCCAATCAGGAAATTTGGGGAAAGCTTCTAAAGCAGCAATTCTCAACCTGTGGGTCGTGACCCCTTTGGGGGTTGAACGACCCTTTCACAGGGGTCACCTAAGACCATCGAAAAATGCAGATATTTACATCACGATGCATAACAGTAGCAAAATTTCATGGTTGGGGGTCACCACCACATGAAGAACTGTATGCAAGGGTTGCGGCCTTAGGAAGGTTGAGAACCACTGTTCTAAAGGAAGCATCAGTTAAATGAAACCTGAAAGAACAATTGGACTTCATGTATTGGGAAACTTTCAGGTGTTACCGGATCTAAAAATAATAGTAACTAATTATAACATAATTAGGACGAAACCATGAGTATTACATGTTTTATGATCTGGGAGGCCCCTGACAAAGACATTTCATCAAAGCAGTTCCCAGTGGATTGCACATGGAACAGAAGAACAGCCCAGGGAAGCACTGCCTGAGATACTGATCCACAAGACTGAGCTGTAATAAAGTGATTGTTATTGTAGCCACTTTGTTCGGGGTAATTTGATAGCCAGACCATTTTATATCAGTTAACGACTGGTAACAGACACTGAGGATTGGCAAGAAAAAACAGCAAGACTGGCAGGTCTCTTTGTACGTTATTGAGGGTCCTACGTGGAAACAAACCAAGTTTTGCCTGAGTTTTAAACTTCAGCTGGAATACTATTTGGACCCCAAAGTGTGTATCAGACAAAGATTGATACCTGTACTTGTATGCATGCATATTATAACCAATGGACACAGATACTGGGGCAGTGGGGAAACGGCTGGGGAGAGGGGGTCAATTGGGGAAAAAGAAGACATATGTGAAACTTTAGGCAATAAAAATAAATTAAATTAATAAATAAAGATTTATACCTGTAAAATGAAACACTGGTCACTTCCATCTTCTACTTCATTTGTTCTATAACAAAGTCAATAGCATCTAGACGGTTGCTGTTTTACTCCCAATAGCTACCAACTACTGAATCCTTTCTGTAGGCAAGCACTCTGCCGGAAGTGCTTCACATATACTGTCCCATTTAATCTCACTAAGCCTCAGTTTCCCCCAGGAAAAATGAAGATGGTAACACACAGCTGATAGAGCTCTTGCCTGCTTTACTCAGCTAAGAAATCACAATCAGAATTTGAAACGAATAGTGTCTGCTTCCAAAAGTAATGCAAGCCCATAATATCTCTTTAATGAAACGCAGACATCATTAAGGGAACCACTGCCTTCAGAAGGATGTTTTTACTTTTATGTGAATTTTTAAAAATCACAAGTAAATAAAAATTCTACAGCTGGGTAGGTCAAATGTGTGGTTTTTGGGCAGAGAGTATGATAAGATTTAATTCTGCTGATTCACTAAATCGAATCTAATTGGAAGTCTTAGAACACAAGTCTTAGTCCCACTAGAGGCCCATGCACAAAATTCCTGCCTGGGTGGGTGTAGGGGAGTCCCCTCAGCCCAGCCTGCACCCTCTCCAATCTGGGACTCCTTGGGGGATGTCTGACTGCCGATCAAGGATCACGGGGCGAAGAGTCCAGGCCAACCCACCCTGTGATCATGGGAAGAAGAGCCCAGGCCAAACCTCCCAGAAATCCCAGGTGAAGAAGCCGCTCCACTGACCAACCTGCACTAAGGACCTGTTGGGGGCGTGTTGTGGAGTCCAGGGCCTCTAGTCTGCAGCCACGGGAAGTCACCCTCTCCCCAGAGTTAGGAGCACCAGGCCAGGTGTACTCATCAGCCTGGTCCTGACTGTGGGGTGAGTTCCTGCAGGCTGGGGTTTGATCATCAGCATTAGCAGTAGGAGACCAGTGCCTTTGTTATTGCTGTGTGTCCGGGTTTTAATTGGACAAATGCCCAGTGGTCCCGGGTGCCAGCTTAGCAAAATCTTTTAGGAGGAGTATTCTGTCTGGGTTTCCTCAAATTCCCTCAGCCCCTACTCACCCCTCTGCAAAGGCACAGAACAAGTGAGACCCAGCAACAGTGGGCTTCCCTCATCACAGTCATTTGGAATGGATGGCATTGGAGTGTTTATCTAGGCACCATGACAGAGAAACACAAGTTCAAGTCATAATCTCTGCCCTTAAAAAATTCACAATCTTATTAGAGCGAATGGATGATAAAAGCGCAGTAATAACATCAGAAGGTAAAGCAACAATACAGAGAGGAACAGAGGCAGTTGCTATGATGATTTTCAAATAAATAGTACAAAGAGTATGTGCTATGAGTTAAATTTAAAAAATATGTGTGGAAGTATCTGCTTCATGAGTATGGCATCCCTTCCTATTTTAAAGGAAGCTGAGTTCCACGTGAACTGTGTACTCTGCTACGATATCTGAAGCACAGGACAAGAGAGGGCCTAAGTGTAATATGCTGTGATATTTGAGTCATTCTTTATTGTTCAATGTAATTTATTTCTGTATGCCTCTGTTTTGTAATAGTTAAATTACTAGAATAATACACCTTGCTATAAAATATTACTACAAGATCAAATGATCAGGTGACAAATGAATACAATTTCTGGTATGCTAAAGTGATAGGTGTTATAGAAATGTTCAGATAGAGAGACCTACAGGCTTGATTACAAGTGAGACTTACTATCATAACCCAAATATGTTACTTAAAAAAAAAAGCAGGGAGCCAACTAGAAACCGAACCAAATATAAGCCCTTTGAGGGCAAATGTAAATTGAATAAGTTTTTTGTTATTTCAAGAGCAAGAAGAAAAAATTCAGATACAAGAATGAAAACCATATTGCATCCACTCTAAGTAGCTGTTAAAGAAAAAGAATGGTACACTATGAAAATACTTAATACAGATTGTAAAGACATTTGTTCAAAGAGGATTTCCTAGAATAGGTGATATTTCAGTTAATTTTTTTAAATGTGAAGATATTAGCTAGATAAGAAAAAGGTGTAGGGGTCCCAAATTGCAGAGGGTGCAGGCAGGTTTGAGGGAATCCACTCCCTCCATGCATGAATTTCATGCACCAGGCTTCTAGTCCTATATAATAAAAGTCTAACTTGTTAAGTGTCCGATCGTCCAATAACTGGTCAACTGTTCAACCAACCAAAGCATAATATGCTAATGATATGCTAACGCCACTCAACTGCTCGCTATAACATGCACTGACCACCAGGGGGCAGATGCTCCAACCGGTAGGTTAGCTTGCTGCTGGGGTCTGGTCAATCGGGACTGAGCAAGAGAGTCTGGACACTCCTTGAAGCCTTTCCACAGTCCGTCCTTAGCTGGCCAACCTCCTATGCCCCACCCCAAACCCAATCATGCACCAGTGGGATCCCTCAGCCTGGCCTGTGTTCTCTTGCAATCTGGGACCCCTCTGGGATGGGGAGGGGGATGTCAGATAGCTGATTTTAGCCCAATCCCACAAGCCAAGCTGAGGGACCCCACTGGTGCACGAATTCATGCACCAGGCGTCTAATAATAAAATAATCATTTACAGAGCCCTCACTGTTGCTAGGTCAAACATGGCAAATTCCTTATGGGCATTATTTAGTCCTAACAAGAGTCCTATGGAGCAGGTGCTGTTATTGTACCTATTTACATATGAGGGAACTGTGGCTCAAAAAGGTCAAGGAACCTGCCCAGGTTATGCAGCCAACAGTGGCAAAGTTCAATCCCAGGTCCACCTTACTATTCAGCAAGAGAGTAGCCAACTTCTGACACATGCTACACATGGATGAACCTCACAGACATTATGCTAAAGGAAAGAAGCAGGCATGGACTACATATTTATCATCCCACTGATATGAAATGCCCAGATAGGGCACATGTATAGAGATAGAAAGCACATTAGTGGATCCTCAGCATGGCGGAGAGGGTGGGAATTAATTGCAAATGGGCCAATGATTACTTTCATCAGTGATAGGCCCTAAAACTGGATTGTGACGATGGTTGCACAATTCCACAAATTTACCAGAAATCATCTAATTATTGGTATATACCTGGGATGCATGAATCTTACAGAAACTCTCCTTCACTAAAACCATTACAAACAAAATTCCAGAGACCAGATTCTAAGTCTTTGAATTGTCACCACCAACAACTAAATGCAGGTTCCTTTAGACATCAAGCAGAAGGAAAAGCTGTGTGCGGGACCCTCCATCCTCTTCATACAAGCATGGGGAGTGCCTTGAAACTCTTAACCAATCTAGTATGTTGGCTACATTTAATTTTATCAAGGATAGCTGTTTCTAACAACCACTAATTTCATTAATGCTAACTGTGATGAGCATGCATATAAACCCAGCCATGTAAGTTACAGACATGTGATATCACACCATAGTAAGTTATAGAAATACATGTCACATCACATGTGCTGAGGAGTCTTAAATGACTGACATAGGAAAATAAACCCCAGGGAACTGTTGATACTCTCAACATCTACTGCCTCTGAAATAGCCTCATTACCTTGCTCCCACCCAGGGCCAGGACACTTGCTACAGTGAACAATAAAGATTCCACAAGCCACTGAGGAGGCTTTGCTTTCCTATTTACATCTGAGAGTTTGAAAAGGATCAGAGACTGCAATTAGGAGAAAAGTTGCCCATAAATTCAAAGGAACCCAAACTAAGCAAAGGATGTGAGGAGGCTGAACAGCTGTTGTGTCCCTGTGAGGAGCCAGCAGTCCTTGATTGCCCAGAACTCCCGGCAGGAACCGTCCGTGGGGTGCCACGTCAATGTGTATTCCTCTCATGTTCAAGCTGACTTATGGTATTTTATCTTTGATAAAAACAGAAATGGATGTATTATGGTGAATGTAACTCCCTGTAACTTTTATAGAGAGATTCGGAATACGAGAAGCTTAACTTACATAGACCCTGGTGCCCTAAAAGAGCTGCCTCTTCTGAAGTTCCTGTAAGTATTAACTCCATTCCAGTCCCACTTTTTAAATTTTTTTTCTAGATGATTATGTTATTATCTACCAGGATTCTCCCTAGAATGATGTGGGCCAGGACCATTTGAGTGGTTTAATTTTGGTGGCAAATCATATCGTATGACTTACTCCCCACCCTTTCCCATCTGACAAGGTATCCCAGTGAAATGATCCACATTTTAGAAAACTGGCTTAAAGGTCAGCACATACTGCTGGGACCAGATACCTACTCCCAGTAACATGAAGGAGAAAATGCCATGTATAGGGTGTCCCCCCAAAAATGTAATTAAATCATTAGAAAGGCAGTGTTTATTAAAATACATTTCCTTTTCGCCTTACTAGCTTTGGCGCAGTGGATAAAGTGTTGGCCTGTGAACCGAAGGGTCCCAGGTTTGATTCTGGTCAAGGGCATATACCCAGGTTGTAGGCTTCTTCCCATCTTAGGCCTTGGTTGAGGCGCATGCAGGTAGCAACCAATCCATGTGTTTCTCTGACATCGGCGTTTCTCCACTCTCTCTAAAAATCAGTGGAAAATCCTCAGGCGAGGATTTAAAAAAAATAAATAAAAGACATTTTATTCTCAAAATTGAGCTACCAGCTGTTAAACTGTGTATACAATTTGGGGGACATCCTGTATATATAGTCTTTAAGTGGGATAGAACAAAACAAGAAATCCTGAGAGCCTCCTGGTCAACTTTATTAGAAAATGGGTATCGTAATTGTAGTAGAGTGGCTACTACACTGTAAAAATACAAAAGTAATAAAACCTAATATCTTGGAGGCTGTAGGGATAAAAATGGTTGGGACAGAACCTGATGCCTTGCTTTGGTGACACCTTCATCAGATCTCTGTGAGAGCAGGAACCACATTTGTGTTCTCTGTTGCTTCTTGACTGCAGTCTGTGCTCAACAACAGTGTGTTCCCTGGATGTCTACATGTGGCCTCAGGTCCTCCAGGCACCTGCTGGAAGAACCCCTCCCACCTTCCCTCTTCCTTGCTCACATGCATTGTAAAAAAATGAAGAAGGCAAAAAAAAATTATGAGAAAAAAAAAGAATCAACCTTAATCCCAATGCCCATAAATAATCACTATTAACATAGCTTATTTCCATCTAGCAATTTTTAAATAGAAGTATATAGCCATGTATATTTTATGAATATAGTCTTTAAGGATGAATTGAAGTTAGCCAGGAAAAGAAGGAGGTTGAGGTAGAAGACAAATACAGATGGATGGAAAAGCATGGTAAAGACACAAAGCCCTGGAACCCCCTGGCTTATTTTTGGGAAACTATGAATAGTTCAGTATTGAAGAGGTAGGAGTGGGAGATCCTGGAGGAAAAGAAAAGGACATTGATGGGTTATGTGGCTGAGGGGTATCTGGGGAGTGACAAAAACTTATGGGACAAGGCAGTCACTCCTGTGTGGACTTAGTGTTTCCATCAATCACTCTTTGATATGATGATCTCCTGCTATGTGATGATCTCCTTTTTGTCATTGTCTTCAAAAAGCTTACGTTCTAGTTGGGGAAGAGACTATATGACATTGAAAAGTTCCTCCCATACAGGAGAAGAATGGTAAGTGAAAAATGAGAGGACCATACATTATTTGGGGGTACAGGCCACTAGAGAAGACATCAAAAAGGAGATGGACTTGTCTAGGGTTTTGAAGAATAGAAGGGTCCTGCTACAAGTCCCTCATCTGGCATTTCATCCCTTTCCTTGGGCCTTTTCCCCCTGCCCTTCCATGTGAACTGCTTTTGCAACTGAACTAGCTTGTTTCCCTAAACCTCATGGAACTTCATGCCTCTCCTTTGTTCTTTGCAAAGTCCCATTTGTTCAAAGTCCCATTTAAGACTTCTGGCTCCTGCTTCGTCTTCAGATCCTATGTCTTCCCTCTAGAAAATCAGGTCAGAATTTGCCTGAGAAGACACACCAGTGAAACTAGAGTTTTTTTCTACTGGAAGACTTTCTGTAAAACTTCACTGATAGTGTGTAGATCTCACCCCATCTGTTTTTACTACCTACATTCTAGTAGCTGCAACAGATATTAAACCAACTAAATCTGGGAGACATGAGAACCTGAGAGTGCTTGTATTCATGCTGTTCATGCATATCTTTTCATCTTGGCATTTTACCCTGATGATACCAACTATGGAAAGTGAAGATGTGTTTGATTGCTTTCCTTCCTTAGCTGGACACACTTGTTAAATGGTACTGCTGCCATGGTGCCCCAGTGACTGCCTTGGGAAAAGCATTCTTGGCAAAATAATGAACACAATAGGTATAATGTAGATTTGGAAAGAGGAAGTTTTGCTTGGAGTTGGGTAATTGTATTGTCTTCCTTTCCCATCCTCCCTTTATTTTATCCCCCAGATACACACAGGCACACCCACAATGTGCTCCAATTAAAATAAAGAAACGAGTGATAGGTAGGTAGAGAGGTAGATAGATAGAAGCCTGAATTCCTTTTCCTAGGAATCTTCCGTGGTTCAAATAATCCCAAGATTTTTCTAAAAAGAAAACATGTTTTGACACTGGTGAACAAGATTAGGTTATCCCACTGGAGGGAACATCATCTCATCCAAGGATCAGAACTTGCCCAAAGCCAATCAGCTATTTAGTGGAGGAATTAGGATTTGACTCCTGCCTGACTGCAGAACCCATGCTTTAAGCTTTTACATTATTCTACTTCTTTTGTGTTAATTTCCTTTGCTAATTTCTGAGGTGTTTTTTCTTTCTTTCTTTTTCATGACTTTAGTGGCATTTTCAACACTGGACTTAAAATATTCCCTGACCTGACCAAAGTTTATTCCATGGATGTATTCTTTATACTGTAAGTATGCACACACGCAATGTTGGGCAATATTTTACTTGTCCCTAACAAGGACTAGAGGCAACCATTAGTGTTGGTCGAAGCCAAGAGCAGTTGTTTCAAGAAAGGAGCAGTGATCAGCTGTGACAGGTGTACTGATAGATGACAGGTGACAAGGATTGAGGGATGGCCATTGGGCTTAATAATGTAGGACACTGGTGATCCTGATCTGGACAGCTCCCGTGATGGAGAAGTGGTTAGAGTGAGCAAGAGGGAGAATTAGAAAGAATGATTATAACAAACTCTTTTGAGAAGTTTTACTGTTAAAATAGAGCAGAAAATGTTTCAGTAATTGGTGGATATTGGGAGAAAAGATTTGATGTGGTTCTCTTTTAATGGGAGTAATTATGGCATATTTGTTTGCTGGTAGCAATGATTAAAATTTTTATGATGACAATGACACTTCATTTTTCTTCTAGTTTTTTAATACTCTTAAACACTTCCTAATTCATTATCAAGGTTGTTCCTCTCAGCCATTTCATTAAGTCATAAAAGTAGGTTATAATGATTCTACTCTACAAATGAGGAAACTGGGGAAGAGAAAACCTAAGTGATTTTGTCTGAGCAGAGTCCCAAGGAATAGTCACTAGCGATGCCTAAACTGTTTTCTGTGATTTCTTTTTGGCCATGTGCTCTTGACTAAAACCTGTTACACACAGTCAAGTTGTACAGAAGCGAAAGGACATATGCAGAGAGAATTACAGGTTGAGTTTGCACCACAATCAACAAAATGTGGAGTGAAGAGATCCAAACTGTTGGGATTTTGCTAGGAAAAAAAAATTGACTATGCTCCTTTGCAGCAGAAGAGCTCAGTTCAAACTACAGACAGTCTTCCAGCCACAAGGTTGGCAGAGAAATGCCCTCCTGGGGCAACTGCCTGGCAGTGTTTCCAAGTGGAGAACACTTTAGAAATATTCGTGAAATGAAATCCATTGATTCCATTCCTCCAACTCTTTGTAGGTGTTCCATACACTTAGAACACTCTACTTGCTATGGACAAAGTATTTGTCATAGACTCACAAGAAATCTCTGAGACGCACTAGCTCTACTGGCAGATAAGGATTAAGTCAGGGGCCTCAGCCAAATCCAAACTGACTATACATTTGGGGTTCTAAGTGCATGTCCATCTAGGATAGCTCTCATCACCTCGCTTAACCTAAGAGCCACCAGCAAGCGACTAAGTCAATGAAACTTAAAAAGAAACAAGGTTAAACTAGACTGTGTCAGGCTATTTATTTAAATGCAGATGTGCAGCAAGAGCCCAGCTCCAAAAAAATAAATAAATAAAAGCATTGTTTTCACCAGGTGTTTTTGTCCCTCTCTTGCAGGGAAATTACAGACAACCCCTACATGACTTCCATCCCTACCAATGCCTTCCAGGGACTGTGCAATGAAACCTTGACGCTGTGAGTAGTGTTATAACTTCTCCATTCTAAAAATGCCAACAACTGATTTCATAGCCCATCTAAGACCCATACTACCTTATAGTAAGTGCTCTATGGTCTACCAAGGATTTCACATAAATAAATAAGAGAATGGCCCTGTGGTATGGGACTCTATAGATGACAAAATAGTCTAGGCGACAGGCAACAGTATTCCCTTATAGAAATAGTCTGCATATTTTATCTATAAAGGGCCATTTATGTTTTACAGATCACATGGCCTTAGTAGCAACTGCTAACCTCTGCCACACTAATGAGCATGGCTATGTTCCAATAAAGTTTTATTTAAAGAATAGGCAATGGGCCAGATTTGGCCTGGAGGCCTTATAATATTTTGTATTCAAGTTATCTTCAAGTGTATAATTCTCACGTCTTCATAAAAGAACTCTAGTTTGCACAAAAAAATTAACTATCAGTGCTTTCTCAACCTCTGCCCTGTGTACCTATGCATGGCAGTCTTCACCTAGGACACCTTAGTTGTGTAATTAAACGCATGGCGTAATTATCTAAGCAAAGATTACCTCTTAGTTCTACATATGGGATAAATCTAGCTCTTCAGAGTACTCCTTTTAATATGGCCATCTCCTAAGTGTTTCTCACTGGGTTAAATATATAGCTCTTTCATCAACCCAGCAACCTTTTGATTGGGTATTATTATCATATTTTTACAGATAAGGAAAGTGAGGATAATAGAGGTTTCAAAATTCTTATGATCACATCCTATGAAGGGTCAGAGCCAGGTATAATTCCAAATTTGGAGTCTCTATTTATGCTTCTTAATGTGTCACCACAGTATACAGATATTGGACAACAGTAGTGATCAAAGTGCCCCCTCAACTGCCACTAGCTGTGCCTGATTGTGGTCATGGCTGCCTTCTCTTTCTCAAGTCAGTACCCCAATAATGTCCATGCACCCCATTGTAGACTAGAGTTCCTGCAGCTGGGGCTCCTCCTGCACAAAGGGTTGTGTTTTGGGTGAGTGGGAAGAATGGCTTTTGAGGTTAAGAATCCTGAGTGCCCACAGCTCTGCAGCAATGTGGTTTCAGCAGGTCACCTCCATGTTTCATTAACTTAACTAGGAAATAGCAGTTCAGTCCAGCCCCTGGAATCATTATAAATATTAACTGATTTTGGTTGAAGAAACATAGCAACAAATTAAAACATGAAAATTTCCACAAAAGGGCAGGGCCCATTTCCTTAAATTTGTTTTTGAAGTTCAATTTAGTTCAGCCCACAGCAAGGAAGCATTTAATCTATGATAAGCCCAGAGAATCAAAATATAGATAAAATACAAATGTGAAATAGCATTTTAAACAGAAAAATAAAGTTTATGCATTCAAAGGAATAATATCTTTAAAAGTTTTGATTTTTAAAAAATGCAATCATTCATCCATTTTTGTTTTAATTTTTTTAATTGATTTTTAGACAGAGAGGAAGGGTAAGGGATAGAGAGATAGAAACTTTGATGAAAAACATCTACCGACTGCCTCCTGCACGCCCCTTACTGGGAATTGAGCCCTGACCAGAAATTGAACCAGTGACTTCTTGGTTCATAGGTCGATGCTCATCCACTGAGCCATACAGGCTGGGTGATTCCTCCATTATTGATTTTAACTATTAACTGAAATCTTGTTTTTTTTTAAATATATGTACAACATTTTTTTAAAAGTGTTAAATGATGGCAGATCCTTTTCCTCAAAGTGAACCTGCTTCTGAGAAACAGTGTCAAGTTACTAGAAGCAAAATCTGGAGAATGGGAATTCAAACTGAGAAATATTATTCTATGTCCCCAACAAGACATACTATAGAGTTTTCTTCTGGGCTCAGATGCAGGACCCAAGAACCTTCATGCACATTTCTGATACTGAATGAAGTATTGAAGCCCAACCTCAGAAAAGGGCCAGCATCACTTCTTATAGGTCACTGATTTCTCCTTGCTCTGTTGTTTGCAGGAAACTATACAACAATGGCTTTACTTCAATCCAAAGACATGCTTTCAATGGGACAAAGCTGGATGCTGTGTAAGTCAAGGGTATCTATGGAAACCTCTATCATCCCCCATCCTCCCACCCCCAAGAAGGACCATCCAATGGGTTAGAATTCTTCTAGAGATAGATAGTTTCTGATAGCACATTCTTTAACTGCAGAACGAGTGTGACCAAGACTTGGTGATGATGTTAAGGAACAGGACAAGAGCCAGCTTCCAGTGGACACTTTCACTTCCAATTCTAAATCCCAAAGCTCTTTCCCACAATAAAATGGAGTACCATGAGGTCATCTTCAGATATCTTGTAGGAGTGTGTGTGTGTGTGTGTGTGTGTGTGTGTGTGTGTGTGTGTGTGTGTAAGAAGTAAAGGAGTATCTTTAAGTCCAAAGCTGTTCGGAGAGTAAGATTTTTCTTTTAGATTCTTTTTTCTGACATGTTTTTGGGGAAAGTATCAGTTTATATTTGATTCACTCAGAAAGAGCTGAAAATACATACCCAACTTTTACCTTCTCCCTAAATTAATAATGCCTAGGACAGTCTGTTGGCAAAAAGAGATTGACATGAGTTTCTGTTTGTTGAACTTTTCTGTAGGGTCTTTCTGACCTCCAGGATCTATGCTAGGGCATATTTTGAGCTTGCAGACTAGTTTGGCCATATTTCTGTGTGCTTTAACCTGATATTTAACAAATGAAAAATAGCTTTAGTAGAGTCTGCTTCCCACAGTAGACGAGCTCATTTGTAGGGCCCTCCTACTACAAAATAACTATAACATAAATTTTAAAAAACTTACAAATATTTTATTTCATACCTTCAAGACAGGCAAATAAAACAACCTAACAAATCAGGAGCTGCCACTAAAGTGGTCAGTGTTCACAAAAGGTGCCATCAGTACTGCCAGAATAATCATTGCAAAATCCGAAGGCTTATGATTCTAGATCTATTGTGTGTCAGAGGACTTATCAAGCTTTAATGAACTTATAAACAAAATAGATTCTGATACAGAAGGTCTGGGGTGAGCATTTCCCAGCAATGCAAGGTCCCAGGCAATGCTGGTGCTTCTCACCCACTGAGCACACTTAAAGTAGCAGGTGAGGTCCATAACCTGCACAGCCATATGCAGAGGCCCTCATTGCAAACAAACAAACAAAACACACATGTCGTGGCGTTGCTCTGGTCTGGGAGTTCAGTGGTGGGTTCTGGTATAATTCCATTTTCAAGGACAAATGCTCCCAAGTTTGGAAGTCCTATGCCTTTGCATGGCTTTCTCAGTTATGTTGGAAGGAGGGTGTCATCTTTGCCAGGCTTTTGGGTTTCCTAGAGTCTTCATCAAATGAAGAGTAAGAGTACATTTTTCTAGATTGTCTGATTTTAGTCAATTTTAAAAATAAATAGAGGTGAAGTCTAAAAAGACTCAGTAGAGTACTATGAATGCTTATATTAAAATTTGTAGTATTAGAGAAATTCTGCTTCCAACTTAACTTTATGATAAATATCTCACACAATCCTTCATTTTCAACATATTAATTAAGCACCTACAATGAGGCAGGTGCTGTGTTATTCATTGGTGAGTCAAAGATGAACAAGCTCTCTGATCACACTGAACTTACATTCTGGTGGGGTCAACTTAAAGGGAGAAATATCAAGGGTCAAAGCACATTAAGGAAAAATGTACCCAGATCCAGATATGCATTTCAGATGGAAAATATCTGAACACTGAATATACAATGCATTGCATTCTTGCTTGGAGATATACACTGAGTGGCCAGATTATTATGATCTCTGAACACATAATAATCTGGCCACTCAGTGTGTGTGTGTGTGTACATACATATATGTGTATATGTATATATACACACATATGTGTGTGTACGTACACACACACACATGCATACATATACATACTAGATGCCCAATGCACGAAAATTTTTGTGCAAGAGTAGGCCTTCCTTCCCCCGGCTGCTGGCACCGGCTTCCCTCTGGCCCAGGCTTTGTCTGGAAGGACATCCAGAATGATGCCAGGAAGGACATCTTATCTAATTAGCATATTACCCTTTTATTATTATAGATATTAGAGGCCCGGTGCATGAATTCATGCATGGGTGGGGTCTGACCAGCCTGGCCAGGGGGAGGGGACATGGGTGGTTGGCTGGCCTGCCTGCTGGTCAAACTCCTGGTCCTGGTCGAGGGGACAATTTGCATATTAGTGTTTTATTATATAGGATATACACTGAGTGGCCAGATTATTATGCATTCAGAGATCATAATAATCTGACCACTCAGTGTAAGTATGATTTCCCCTAGATTTATTACATTTTTTAAATTATTAGCATTTGATTTTGATGTTACATAATCTAACCAAATATTTTCCTCTTTGATTCAACTATGCCTAAAAAGTCTGACCCTCAGAGACTTAAATAATTAAGACAGTTTGTAAATACTTAGAATATAAAAGATTTCAGAAGACTGTCACATTGTTCTGGACATTGGGGACATCAAAAGATCTTTAATGCAACAGGAACCTCATTAGCAAGAGAAGGGGTAGGAACAGTGAAGAAATCTTCAAACAGAGCTGGTAGTATGGCTTTTGAATTCAGTGTGTTCAGGTGACTCTTATCTGAACCAAAACTGACTTTCCAAAATGATTAGCGAGAAAAAGAAGCAGAAACCAACCATGGATATAATATAATTCATTTCTAAAACTTTACTTCTACAGCAACAACAAAAAAATTAAGCCAAAGATTAAGATCTATGCTTTAAATTATTTGCTTCTTTATTGTTCCACATTTAGTCATTGGAAGAAATTACTCTCCATCATCTGCAGTTACCATTTTTTAAGGATAGACATTTGGTGCATAAAATTCAGACTTTAAGATCTACAGAGCAATGATTCTCAATACTGGCTGCCAATTTGAATCACCTAAAGAGATTTGGAAACACTGTTGCCTAGATTTTATCACCAGACAGCCTGATTTCATTAGTCCAGCTGTAGGTAAGGTGTGGGGATTTTAAAATCTCCCCCAGAACTGCTAATGTGAAAAATCTATATCAACCTTCTTACCCAATCATCACATTTTACAGATGAAGCCCAGAGTGAACACATGGCATTTTTTAAGTGTGTGTGTTAACCTGGCTTTTTAAATTTGAAAGAGCTGTCTAGATGCCAAGCCAAAGCCAAAACCTGGATCCCCTGGTTCAAGACTCTTCCCTGTGTCCTGCTCTAATTCATCATTGCTGACTTGCCAACCACCACCACGGCTTGTTCACCCAACTCCACCCTGACCACTGGTTTCTTAGCCCAGGAGAATGTTTAGACTTCTTAACTCAACCTGAAATACGGAAGCTAAAACATCTTGCAATTGGGAAGAAGAGTGAACTTCTGTGAGAGAAAGGGAGGCCACTTGAAACAAGACACAACCAGAAGTTTCAGAGAACATACCAAGGAACAGGGTCATTAGTCAGTAAAGACCTGACTTTATCCATACACCAACTCAGCGAGCTTCCAAATAAGATCCTTCAACCTTGAATGAAAGGTTGGCATGGCAAACAGTTATTAAATTCAAAGAACTGAGGTTGAAGTTGGGCCATGTATATTGGCCATTTTCTTAAAAATCTTATACCTACTCATAATTGGCCTGAGGTCATGTTTAGAGAACTGCACAAAGACTTCAAGAGATTTCCAAAAGTGTATTTTCTATAATTAGGACACTCTGCTGAGCTAAGTGGATCTCAGTGTATGGCTTTGGCCATAAAATCAGCTACAGAATATCAAAGGACTTTAGAGACATTTTCTATGAAAAGAGAAAAACTAACAAAGAAACAATAATTTCTGTCCCAATTCTCTTCTTTTGTTGGTAAGAGAAGAAATGGGGTAGGAGGGAGTGTCCCCAAACTGTGTTCACTGAACTTGCTTTCCCATTGTAAATTTATTAGTGTTGCTTTTTAAAAGCTATTCATGACCACCCTGACTGGGTGGCTAAATTAAAGCATCTTCTCATACACCAAAAGGTTGTGGGTTCGATTCCTTGCCAGGGCACGTACCTAGGTTGTGGGTTAGTTCCCCAGTTAGTATAAGAGGCAATTGATCAATGTTTCCCTTTCACATCAATGTTTCTCTCCTCTCCTCTCCTCTCCTCTCCTCTCCTCTCCTCTCCTCTCCCCTCCACTCCCCTCTTCTCTCTCTCTCTCTCTCTCTCTCTCTCTCTCTCTCTCTCTCTCTCTC